>CM076579.1:1094859487-1095426144 GCA_034641835.2 Pinus albicaulis | reverse complement strand
TCGTTCAGTGCAACACATCAAATAATACTTCACATTTTCATTGTTGTCAATAGGTGCAATTACAGCAAAAACATCTCCTGCACAATAAAATAAATTTAACATTTAATTATGCATATTTAAATTTATTTGTAGATCTTTAAATCATTAAAAAGTAATTCAAATGTTACCTTCTCTAACAAGATCAGAAACTCGATCACCATCGGATGATATTGTAGTTTCATCTGATTCCATTTCTTCAAACATTGCAACAAACATTTTTCCCTTTGTATTTAGCTCTGTATGTTTCCAATCGTTCACATACATTTTGTTTTCACAGACGTCATTGGATTTTGTGTTGTCTATGCAAACATCACAAAAACAAGAATATTTTCTTTTATCCAATGCAAAAACATTTGTGGACAACTTTGTTTGAATTGAATGCAATTTTCGAGTCCCTTTTATTGTTTTCAAAGTCATTTCCAATTAGGTATTCTGGCTCTCTCCGATTCAATATGCTGGAAAAACCTTTATATGGAAAATTAGAAAAAGAATTTGTAAATGATATCAAAATACAATTAAAAATAATCATTGCATGATAAATGTGTCATCATTTAAAATTGATTTCAATATAAATTCAATTGAATGTACCTTCGCTTCTTCTCTTGATGGGTTAATCTCATGGCTTAGAGCGGTTTTGCACCATTGAACAACTTCTTCGGCATTCACAAGTCGACGTGCAAAGTGGTTCATTTGATATCTTCGAAGTACTCGTTTTATGCATGCTCCTGTGCTTGTCATGTTCTCCTTTTCCATGGCCGAGTCTCAAAGAAATTCCAACAATGTTTAATCGAGTTTTCTTATGAAGAAGCAATACAGCAAAAAACAGTCGTGTAGATTTGAATTGACTTGCGCATCCGTACGACCATATCCAATGTTCATTGAATGTTATTCCACGATTTTTCAATGAATCATAAATTCTTCCAAAACAATGTTGTACAAAACATGTATCATGTGTACGATCGTCAACGATATAAAAATGATATTCTTTAATGATATGTCGATTTTCACTCGTGCTTTCTATATGATCGACATTTTGTTGACATGTCTATATAGAATATGGACGAGCATGGAGACTTGGTCGAGTGATAGTATTCACTGCGAATTTCTTTGTGGAACAAATGTGTAGTTTTTAACACCAAAAAATCAATCAACGACAAGATGGTTCCTGGTGGAAAAACTTCACAGATTTTTGAATTACAAGTCTTGCCATCGAGCTCCATAGAATGCTTGGTGTATTTCTAAATTTTTGCTTCAAACTTTCTCAAAAAGTCTATTAGAAAAATTTCGTCTTCTCGTAATTCGATTCTTTTAACACTATCTTGCACCTTGAATCGATGTACTAATATATATTCATATCTCTTCCATTTCACTTTCATGTTGAATGATTGATCATTTATATCAATACGATATTTTTGAAATTTAGTCAAATTTCTACAATCATCGCATTTTTTACCACCCAACACATTTCTTTTTGTAAAATGATTCTGTCTTTCTCTTTCATAAGACTGAGATATGGTCTAGGATAGTGGAAGGAGGAGGTGAATCCTTCCATAATGTTCTACGAAATCAAGGAATGTGTCATAATATAACTCAAATTCCACATGATAACGGCAACAACAAGTGTCGCGTACGGTGATAGGTTTACATACCATGGTTTTGTTGAACAAAGCCTTTGAGTGAAACTTGAATTTGACATTCTCTTGCAGACTTGTTGAATAACTCTATTTGAGTGGTTTCCAAGATATTTTTTTCATGTTCTTCGTATTGATTTCGTGCTATTCTTCTTCGCATCACATGTCTTGCGATGGGTGGCTCACGCAGTGTTCTTCCAATATTCATATATTATTTTTTAACATATTCTCCAAGTCTATCTTTGTATGGTTGCCTACAAATAGCTCTCCAACAAGTGAGTTCATCATTTACATCTGTTGCGGTCGAAATTTTGATGTTTGTGGAGAGTTTTTCGCGAGGTTCCCGGTGCTCGTGCCATAGATGTTAGATTCAAAAACGATTCTCTTGAGTGCTTGGTGAAACCATTGCCATTTGTATTCACTCCTACGTATATTTGAAACATCTTTATCTCTAGAATCTCTTAATTGACTCTATAGCACTACTCATATTTTTATCCTCTTCTTTCATTTTTTTATCTCTTTGGTTGCGAATACCCAATAGTGTCATCGCTTCTTTTAATTTCCTTGATGATAGGAGACCTTTCAACATTTGAGCTTGAGCTGTCACTTGCTCGGTTTTGAAAAACATTTCAAAAATTTTATCGACACGATATTGTATATAATGGTTAGATTTTTTTATCTCCATATGTGTGAGTGTCGACATTTTCTAACATCTCATTATCGATAGTGATTTCATCTATACATATTCGAAAAAATAGTACATATTCAATAAATAACTAAATTAATAAATATGTCGATAAAAATATTAGGAAATTTTAAACCTGTCGATAGATCATAATATTTAAGTTACATACCCGATTCAATTTACGCTTGAGGTTGATTTTTCTTCTTCAATATTTTGAGGTATCTACGGCATTTACATTAAACAAAATATTTTTCAAACTAGTTCATCAAATAAAAATTAAGCTTCACATTTTATGTTGGGAAAACTTTAAAAATATATCAATAGATCATATTTACATTTGCCTACTTCAATTTACTGCTTGAGGTTGATTTTCTTCTTCAATATTTTGAGGAATATCTGCATGCATTTACATCAAACAAAATATTTTTCAAACTAGTTCATCAAATAAAAATTAAGCTTCAAATTTTACATTAGAAGAATTTTAAATATATATCAATAGATCATGTAATATTTACATTTGCACATACCTTCAATTTTCTGCTTGAGGTTGATTTTCCTCTTCAATATTTGAGAGAGCTTCTAACTTTCTTTTGTGATATTGTCTCGTCTCTTCTCTACGTTCCTCGGAGCTTTCTTTTTCGATCATATTTTCTCACACAAGTTCTTCGATTTCCCATGATAATAGGTATGAGGTTCAAAATTTCCTTCAAAAAATTAGACAATAACTCCAATTACAAACAATATCACAAAAGATTTAATTTAAAAAAAAATCTTTTCTAAAAAAATACGTAAATCCAATTCAAAACACGTACTTCAACACAAAACACGTATCTACACTCTAAGAAAAATGCCCTCCCAAAGAAATGTCTTCCAAAAAAATTCTTTAAATACAAATTTGAAGAAAAGTTTTTGAACAAAGAAGCTCAAGATTTATTTCAACACAAAACACGTACATACCTCCAAGAAAAATCACGCCGCCTCCAAAAAAATGTCTTCCAAAAAGTTCTTTAAACTCAAACTTTGAACCTCAAGAAAAATTACGCGCCTCCCGAAGAAAATGTCTTCCCGAAAAAGTTCTTAAACCCAAACTTTGAAGAAAAAGTTTTTGAATTCAAACAGTTGTAAAATGAAATGAAGTGTGAAATTTAAACATGATTTTTTTTATGTCATTAAACTTGTTGCATTTAAATAATGAAATCTAGTTTCAACATCTATATGTGAAAGGTTTAATTGTTAATCTTGCATTTAAATAATTGCGGAAGTGAATGTTAGTAGTTGTTTTGAATGGATTACGACTATTAAATTATGTTGATCGTCGTTGCGAAAATGTCATAAAAGGGAGTTGAACTCCCCTTTGAGATATGTATATCATAGGGATGAACATTGTTCTTCATATTCTCTAACTTCATCCAAGTGGGAACCCAACAGTAGGTTTTGTTGAACAACTTAAAAAAATAACTATGATTATAATTTCCAAATATTAATGAATAAACAACTAGGTAGTGCATGTGAGATGCACTAATAATCTAGGTAGATCAACAAATAAGAGAATGTTAATGGATTATTTATCTTGTGAAGGGAATAATAAACTTGAATCATAATTTACAAATTAACTATTAGTAAAACATCTTTTTTTACGTTTTTATAAATACGCAATAACACTCTTGATACTTATCATGTGACTATTCTATTTTATGTTGTGTCTCATTACGTATTTATGCGAAATATGATGGATTCTAATTAAGGTTTTCGGTATTTCGGGTATTCAATAATGTTTTATTAGTATCCGAACATAATTGAATCTTGGATTGATTATAAAATTAAATTAAAATTCACAAAACCTACCAAACTTATATTTATAATAGTTTTGTACTTGCATCATTCTCTCCTTTAGTCAATTTTTTTGTTTTAACCTGGAACTTTTGGTGATTATGGAAACCCAATAGAATCTAAAAGACCAAGAACCACACTTCTATTCAAAAATGTATTTCTACTTGCATCATTTTTTTCTTATTGAGCATATGAAGATAATGAGCCATGTACACAAATTGTTGTGAATGGAATTCATTATGTTCCAAATTTTCCTAAGAAGGGCCTTATGGAAAGAAAAAAATTTTACTCAATGAGAGAATGGAAAAAGTAAAAGTAAAGTGTGATAGGTCTTCTAAATTCTATTTTATTTCACAAACACTCTAGAAGTGACCCATTGAATGTAGAATTTAGACTCACCCCAAAGAAAAAATAAAGATATATTTTGATAGGATTATATTTTAATATATATTGTTTTTCTACAACTACTAAATTTTTTTGGGATGAGATGATTGGATTAATGCTTCTACTAATATTTTCATTCTAATAAAATGAGTAAAAAGGGTGGTATGAATAATGTTAATGCACTTTCTTTATTTTTTAAGAAATAAAACATGAAAAACAATGTACTTTGTCCACACGTCCTTATACTCACAATGTTACATTTTTCCCTTGAAAAAAGACACATATCAATGGTTCAAGATAGAGTTTCTTGTAGTCTCAAGTTAAATATGAGTAATGGAGGACCATATGGTCATAGTATCTTGATAACATGGATTAATCATCACTATTATCGAGCTAGTACTTCCATCTATGGTCTGATCATCCATATTGAACTTGAGACTACTAGCAACACTCTTCTATGTCATTGTAATGATTTTCATAGGAAAAATGCAGTTTTCATATTGAAAATGTTCACTACATGGTATTTCATAAGGAAATCATTCATGAGCATAAATATATAAACATTTATGCATTGATATCGATACGTGAAAACTTAACTGATATGGGTTACACTACAAAAGATACCCTCTAACAATGATAATCTATATTGGGGATGTTATTTTGATTGCCTAAGAATCAATTTATTGATGGTTGTGACTCAAACCATCATGCAGGCCATAGCATGCTCATGGAAATCAATGGACACTATTGGGCACCGAGTGCCCCATGTCCCTAACTCTTGAAGTGCTTGCCATCATCTTTGTTGCATGTTCCAATTCCTTTTGATGATCTTGCTAGTTCTTGCGGTCAATTTCAACCATCCCAAACCGAGAATTACATGATTTCATGCTACCCAGCACATAATTTCAATGTGATTCAAAATAAATTAAAATAACTTCAAATCACCTCATTGGTAGCTCGTACGACAAGATTGCACTTGAAATCCTATTTTACTTCCTATCACAACAAGTCAAACTCGTTTTTTGATCAATCATCATGTATAAACATATCACATATGGTTAGCTCAAAACACAACACCATAGATTAAAATCATGAATCGCATGAAATAACCATAAACCATAATCATAAATCTCATGTAACCAACATAAGTTAGAATCATAGATCACACGCATAATATATTTGAAATAAAATATCGATACTTATCCTTCATTGGTTCTTACTTCTACATTTTCTTTACGTACACACATCAAATTGGTGTCCACACCGTGAGCACCAATTCCCAATGTCTTTTCTTCTCTTCGATCACGTACATATGCCTGATGTACATCTGTAACACACCCACATATGACATACAACACCATACAATATAGGCACCCACACCAACATATGACACATACACATACACAATTGTACAATACAACACAATACATACCATTACAACGGGAATACAACTCACATACACCTACACTCGATGTATAATACAACACAATACATATGTGATTACAACAAAAAATACTCATGTCACGATAGCACTACTACACCATGCACATACATAGTACCACATGCCCGCAACACAACACATATGACATCCACACAATAACACATGTATACCAATACCATATGCATAACATGTACATAGTACCACTTGTACACAACACTACCTTGCACAATGTGTGCACAACATCACATGTACATGACACCATGCGCACAACGTGTGCACGGCGCCAAATGTACACCACCTTTTGTACATTGTGTACACAATACCACATGTACATAACACCATATTCACAACATGTATAAGAAACGAAATGTACACGTACTTACATGCAAACATGTACATGGTACCACCTACTCACATCACCACATGTACAACATGTACAAAACACCACATTCACACAGCACCACATGTACAATCATGCACACAACACCATATGTACATAGTACCATATGTACAACACGCACACGGCACCATATGTACACTTATGCTACATAAAAAAGTGTACATAGCACCATACATACACACCACCACATATCCAACATGCACACAACACCCATGCACAAACAAGTGCATATCTGACATGTGCATAGTATGATATGTACACAACAATGCATATCCAACATGTACATAGCACCATATATGCCTAGCACAACACCATATATAAAAGCAGGCATACAACATCATATATACACAATACTACATAGGTTACATGAAACATGTACACAATAGTAGTGCTACACATACATAGACCACACTAACGACTCCACAAAGCCACCTTTCTACCAATGTCTCTCTGTCATCCATGCTCATCCCAACATTCCACAAATCACACTACTTTCATTTCGTTGATTTATCTCTCGGCACATTACCTATCCCAAGAAACATAGAAATAGTATAAACACATTATATCAATTCATATACGTAATCTTGACCTCATAACTTTAGGAAACACTCTATGATTCCTCATAATACAAGAACCTCTTTATTACATTCACACACGCAAAAATCATTCCTCCTGAGAATTATCATGGGAAACCATGTCATACGGTGACATAGATACATACGCATATACATATATTTAATTATTAACATAAAACAATCATGATATTTCAAGAAATGACACACACACATATATACATTAGCATTAGAATATCAATATCCATGATGACCTTGTTAGACATGACATACATACATGTATACATATATCAACATCAACATAATCATGATCACAACATAATTACCAAATATCATAGGGTCAAGGTTAAGAGAACTTCCTTTATCAGGTGCATAATGTGCACAACATTGATAAACATCGTTCCCTACATAGCCAAGGAATCTAACACATTAGATCCATTTTATTTACCTTTATGTTGCCTTTCTCGTATTTGTCTTGCCACCGAATCCATTTACGAGTCATGGACCCAACCAATCCAATCGAATGTCATGCCCACACTAGTTTCCCTTACTCATGCACCGAGCTTCATTTTAGGTCGGCCATTACTAAGTTTCATTGACTCTCCCTAACCTCCATCAACTTTCACCTGGCCTCCCAACCAATTCCTAGACTCTCAAACAAAAGGCAAGAACAAGAAACAAATAAGAATAAAACCATGAAAACCAATAACAATACAAACACCACAAAACAAAGTTGCTTGCCAGTCATGCACCAAACATAAAAAAAAAAAAAAAGCGCAAATCAAGCACAAACAAATCACAAATACCGAAAGCATAAAACTAGCAACAAACACCATGACTCAATCCCCATGGGTTCCCAATGCTTCCAAAGGGAAAGATCAACACGAGCCTCCTTCAAGATTTCATGAAGCCTCTTTTTCCATCCCATGCATCATATGGCCATAAACACGTAATTGTCGATGTATAATATAGACATACAATATACTAGTTACCTTACCTTGTTATTCGGACCACTACCTTGTATTGGGCTCCCTGTACATATCATCTCTCAAGGGACTCTAATACCTTGATGAATCCATCCATAACTAGAAACCAGACACTTATGCAGCCACGAATACATGTTCATAAATATAGCACATGTCCTATAAATAGGACAGATCGAGGTTAAGAAGACTTCCTACATGCAGCTTATTTGTTTGGAATTAGGGTTTCCAAACATATCCAAAGGAATTTTTTCCCAATTCCTTTATTTTACCTTTTCATTGCTACAATTGAGTCTTACTATACCTTTAAAATATCACCAACTATTAGTTATATAAACAAATCAATTGTTACCTTGTTAAGCTATTACCAAAAGCATGTTTCCACAACTATTCACACATTTCAATCACATGTTCCAAATATCAATACATCTTATCTATTAACTAAAATCGTCCTCTACCAATACTAACAAGCATGTCATAATCAACTAATGGTAAAAATCATAATACTACAACTATCACCTACTTATATGCAAGTACACATGAGATATCTCCTTGCTTACCTCTTGTGTTAGTACAACCATCTTAAAGCAAGATATTTAATTCATGCAATCTTATGAACACGAGGCTCATATCATGCAATTAATAAAACATTCAAACAACGAGGTAGACAACATAATATACACCAAACACTCAAACACCAAATTCATCAAGCATTCAAGCACCAAGAGATGACATAATCAACTCATATCTCAATGCATCTCAAGGGGAGGTTATCTTGTATACACAATCAATCTAGATTAGCATGATATAACTTCACAACACATCAACTTCAAACACAAATAAGGTCACGATATCCATAAGAGTAACTAGCTAACATGTTCACCTCATAAGTTCATACACAATTTCCATTCATGCATAAAAATCACATCACCATAGTCGGTCAAATTAGTACAACCCAATATCACAAGTATATCATCTCATACCTGAATTTCATACCATAACCATCTACATAGGCCAATCATAGTAGCATGGTACATATAACATCAATAATGTAAGGAAATAACACTAATCCGTAAGCTAACAACACTCATAACAACAACTAGTTAATCATATAACATAATCATCGACAACATATAACATAGTCATCGAGTTAATACCATGCATGACTAACAAACCTATGTATGTATGATCAAACTATTTGAATAGCATCTATCGTGTATGTGACCATGACATCAATGGGATGAAAGGCATACACATATATAATGAATATACTAAATTGATCAACTGGTATTTTTCATACATGTAATTGCAACAACAATAATATAGAAAAACATGTATATAACCCTAATGCTGTTACAGTAACCAGCACACTTGCATGCCAAAAATACAATAATTGTATGATGATCTACCTCTTACCTTGAAGTCTAGTGCCACAACTTCACTTTGATGATTTTCATCTCATGCTCTATCTCATCCAACACATTAGCATCAAACATACCAAAAACATCATGATAAACTAATTGCATACAATGACCCCATGGATAACAACCATAACCATGACAATGAATGCATAACAACATTTAGAAATTTTCATGAATAACAAAATGATAAGCAAACCCTTATGACTATTACATCCAACCACAACACCATCAACTTTCACATGGAGACACCAATGCAACTATGACAGTATCATGCATACACAACAAGAACATAGTCCACCAAGATACATAACACATATTCAACTAACATGTATACACGGGAAAACACATCACAATGCATAACCAATCATACACTCATGACGACACACTTCACAACAACAACATCCTCTTTCACATGACAACATCACTACGACCATGAACGACATCATGCATATGCAACAAGAATTTAGACCACAAGGATGATTAACACACATGCAACCAACATGAATGCATGACCAACACACCACCATCAGGTCAAGGGTGAACCATGCTACGATGCCAATACGTAGCACCCTCCTCCCATCTACCCAATTGCGAGCCAACTAGGCTAAACATGTGAAAAAGAGTTACTATGATCAGATTCAACATCCTGGGTGACCTTAAGAAAGTGGAACCAATGGAAACATACTAAACGAGACCTTCCACATTAGCAACACAACTCTGGGAGCCATCCCCACCACTAAATCATCCAACCCCTATGATGCGATTGGAAAGTGGCATCTACTCATGGTATTCACCCATGTGGTATTTATCCACCCATGATATTCATCCGCCCATGGAATCTACCCATGGAATGGTAAATGTATCCACCATGGTATTGTAAGTGCAATCCACCTATGGTATTCATCCACCCATGGTATTTATCCACCTAGTATTGTAAGTGGCATATACCCATTATATTCAGTTACATGTGGTATTTACCCACCAATACGATTTACCGTGTATTATTAAATAAAAAATATTATAAGTAACAAGTCACATTTTGTAAAAGGATAGGTTGTCCACCATAATGTAGATTTTACAATTAATATTTTTAATAAAAAAAAATTCTTTGTGGTTTTGTTTTTTGCTATGTGTTCTATGCTTTTTTCTGGATTCATTTTCCAATCTTGGGGCCTCCCCCGAGTCCATTTCAATTTTTTATATCTTTGGGTCCTCACCTCCCAAGATCTAAATCACCATGGGTCCCCACGGAGTTTTTAACCCACTTAACCCCGAAATCTCCCCGAGTATATGCATGGATGCATATGGGAAGCTGCGGATGCTCCCATGACATAGGAGTGTACGCATCTAAGAATAAATTACCCCAAACCAGGCACCTACTTAAAGTGAGATTTAAGGAACTTTTTTAGGCTCGAGCCCGGATACGCTTCCTAAAATTAAATGACAAGCTCAAAAAAATAAAACAATGCAACAGCGTTCACCAAATAAAATATTCAAACAAGGACTTGGTGGACCCCTACTAGTGCTGTAGGTATTTCATCAAACATGTCACACAAATGTTATATACAGGTTTAAATAAGATATCTAATCATAGAGGTCTCATACTTATCTAGAATCATTAAGAAGCATTATTTAACTACATCACATTAACTACGGTATAGCCTATTTAGGCATATATACATTATTCCATTCAATTAAAAATAAAAATATTATGAGATCCGTACTTCATCACCATCATAAAAATTAGTCATAACTTGACATATAAGCAACATGAATGAAAGTACATAACAAACATATAAGCCACAAAATAACAAACATGTTACCCATAAATACAAGGGAAAAGAGCTCTTGTGCCATAAGAAAAAATGAAACCCGATCTGGGACTTCCATTCCACCCAACCATAGACATGGTTGAGCCAAATATCTCATCATCCAGTCACCCCCATGCCATATTCCAAAAACGCAAGATCCCAGGATCTCTCATTAAATCATCAAAACCAAACCGGAGCTTTGAGGGGCCAAACCACCTAAACCCTCAACTAATGATTCCACCTTACGGTTGAACATCACAACCATCATGATTGAAATTGCATGCAGTTTTCTAGGGCTCCGGAAGTGTTTGTTCCAACCATGGCTTCAAGGAATAGTAAATCAAACCTAGCGCCCATTACGGGGCTTCTAGATCGTTTTTCCAACCGGGGATTCCGGAGTATTATTCCAACCAAAGCTTCCGGGACTAGTAACTCAACCCGCCTAGGAGCTTCAAGGAATTTATCCAACGAGACGTCCATGGCTAGTAACTCAACTCATAGTTGTATGTCTAGATTCCATAGATTTCTCCAACCAAAGGCTTAGGGAACTAATAACTCAACCCACAACTAAGTTACGCGAACTAACCATAAAAAATAATGGCTTGAACCCGCAACACCGTGGTTATCCAATAAATGGAAAGGCTAGGAAAATCCGCCACATCGATCCAAGAAATCCTCCATGCTAATGATAGATGCATCTTAACCAAGAAACCACATGTATGTTCCATGCATGCCAAAAATAGAAAGGAAACCATATATGAAACTTGATACCTACAAAACAATCCAAGCGCCAAAGCATTGGTCTCTTGTCCTCTTCCACTTTCCTACCTTCTTGCTCCAAATCCAAAGTATACTACACTCCTCGGGGAGTGCTCCAAGAAAACTCTAAGTATCCAGTAGAGAGAGAATATAATGAGAGCCATAAGTGCAGACAAAAAAGCTTTTAATTGATCCTCATAAGCCTTTTTATCAATGAGGTCTCTATTTTCTTCAATTTCCATTATTTTCCTTCATTTTCCTCCTCACAAGCAACATGTGACTTTTCACCTCCCTTTTCTTTTTCCTTTATTTTTTAAATGTAAATAAAATTCTAATTAATGCCATAACTTTCCAAAGCTTTTTTCCATTTCCTTTGAAAATTTACTCTAGCCATAATAAACTGAAATGAACACCCTCTAGGATGTTCTTCCCACATTCGACTTGGAATATGAGTACCATGACCTTGGTATTATATATTTTTACATGAATTTTTAACCGAGTTGTTACAATTATTTTTTTGATTCATATATATTTACATTATGAATCATTCCTATGAGTTTATCCCAGTGATTGAGGAAAACAGTGTGTTATCTTCTCCTTATTTTACTTCAATTCACATAGAAGGACATGTTGAAGCCTCTTTTGAAGGCAGAAAAGGTAAATTCCCCGAAGGATAGAGTTCACTTTATGGAGCTGGGCCATATTGACTCTTGAGTGAATCATAATTTATTGGTATATTTGGCTTTTAGGTTATTGGATATACTCTTGTTATTATAGCGAGAAGTTGGAAGGATTGATCTCGAGCCTTGTTTAGATTACTAAAAGGAGTTCTCAATTAACCATGATTAAAAAAAACATTTAGATGGATCATTAATAATACTTTTATTGTTTGTGAAAACTAAATGATGGTCTTTGAAGATGTGTCATTGGTAATGCAAATATGTAAAAACGACAAAATATTAACTATGAAGAATAATGTGTTGTAATCCCATGGTGGATAAAGTATAGTGTAAAAAGATGAAATGTAGGAAAGCTGAATTAACTTTTTGAATACACAAATTTATTTATAAAATTCGAGGGCATAACTATGTGAAATTTTACTTTTTTAACAATGGTATGTGATATTTCATGTAAAACATAATGGATATGTTCTCATTTGTGCAAGTGTTGAGTACATAAATGGTATAATGTTCATAGAAAAAAAAAAATTGGAATTGTCGAGAACACATTGGTCTATTACAAGACATTTTTTTTCAAACTTTATGTTCATTATTTTAAAAATTATGATAGGGAATTTTATCCTTGAATGTAAGGCCTTGTTTTTGTGCGGGGTATGAGTGTCTCAACATCATCAGTCAATTTTATTTATTTTAGAGTGCATATCTTAGACTTCACTAGCGTAATTTATAAATTTATTCTAAAATTGTTAAAGTGGAAAAAATTTTATAGCATAAATAAAATATGTGTGCATTTTAAGATTCGGATAAATGTCAAATATGTATGTATGTATGTAAGATTAATAATTTTTTTAATTTATATATTTGGAATCTACATAGTTGACTCAATATGGTAATGGTGTATTTTTTATATAAATGGAATATTTGTGTATCCCTTTTATAAATAGCATGATAAATAGATATATTGAAAAGAATTTTAGAAAATTGAACGTTTTGATGTACTTTTAATAAAACCTATGGGTTTGTCAATTTGAACCTAAATTAGAGGACAACAAATCAAGAAAAACATATGATAAAGTTGTCATTTTTTTCCTACCAAATGGCGAATGCTAAGAAATGTGCACGCATTCTAGGTATACGACTGTTTTGACTAAGTGTAATTATTAGTATGTGTTCAAAATAGGTCTAACAATAATGTATTGTTATATCCATCTTGAACTTCCTTGAACTTAAGGGCCATGAATACACCTAATCACGATTGATATGAGCCCTCTCTGTAGAATCTTTCCCTTATAGTTGGATATGTCTATTGTTAAGTGTCTCGTGTAATATAATTGTATATGAGCTTTGACCATAGTTGTGGTACAAAAACAAAATATTAAGGCACTTGACATTGCGGGAGGGAAATAATATCATAAGGACCTAAACATAGCTTCTCGGGCTCAAGTGCCATGAGCAACACCAACAAAGGTCAAGTGCCTTGATATGGTTGAGGTGGAAACCCAAGCTTATAGAAATATTCTAGGCATAAAGGCCAAACATTGCCAGCTCAAGCCACCACACCTAGTCTCTCGACGAACAAATTACAATCCATGGATTTGGAGGATAATGTATGGAACTTAAATGACATAGATGACAACTTTAGAAATCTTTTGGAACATAATTGAGGATATGCACATTATAGGATATTTTGGAAAGGCACTGAATTGCTGAGTTTTTAGTCCTTATACATGATCAAAGGAGAAAAATAAGTGTTAGGTCCTAAAGGAAGCATCTAGGGAACCTAGGGCTATTAATGAATGTTGAACCACCACAAGACAACCTTTATAGTGTGTCTCTCATATTTATGTATGGGGATGACAACATTTTGATATTTTGAAAATTGAGTATGGGTGTTTGGAATTTTGGATATGATCCTAGAGGAAAAAAAAAGTTTAAGGTTTTAAAGGGAATCTTATATGTTTCTAGGAACTCAAGAATGATACCTTGAAGCAACACAAATGAACTATCATGGACATCCTTTAGCAATAAATAAGCATACTCAGAATGCTAATTATTTTTTAGCATTAGGTATGATCTTGGGTATTGGAGAATGAAATATGAAGTTATTAATTCAATTTCTCCTTAATATTAATAATTTCTTGCAGACTTTAATTATATTCTTTTGTTTATTTATTATATCTTCTGCATCAAACAATTGTCAAGTACAAAGAAGTGAAGACAATGGACATTAGGCTCAAGCCAAGGCAAAAACAGAAAATATCAACTATATTGTATACCAATCCACTTCAAATGGGGAAAACCAAGACTATTCTCAAAGACAAATCCTCCTCCAACATACAAATTCATCCTCAGAAGCCCTTCCAATAGGACAAAGTCCAACCAAGTCAAAAAGAGTCAAACCCTTTTAGAATTGCACCAACCTCAAAATTTTGGCCCCCAACTTCCAATATTTCAAACTTGTGGCAGTGCCCAGCCCACGACGCCTCTGACCAGCTGAAATATTCACATGTGTGAGAGATAAATGGAGCAAACCTTGACCAAAACTTTGATTTGCTTCCTTCTTGCTTTAGCTTCTTTTCTCCTTTCATTTCTTGACTTCCTTCTTCATTCACTGTCAAAACTTATTGATTGCATGACTAAACTTGTTGAAAAATGAGGTAAAAAATCTTATATTTATCTCATCAATGGAGGTTGAATAGCCTCTCTAGGGCGACATGTTTCTGGTAGGATTTGACTTTTGCTAAGAGGCTTATTTTGATTGTCTCGATTCAAAATAAATTCTTTTATAAGTACAACTTGCTTAGATCGGTCTTATATACATGAAATTGACTCTCACTTAACTCATAGAAAATAAATCTTATGACGTGACAAACCATGAAGCATGAATAACATGCTTTACTAGAAAATTAAACAAAAGCATGAAGCCTCTACTTTAAAATAATAAATTTTCTTTTTATTTTTCTTATTACATAAGATATACATATTGACATGAGTACAATGAAAATTATGAACATTGAAAGTAGTTACATTTCCCAACACTTCCTATTAACTAGAAGGTGACTTCACCATTGTACACGCTAATACATGGTTAAATACGAAACTAAGAGTTCTCATAAGAAGAAGTCGGATTGGTAATCCATCTTTAAGCATCAAAATCAACATGTAAGTAGAGCCTTAAATTTTACAAACTCTTTCATATACAAGAGTGTAATTTTTGAGGTTTTACATGAGAGACCACACTACCTCTACAAGGCACATACCTCCAGGATACACTAGGTGTCTTCTTTTTTGAATTTATTCTTATCTTGGATTCCAAATGCTAAAGAATATCGGTCCTCTTCGACCACTCTTTTCCTAGATACCTACCCCATCCTCGAAGGGTTTTGGTCCATTTATTTCTTGGATTTTTATGTCCTCGAGGAAATCATAGATGCTTATCCAATCCTCCATTTTCCATTATCCCTCCATAGCCTTAACTTATACTTTATCTTTGTTATTCTTGGTCAAGTTCACCTTTTGACACATGAAGGAAGAGCTCTGAGAGTTATGTTCATCATCACTCCCTGCTGCTTCAGAGAGTAGATCCCCATTCCATATTTGATAGGTATATATATGTGCTCCTATTGGGATACTACTTTAATGCCTCTCAGAAATACAGAGGAGATTCTTTACTTCCTTTTAAGTGAAGTCCTTCTTAAAAATATCTTTAACTTGTGTTCATAAATGTGTCATTATCAATTCTTCATGGAGGTAGTTGTAAGGTCCCCTCTTTCCCATTTTATCTCATCATCATTAGGCTTCTTATTTCTGGATATTGTGGAGCCTTTTTCTTCCTTTAATGTCGTGACATGGTTTGGACCATCAAATTTTCCATACTTATAATCATCAATGAAGGCATTATGTTCAACCTTCTCAAACTTCAATCTAGTCATATCTCCTTCATGGTAATCTTTTTGATGTAGGACCATGAACATCAACGTTATATTCTTACACAATTGCCTTTCAAACTCAATTTGATGATGTGAACACCTTGACTACATGACATTCCAACAATTTTTCAAAATCATTTACTCCATTCATATGTTCTTTGGATAGAGCTCAACACCATGAGTTGAACTTATCTCAATCGTCATCATGTATTCCTATAGTATCATTTCGGGTAACAAAAAATTATGTTAACTAGATAACCAAAATAAAAATATAAATGTCAAACTTACCTTATCATGATGGCCCCTTTCATCAAAAGATCAAAATACTTTCATATAAACCATTTCCACGTTATATGAGAATCCTTCCATGCATTAATTTTAATCAAGTGCCCATGGATTGAAATTTATTACCAAGCTATAATATTTTCCTTGGATTTGTCATTTTAACTCCTTTATTTCTTCCGGAGAGACTATACTTGATGTTAGTCAACATTTTTTTGTATACCACAGCATGCAATTTTGTGAGAGAGTCTTGATCAGCTCCTTCATTTCAAATTATGCCAAATTTATTCTTTCCAGCATCATGTAGCCATATGAATACTTTTGATACATTCATAACTAACCTGGGTCATGATTTTTGTAGATGTGAACCATGCTCTATGTAAAATATGTATTCTTTTTCTTTTATAATAATCTAGCCACATCTATTTGGTATGCTTTATTATTATACATATCAAAGATAAGTTTCCTTTTCCAAGAAGAGAAAAGACTTTAATTATTCCTTTCATGTTTGTAACAGCCATTTGATTTCTTCATCCTTTACATATATGAAGATTCCAAGATAGATGGAATTTATACCGATCCATAATGATGCTTCCAATAATCTTCCATAATGATGATTTTATAGCATCTTTACATCGTATTCCAAAATCACTACTTCTAACATGATGCTGAAAATTTTTGGATGAACTATAATATTCAATATGGTTCAAAATTTCTTATTCTTTAAACTAGATGATATTTCCAGAAAATTCAAGCAAGTAGATTCTGAGCACCTACTATCCTTTAGCCCATACATGATGCCATGATTTTTACAAACCAAGACTATTTTGTCATGGCATTCCTACTCTACTTTCTACTTAATAAAAAAGAAAGAAAAAGTTACATAAATAACATGGCGGGGATGATACTTCCTTGATAATAGAGATCATTGGGATCTTCTCTGATTCGAATTATTCTTAGGGTCTCCCCTTTCCTTAGCTATGAAAAAATCACTTATTACTTCCTTTTATTGTTCACTTTAATGTTTGGACAATCCATTTTATAGTTGCCATACTCTACATTACATCAAGCATTAAATATTGGACCTTATATTTTCTTCTTGGACTTTCCAAACTTCTCTTTCCTCAACTTCTTGGTTCTAGTAATGAATCTTGAGATCTTCCATTTGATTCGGTATCATCCTTTTTCTTGATCCTAGATTATTCCAAGATACATTTAGCCCACAATTCATCGAAGGGTAGTATATTTCTTTGAGTAAATGCTTATTGAAAAACTACTCCATTAGGTGGGAAAGCATTGATCCGGGTGGATATTGGTGGCCACCTGCCCTATTTCACTTGGGCCCCTACATTGTCTCTTTCATTTTCATTTTTGGCATAACACTATTTTTAGCGAGTTTTTAAGATCTCAGGAACCGGGTGATTTTGAGGCTCCTAAACGACGTTTTTTGGGTATTAAATTTTTACAACAAGCTGTCCTTTACCAAAACCATTCCGTGATGCTGAGATCGGGCAAAATGCCGCGAGCGAGAGCGAGGAGATTTGATGCAGACGTAACTTCTGAGACTCAAACTTAAGATACTCTCAAACTCTCAACTTAGAATGCCAAATGACTTGGGAGAACTTGTATTTATAATCCCATAAGCGGGTCATCCGGTTCCTATATTTCTTAGGAAACCTATATACTATTACACCCAATTTCGTTCGAACCATCATATGCAAAGATAGATGACATGAAAGAATCTAAGACTTGTAAATGACTAAAGTAATTCTGATGCGTTATGATTAGAACAGTGGAACCACTTGTTATCTCGTCCCTTAAAGGCTAGGCCATATGGGGACCGACCCGACCTTACAAAATTATTACACCTTTACGGAAGTGACAGGATACGGACATCGGCTCTTTTCATAAAGTTTATACACGGTGGAATTTTTTTCACTTGCTTCGTCCACGGAAAGCAAAAAAGCGTGACACCAAGATATACTAAGATTTCATAGAGGGATCTTGAAACCAATCTTAATCATCATTTGCATAATCTTCATAATCATTGAATGTGATCACAGAAATTTTAAGGAGATGGTGATCTTCTCTGTGTTGGGCCTCTACTATTTCCATAGTAGGCTTCTAATTCTTCACGGCTTGGAGCAGCTGCGTCATGTGGAACATATAGCCAGGAGGTTCATTAACTCTATAGCGACAATAAAATGGAAATAGAGAAAGATTTGCAGGGCTTGAGCTTCTTGAAATCTCTGAAGTTTGTCCTTGGCTGACAAACATATCAAACCTTTGTTTTTCTTCAATGGCTAGCAGCCATTGAATCTAAATGGGCCGAGTGAACTCTATCATATAATCACTTTGAGCTGCTATATGAATTTCCCAAATGATTGTACTCAATGTGCACTTTATATCATGATCTAACATCGATTATCCCTTGGCATATACTTGATTAAAAAAAGATTTTGAACCATGGACTCCACCAATTACAAATTATCTGCTCCTTGACAGCATTACGGATGAACCTAAGAAATGATAAATCCTAGCCTTCGATGCAAGGTAATAATCATGCCAAGTCCAATACGTTTTACGGACATAAACATATTAGACTCTAGAACCTCTTGAACCAAAATGTGTTCGACACGAACCATAATATGTTCTCCATGACCTAATCATATGGTAACTCTAAACATCTTGCCATTGAGCATCTTACGAGATCAAACCATCTTTGAAGGATATTTTCTTGGAGCATCGAGAGCAACTTCTTGATTTCCTTAACTAAACAATCCCAACAAAAATGGTAATGACATTCACGCAAATAATAATGAGACCTAACACTGGTAGTAGTAGTGACTTAGCCAGACCTTCGGACCTTAAAGGTCTAAACATTTTTATTTCTTTGATCTGTTTGAAAGTCTTGGCTCCTTCTCTTGTAAGCATGTACGCAAATAGTTCTCGGCACGGAACTTATAAACAATATTGAAGTCAAAACCATCTAACCATAACGCCCATCGAGAATCCTTGTACTCCCTTGTTCCGACAATCTTTCATTCTTGAGCATTTGTGCCATGTGCTTGAGATCTGTTCGGCTTGTAAAGGTAGCACTTTTAAGAAAAGATGAAACCTTTTTATGCCTCTCTTGTTGCTAAGATCTCCTTATGTGAAGAAGGATATTTCTTTCTGTATCATCAAAAATACACAGGCTTATACACGAATACTCCTTCTGCCATATTTACGAACTAGTCTTTTATTTTGCCAAGTGTGATCGAAGCATCGGTTCTATGAAGGGGCGTTTTGTATCGGGGAAGTTTTAATTTAGCGGAGTCTGCCAACTTTGCCTTAATGTTCTTATTTGCTACGGGTCATTTCTATGGTCCATGGAGTACCATTTTTCTTAATGTCCGTTTAACGAGAACCTTTTGTATCATCTGTTGCTTAGGATAAAATTGTACGATATAGTTCAAGCACCCAAGAAACCTTTGTAATGTTCTAACATCGGGGATAAAGTGGAAACTTCAACAAATGTGTCGGAACATGCATTTTGCAACTCAACTTTACTTTGTATGCGATCCCAAATAATCGATCTTAATTTTGCCAATTTGGAATTTTCATACGAGTCCAAGGAAAGTACCAAACCGTGGCAAAGACTATTTCATAGAATCTTTCAAATGTTTTTTATACAATCTGCCCTTCTTGCGGCAGAAGTAAATCATCAATATAAATAATAATGAACTCCTCCCAAACAAAAATATCTTCCATCCTCTTCGAAATTCGAAGGAACATTTTAAAGGCCAAATGGCATGACATCCATTGAGTATTTGGCCATGAGGCCTTAAAGGCTATCTTAAAGCGTCTGTGGGAATAATACCAATTTGCCAAAACCCTTTTGGAGATCAAATTTGCTGAAGACATTGGCATTAGCAATCTTAGCTAATAACGGTTCTTTATGAGGAAGAGGATACGATTGGTAGTAAAGCGTCATTCAAAGCTTTGTAATTGATGACCAACCTATCTTCTTGCAACTTATATTCACTATGTTTGTTTACATAAGTGGACATACTTACGGACTTTTGCGAGGTTCAATCGGTTTTTGTTCTAGTAAGCTGTGCAATCTCTTGTTTGCATAGTTCTTGTTGTAGGGCTCATATGGTTGTGCCTTGGACTTTTGAGGCCGGAGCATAGTTCTCTTTGTAGACGGAGACAAAATATTTTTCTACGAGGTCGAGAAAGCATGCAGACGTTCTTGTACATTCTTATACCATAATTCAATCTTTTCTAGTACGGCGGGGCCTTGTAATTCTGCATTCTTCTGGTGTTAATCTTGGAAAAATCCTGCATACAATGCGTGACAAGTCCTCTTCTTCGGTGAACCTTAATCTTATGCGGATTTGTAAGAAGGTATAGTGACGAGCCCTTCTTAGTAGTAAAGCTAACATTTCCTTCTCAAAAGTGACGGGAGAAGACTATTCGAAAATCTTGGCCAAGTAAAATGTACGCACCAAATTAAAACTATACGGAAGTAACTTTGACACACACATCTCCTATATACAAAGGAAAATCGGGAGCCACATGATTGATGTCCATTAGATCTTTTGTTATGGCTCTAAAGTTTGGATTTTTGTAGAGCTTTAATAATAAGAAGGTACGCTCCATATTTACAAACACTACTCATAGCACTGAATCTAATTGAGCATCGAGTGTCTTTAATGTGCTCAACTTTTAAGCTATGCCAGGGAATAACAATTCTATCACCTATTCCCAAATCTTCACATCTTCAACGGGAGTTTTTGGCTCGTTGTAGAATCATCATGCGGCAAGAGTGTAGACAATTGAGAATTACATTCATCATAGTCGAGAGATCAGAGGAATTGAAGCTTTGAAGATAGCGGTACATTTCGATCTAGTTTGATGAATGAATGATTCGAATCAACAATCTTCTTTTTAAAGAATTGATTTTATCCACGACACGAATTACTTACGGAGGGTGGTAGTAGGTACCGAATAGGGAATCAAATTCTTCGGCGAAGGCTCTTCATCATCTTCTTGAAAAATAATGGGATGCTTAGAGACACATTTCTCTAGCATGTCTAATTCTTCTTTTAATCTCCTTTTATTTGTAAATTTGCATGGGATCAAGTTTTGACAATTCATCCTTAAGTAGAACAATCTTTCTTTGAACATTTTCTGTTCTTCTATGAGAAAACATTCTGATATCAGCAATGAAGGTTTCATCGGAATCGAGTCGAGAAGAACTACAAATATTCAAGCTTGTCTAACGATGAAGCCAATCATCACTTTCGATGTCACTGCGTACGAAAAAGGAGCAAAACTTCAAAATACTCACCATCGAGTGAAAATCGGATCCCATTCTTTTGGATCATAATCTTGGGAGAATATATCCATGATTTTTACTTTGCCTTTTTATCCTTCTTTTCTCGCAAGTATTAGCATAATGACCCCTTCTTTGCCACAAATAAAGCAGGTAACTTTCTTAGAAGGTTTGGATCTTTTACGAACACGTACCTTTTCTTCGAAACTTTTTCTTGAGAAAAAGCTTTTTCTTTCTTATTGGAGACTTATACGGATACAAGACTTTTCTTTAGATTTCCGGGCTTTCTTTTCACATTTTTCTTGCAACCAAATTATAAGTCTCGGGAAAGTTATTACGGACTTTTGTGCTAAAATGCATACATTTACGAAAATTTCTTTTTGCTTTAGCGACGGCCACGGTCTTTTAATAAATAGTAACTATCATACGATGTACGACAAAAGATGAAGTTTCTAATTTTACTTTGATCTTCTATATCTTTGATTAATCAAATACGAAATTTTGCAGCATGGATGCAATATCTCGGATAAGAAGGATTGTGTGAATGCGAAGTTGCATGATAAAATACTTTTGCATGCAATAATATGAGTCAAGATAGTCAATATCACACAATTTTGGGAGGAAAGAATATTTGAGCATAGTGATGTGAATCTTGAGCACTCCTACAAACTCATACTTTAATGCAAAGAATAAAGCATCTAGAGGATGGTAGCATTCTCAATTATTTCAAAGCTGATTGCATCGACAACTTATCCCACCATAGCTTAACAATTCCATTAAATGACGGAAACAATTTGTGTAACAATATACGACCAACTTGCTTTTGTTTTAAGTCTTTTCTTTGTAAAGCCTTGACATGCAGTGGTTAATACATCTACTACTTGTTACGAATCCATACAATCAATATTCAAAAAAGTAGTGTATTACCAACACCCTTAGAGGTTTGAATCTATCTTGGCTTGGGTATTTTGTAAGTGTGCAGAATATCTTCCAAAAGGAAATTTGTTATAATTTCTTTGTGAGGAGAAGATTGTTCTTGGCTTTTTCCGCCCTTATTTAGAATTAAATCTTCTTTTCTTTCTCTTTTGACGAACTTGACTCACCTTGGGTGGCTTCACCGGGGGTTAACGACTTGACTAGCCATAGCTAAAATGAATCATTTGGTTGGAATCTTGTATTTGGGATTTTTCAATTAAACTTTTCAAACTAACATACTTGTTTAGGCACTCTCAAGTTTGTCTACGCAGGGAGTTTGGATAATTTTTCTTTCATCGTCTAACTTTTCTTTAGCTAGAAACTCAGTGTATCTTATCAAGCTTGAGCTTATGCATATCATCAACCCCCTTAAAAAGGATTCGAGGAGGTGAAAGTGGAGGCCTGAAAATAGCTTAGAAGTCTCTTTGAGAAAGCACTTGCGGTAATGAGGTGGAGAAGAAGGCTCGAGCATGGCATCTCGTAATCTCTCCGAGAGGATTTACCAATGATACCAATATTGGAGTTGATATCATTTAGTTGCATTGTGAATTAATGGGTTGTCGATAATTCTCTGTGTATCTTGTATGCATATTCTTAATATGTTCTTTAACTTAAAGAACATCCTTGCCATATCATCAATGATACATGGCATACGAGCAATCGATAATTTGTATAATTATGCAATTTTTGTTTCAAATTGTTCGGGATGCAAGATTTCTTTGGGCTATCCATTGCATATACGCTTTCTTAAGTACCATTACTAAATGTCCGCTTGCTATTACCGGAGTTCTAAATATCTTTCATTTGTCAGGACCGTTGGATCACCTCTAGGAAGATTAAAGCTCTTTATATCGGGGACGAAAACTTCGAGATGATGATTTAGGAGGAGATCTAGCATCGATGCGAAAGCGGAAGAGGAATACGAAACCGCAATTATCGGCTTTATGAGATTGTCCATGAGTTTGTCGTGTTCACGTGGAATACGTATTAGTCATGGGCGGTTGTCGGGGTATGGAGAAGGCCGAGGATGGAGAGACAATCGAGAAAGTTGAGGGGCGGACCCTACGCCCAAAGAGGAGTGGAGCAAGAACGAGACAAGAGGGCGTGCCCAAACGGAGACCGGAAGGAACCATCGGGATGGGGAGACAATTTGTAGTTTTTGAGGTTCTTGGGATACGGCAAAGCGAGGATATTTATCCCGAGACAAAGGAGTATAGGTAGATGACCATTCTTCGGGTAGCTCACGAGGTACGCAAAATGATACGTAATGGAGGCTGTATTACCGGGGCCAACTATAACGTATGTACCAACATAAGGTTAAAGGAAGACGCCGTATCAAAGTTAAGCATGTGAGATAGTGCACTATGTAGTAATTTAAGTTGAGTGCAACATTAAACTATAAAATTATATATAACATTTGAAAATTCATTGATACAGGTACAAAGATATAAATACGAAAATCATGAAAATTGATGGTCCATTATTTAAGGGGCCTAGAAGAAAGCATAATAATGCATCAGTGAAATTGTTCATGCGGGTATCAATACATGTGAGACGGGGAAGTATTTAACACGGTCGACTAAAGTTATGCCATGGGTCCTTCAACTATGAACCTCCACATTCATGGCTGGGCCCCAGCAACATCTTCAGATTTTATCGTGGAATTTGGTATACACTTTGCCCGATTGAGATAGGAATATTGACGGATGTAAAACGAACGGTATGCGACACGAGCGAAATACGGAATCTTATATAACTTATCTACTTCAATATCTGGCAATGTCAATTGGAGTTAAGTTCATATTCTTGTACTAAAACTTTTCATCATACAACACATCATCTTTCTTGGATTGGATGTTGTCAGAAAGACCATCTATTCTTATGGGCTCCTTTTTTCAACCTTTGGGTTCTGGCACGAGTAGAAACCCAGGTACGTTGGAAACGTGCTAAGATGCTGATGCGCTGGTGGAGGTACCATTCTTTTATTTTTGGGAGTAGTAAAGGCGAGTCATTGTCCCCAACAAACCGGCTTCCATACAAAAAAAGCACGCAGACCAGTTCTGGTTCAAATGCCACTCTTAATAGACTGAAGGCTTTGGCAATAAAACATATGAACAGCTTATGACAAAGAACTATTATTGTTTCAATTTTGTGATTTTGATATCAAAATAATTAAAAATTGTAATCACTGAATTGACTTTCAACGATGCTGGTATTATTGACGGAGGTAACCTTGAGATTGTCATAGAGTGGCTTCAATTTTAGCAGACCCTTGGTTTGAAAACTCGTCTACAAGTTAGTTTTGGATAATGAAGTTACTAATTGTTTCTCATTATTAAGTAAAACCTGAGCCTCATTGTAACTCGGATGTTTTGTAATACTCACTCTCTTCTGGGGAATGCTTTTCTGGTTACTTTTTCTTGGTTCATTTCAATTATCTTAAACAATTTCGATTCTTTGACTATTCAATGATAAATTATTATTGTTTGCTCTTGTTTATGCAATTACTAGTGTTTGTCCATTTGGATTCATAAATCCGGATGGAGTATTCTCGGAGAATTCTTTTTCCTAGATCTTCTTTTGCTCCCAGATGAGATGAGGCCAGACTGATGCGATAAGACCTTTACAGACTCGACCTGTAAACCTGTTGGGCGCTGTAGAGACGAAAGAAAATGAAACAGAGTCACTAAATCTTGCTATGAGGAGCCCTGAAAAACAAAGGCGCGTTGTTGGATGAAACGCGGTCCATTGAAACACACATCATCCAAATTATTACTCACGGTCAGAGAGCTCCTGCACAAAGTACAAGTAGTGACATTCTATGTTGGAGTTAAATAGATGCGAATGCAGCAGATAGATGGTTGAATCTATTAGAAGGATATTTCTACTTGTTCATGACTTTTGAGGAGCAGGAGAAGATTATTTTTGCACTCCTCAAAGCTACCCCAATATTGGGGCGGTGAAACCTACGTGAGAACAAGGACAGACAAAACCCTCTCTGTTCTCGGCCGTACCAACTTGGAATTCTTTCCGAGACGTCGTCGAGGGAACGATGCTATCCATGGGGAGCTATGAGGACAAGTAAATACAATGGACCACGGACTGCGACAACAAAGGGATCAAGATGTGCACGAGATGACGAATATGTTTTCCATACCACAACGCACAAAGTTGGGTATCAAAGGTCGGAAGAAACATTTGGTGCAAGTATCGCGGTATGCACGGATACATTCGAGAATGGAGTTCCTCGACATCTCCTCGCTTGGTACGGCATACCGGTATGCGCGAGATTGAGCGAGAAATTCAAACGAGAAGAAGCGAGACTTTGGATGCGAATCAAAAACGGAAAAGGTGCTTCCAAACCGCGGAGACAAAGGACGAGCATGGCGGCTAAAGACAACCGATCGAAGCCACAAAGAAAAGAACAACACGTAAAAATAAAGAAGGACAGGAAAGTGGTGTGAGTTCCATAAGAGCTCCACTCACAAAACAAGTGAGTGTCGGGCCAAGCGATCGCTAGTGGCCGAAATGAGGGCTCCCGAGGTAGGATGCATGCTCCGACTCTGAATCGGAGGCACGAAGAGGGAATGAAAAAGGAAAGCAGTTGATGCGGGAGCCCAATGCCCGCATTTGCCACTACAAAGGTCCGGAGGGAGGCCCGGAAGATCCGGAAGGATGAGGAACGTCTCTTCCACTCCCGGATGTGGGTAAAGGGCTCCCTGTACGGTTCATTGTCGACAATGAGAGCCAAAGAACCTCATTTCAACGAACGCCGTGAAGCGGTTGGGCTTGTCGACCACCGGCTCACCCACATCCATACACCATCGAGGTGGCTTCACCGAGGACGAGATCTCCGCGTCGGCCCGACGTTGCCGCCTTCCTATAGCATCAAGCCCTTCACGGATGAGGTATTATGTGATGTTGCTCCTATTGATGTTTCTGATGTATTATTAGGACAACCATACTTGTGGAAACGTCATGCGTGTGCTTATGAGTCTCGACCTCGTGTTGTTATTATTACTTTGGGAAATAGGATTGTACGGGATACCGGAGGTACCCTCTCTGACTATCTCTTTGGTTACTACAAAACAATGTAGTAAGCTCATTTCCCAAACCCGGGAAATTTGTTTTCTAATGATCCGCCCCGGGGCAAGAATATCTTTGTGGCCACGACCTCCGAGACGGGGCCCCTGCGCGACAACAAAAAATGGATAAGGTCGTGGAGGAGTACGGGGACATCTTCACCTCACCCACGGGGTTCCTCACGCCTTTGCCCGGGTCAAGCACCCGATTGATCGACCCCGAGGTGCGCCACTACCCAATGGACCGATCTATCGATGCTCTGTTCTGAAGCAGTGAAATCAAGAGCGGATTCGGGGCGTTGCGGAAAGGTCACATCGGACCAAGTTCATCGCCTGTGGGGCAGGTCGTGTTGGTGGAAGAAGGATGGGACGTGGAGACTGTATTGACTATCGAGGGCGGTGAACAAGATCACTTTGTCCGGAATAGGTACCCGTCCCACGGATTGATGACCTTCTAGACCAACTCCAAGGTCTGTCTTTGAGTAAGATCGACACGATGCAGGTATCACCGAGTACCGAATTGAACCCTACGATGTGTGGGAAGGCGCAGCTAAAGCTAAGGAAGGCCTTTTTGAATGGCTGGTCATGCCTTTCGGGTTGACAAATGCTCCCGCAACCTTCATGAGGATGATGGATGACATCTTGCGGCCATTCACCAACTCATTCGTAGTGGTGTACTTGGATGACATTCGATCTTGACGAAGACTTGGGAAGAGCACCTTCATCACATCAAACAAGTCACTCAAGCAACGCGGCAACACAAGTTGTGTGCCAATTTGGAGAAGTGCACGTTTGGTATGACCCGGAGTTCAATATACGGGATACATTATTGATGAAGGGGGGTGCATGTGGATCCGGCCAAGATCCAAGTCATTCGGGATTGGCCAGCCCCGGCTATAACGGAAACTTCGCGGCTTTACCGGGTCTTGCTAATTTCTCATGGAATTCGTGTTGGGATTCTCTCATATCCTTGGCCCTTGAGTCAAGTCACCAAAGGAAGGAGAAAGCGAGCAAAATTCTTTTGGTCGGAACCTCAACGAAGGCGTTCAAAGAATTGCAAAATCGCCTGCGGTACGCCCCGATGCTCACCTTACCGGACTTGCGACGACCATTTGAGATCGAGGCAGATGCCTCGGCTATGCTGTGGGCGGTTCTTGCTCAACGGGGACATCCGGTGGCATATCACGGTGAGACATTGTGCGAGACGATTCGCAAGTATCCCCACCCCCCTTGACGAAAAGAAATGTATTCCATTGTGCAAGCACATGCGACAATGGAAGCATTACATTTTGGGGAAGAAACTAATCATCCACACGGAACCATAAGCCCTTGCGGTTATGAGACACAAGGGAGACAGAATTGATCGCACTCGAAGTGGTCCACATATCTACGAAGTTTCATTTGAACATCAAGTACAAGAAGGGTAGCACCAATAATGTTGCGATTTGCCCTCGGTAGGCCACCGATCATGGCGCTCACCACCGTGCTCAGCTCTTGTGGGCCGAGACTTCACGATTGGCCACTTCTCTATAGGTAGCCCAGTTCCGGCCACACTTACAAGGCACTCTTAGAGCACGCAAGTTCCAAGTACCTGCCTCAAAGATGCACTTTTATGTCACGGACACCTTTGTGTTCTGAAGCAGCCAAGATGATATGGAAGCACTCACAGGTCTGATGGATTTTGGGCATTTCGGGAGTCAGAAAACATTAGTAATACTACGAAGTATATTTCTATTAGCCGAACCGAAAGGATGAGAAGCATGAATCTTACCCGCTTGTGCCATTGTAAACCGACCTACATCGAAGCAGGCCTATACTCCACTACCTGCCTGGTAATGATGGGAATCCATCTCCACTGGATTACATGTGGGGCCTCACCTTCTACAAGAATGGAAATGATTGTGTTTTAAATGGTCGTTGACAGTTGCGAAAGATGGCCCATCGTAGCGACACAGCAGAAGAATATCAATGGCTTATTCGCTCTTCTTTTGAACAGTGTGGGTGCCGGATCCCACGGTCTGTCATATCGGTCCCGAGATAGCGAGGTTCCTCGGCTGACTGGGTCAGCCTACGGTGTGTTGGACACAAAGCTGCCAGAGTCCCGGCTGTCCCCAAGCAGGATAGCCGGTAGGGGGTCATCAGCAGACGGTGTACGTGCCGCATGTACAACTCAAAGCATCCACGCACATGGGACGAGCACTCCCCTATGTTAACACGATTGTAGACTCTCCAGGTTCAATTGGCCATAGCCCTTTCGGTGGGCAGGATTCCCGGCCTATGTCCCATTGACATAGCCATCATTAGGCCCCGCTCGAGCCGGTGGCTCATGTCCGGTCTGAAGTTGACAAAGCAAGTAGCTTCATCGACGCATTCAACACATCCGCCAACCAGGTTCATGATATATTGGACGAGGAACGATGCGGTAAACGGTGCCATGATCAACACGGGTACCACTGCCACTTCCGGGTGGTGACAAAGTATGCTTCCTTCTGAAGAGTGCCCTCACTGGACCTCACCGCAAGCTTCTCCCGCTGCGTCTGGGACGTGCACTATGCAAGGGCCCCTTGGTGGCCCTCGCCCGAGCTTAATATTCCACAACTCTTCGTGCACCCGATCATGCCTGGCTGGATCGCCTTCGTGCTTACTTTCCACCTCTCACGGACACCTGGGACATTGCGAGAACAACTCACACCAACAGAGTTAAACCCGGACGCAGAACAGTGCACGAATTATCATGAACATGCAAATCAGAAACACTCGTCAGCAGCGAGGATCGGCGGCATCGTGTTGTCGATGCGCCAACTCTTGCACCAAGGAAAGTGTGGTTGCGGGGACCAAGTGGCGAAGGTACTCCTCATCTCAGAACCAGCACAATGGGGACCATTGCTTCCTAAGGGGGAGGAATGATCCGGTGTATATTGGTGGCCACCGCCTATTCCGCAGGCCCCCACCATTGTCTCTTTGATTTTCGAGTTTTTGGCATAACTTACTATTTTTAGCGATTTTCGGGTCTTGAACTTGGAGCCGTTTTGAGGCCATAAACGACGTTTTTTTTTTGGCATTAAATTTGATCAAAATCATCACAAAGTTGTAGTCCTCGGATAGAGCTTAATGATGTATCATGTGCATCAAACGAGAGATAGTATGCCAAAGTTACGTGCAGGAAGTTGAAACACCAATTTACCCAAACGGGGCCCATAGTTTTGGCGCTTCATCTCCTAGGGTTAGGTTTGGGATGTTGAGGGTTCTCCATTGTTTCTCAATAATAAATAGGCCCTCGAGCCTCATTGTAACTCGGTTCGGAGGCACCGTAGCCACCACATCTCTTCTCGGGAGATAGCTAGCAGTGCCCTAGCTAGTTTTATTTCTACATTGTACGTAAACGAATTCCAGTTCTTTGATATTAATGAAATGAAGTGTTATTTCATTTGTATCTCTATATTTGCTGATTTCTGTTTGTCTACATTGCGTTCTGCATCCCGGATCATGTTAGTACTTTTAGATAGTCTGTCTATAAAGTTTGTAATAGTTTACCCAAGCCCTCGTAATTGATCTCTTATTTGTGAGATATTTTTCAGATAGGTGGCCATGTCTTCATCCTTTGATTTCCTTATTCTATATAGTTGATTCCTCAAGGAAATATTTTGACCTTCTGTTCTTATCGAGTACAACTTTGCCAACTTATCATACATAGTCATTGATGTCTTCAAATCAGAAACAAAGGGAACAAGATGAGATTTAATGAATTCAACAATGATCCTTAGTGATCTTACTTATTCCTTCTTGTATTGTTCTAATTATTGAGTCTTATCTTTGCTTGTTTCTGCAACGTCACCAAAAACATATTCCATTACTTCATTCTCTATGAGGGCTAAGTCAATCCCCCTCTTCCATGCTAAGAAGTTTTATGACCCAAAAATCTTGTTGCTTTCCTTACAAAATGTAGCCATGTTATATGTAGATTGAGACATATAATGCAATATACTACTTACTTTGTTATCCAAGATTCCTCCTTGATTATGTCTCCAACTATTGTGAAGTTTTCAAAACCTCCAAGGAGACTTCAAAAATGCCCTAGAAAGATGTCTTCTTTAGCAATAATACCTTCAAACAACTTCAAAGAGTGAATGATGATATCAAAATCCCTTGATGCTTCCTCTACCTCAAGATGATGCACTAGAGAATTTTCAATAAGGTCTTGTCCTTCCTTCCTTTAATGATACCTTGATGACATTGAGGTCTTCTTCAATGAAATATTTAAGTGGAAACCTTCCTTCTAGATCAATAGGTCTTCTTCTTCTTTCCCTCCGTCCGTATGCAAATGATTCCCCTTGAAAAGAAAACCCTTCTTTGTGTCCTTCCAATTTCCTTCTCTTGTTAACCTTAGCTCTGATACCATGTTGGAGAATGCAATATGGCAACTATTAATTCAATTTATCCTTAATATTAATAATTTATTATGAGATTTAATTATCTTCTTGTGTTTCTTTATTACATCTTCTTCATCAAATAATTATCAAGTGAAAAACAGTAAAGACAATGGACATATAAATTAGGCTCCAAGCCAAGGAAAATCCCCTCCAAGGGGAAAACTCATAGAATATCTTATCTTCTTATAAAATTAACTTCAAATGAGAAAACCAAAACCAAAACCTTAATACCAAAGCCTCCTATAACACCAAGTTAGCCCTCAAGGAATCCCTTCCAATTAGGTCAAATTCCAGCCAAGTCAACAGGAGTCGAATCCTTCCAAAATTGTACCAACCTTTGAATTTTAGCCACCAACTTCAATATTTTGGACCTGCAGTAGACCTGCAACTTCGGTCCCTACGATAATTCAAAATCAAATTCAAATGGGTGATAGAGAAATTAGGAAAACCTTGACCAAAACTTTTATTTTCATTCCTTCTTGATTCAAATTATTTTATCCTTTCCAAATGAGGTTGAGTAGCTTCTATTTATACTCAGTTGTGGAGGTTGAACATCCCTCTCTTGGCCAACTTGTCTTTGGCATGGCCGACTTGTTCTAGGAGGCTTATTTTGACTATCTTGACTCAAAATAAATTCTTTTACATGGTACAACTTTCCCAGATGAGTCTTATATACATGAAATTGACTCTCTTAACTCATGAAAATAAATCTTATGAAATGAAAAACCCTAGAAGCATGAAGAACATGCTCAACCTAGAATACTAATCAAAAGAAGCATGAAACCCATGATTTAGAATAATAATTTTTCTTTCTTCTTTTGCTTATTACTGTTGATGAGGTAAATCCCCTCTGTGGACAGAGGCGATCCCACTAGCCCTAGGGTGGGCCTAGCAAGAAATGGAACATGCTATGATATTGATTCCTAGTTACAAAAAACAAAGTTACGATAGATGGCCTACCTCAAGTCCTACGCTGCTGTTGTCAGCGGAGAAGTGTTGCTTCTCGTTCCTCACTTGACAGATCACAATCCTTTCTCTCACTGCGTCTGGAAGCCTGTACACATAAAGAGAAAAATGACGGCAATACAATGTAATAACCCAAGCATGTAACTATCAATCAGTCGGAAAAGATTGAATCAAATTGCATTACACAAATAAGCAATACAACGATGGAACAAATAACATAGTCAAGCATATATTAAGATATGAAATAAATGTTACATCCGAGTTCCGACGTCACGTTCTTCCTTTAGCAGGGCATCCAGCGGAGCGTGTCTCACAAAGCTTGTCGGGAATTTGGACAAGGCTCTCTCTCTTACGGGGTTCTCCTTGGCTCTGCTCTCAGTAGTCACTCAACTATAGTTTTCTTCCCAAATGTTCAGCTAGCTAGAAAATGGAGAGGGCAAGATTTTATAGAAGGAGAAGGAGAGGTTAGGATCCCTATAATCATGGGCAAGAGTCCTATCTCTTAGGAAGGTTTCATGAGAGGTGGAAAAACACTTCCTAATCAGGGAGATCCGGAGCCAAACAGCCCAATCTCTTTTTGATGATTCATTCTGAAGTCGTTGGAATCAAACTTCCACCTTATATTGTTAAAAAACATTCCTTAATAGGCTTGGCGTGGGCAATACATAGGGACAGAGTGCCAGGTGGCGCGGGCTTAGTGTAAATTTCCCAGGTTGGCGCGAGTGATGAACTGGCTAAGCGCGCCAATTCCTAAACATATGTTTTTAATGATTTTCTAAGGAAATGTTCTTCAGGAGAATTCTTGCCCTTATGCAGAAGGATGCCATCAAGTTGTTTTCAAGACATTTTACTGTTCACAGTTCACGGGAATAGTCTTCTGATGTACGAGATGAGGAATTGTAGGGACAGTGAAAAAATGTTGTGTAACAGATGCCCCTTAAAGCATGAGGTCTGAGAGAGAGGGAGGGGTGAAATGCTTTATGAGAACGCGTTCAACTAAAAACACTGCCCTCAGAAAACTTGCGAGTATAAATACAACTGATTTCTCTAATACATGATATGTGGTATGGGCGCAGTCATCCATAAAAAGTACTGAAACAAATGAGATCCAAGGTATGGACACAACCATCTAGCAAAATAAGGATCAACAAGTAGACTCACGTATGGTTGCAGCCATCCAATCAAAAGAGTTATGTCATAAATCATAATAATCCACAAAGAACCTGCAGCCTAGATGTTAACAGACAAAATCCAGGGTCTTGCGCTCCATCTCGACCCAAACAAAATACAAGTTCGAGCATGCGAATATGTGAGCTGAATTCGAACATGCAAGAACATTGTCTGATTACTAGCCAATCATGAAAGTCGTTAACAGACGCGAGAGAAACCACCAATAATGACGATGGATCTCAAGGTACAAGAGGTACAATCTATGGAATGTGAACAGCGAGCTGGCATCAAACACCTACAGAATCATTCGATCGAAGGCCCATAATGAAAACCTTGCGTCGAATGCAAAGAACCTGTCATTAAGGCATGCAGGCTCCAAGGCACCTAAAGGATGTCTCTAGATCAACTTTCCGGATAATGAGCTGAAGTTGACAAGAAGTGACCTTAATCGAAGGTGGGCCATAATGTTTCCCACATCATCTACACGAGACAGAGGGATATAATTTTTTTGAATCAAGACCAACAGAGAATCAGAGGGAGGTTGAAAACTGCAGAGGAAAAACTTCTCTTGAACATATTGGCGGCACGACACTGGATTTGGCAGTATTTGACATCAAGGGATCTGAGGTCATGGTGATGTGGCAAAGAGCAGATGAGCGGTCAAAAGAGATTACCGAAACCCATGGAGGCAAGCAGATAACGAGATGAGATGTCCCCAACGCGACACGAATGCAAACAAGTGCCATGTTCAAGAGTGACATACTGCCAACATGACTATAATTTTGGTTCCATTTTCCCCCACTATTTCTGGCAAGTACCCCAATTATTTTTTGAAAACAAACTTTAATGGGATAGCATATGCTTGCGATGTAAATTTTTCCTTTGGAAAAATCCAACCTAGTACATTTTACAAGCCCTAGGAAGGAGGACCTCGAGTAACGTCATTGCGACGGAATCTGATGTCATGATTTTTTAGCGAGTCTGACAAAGGAAGAACTCAGCGTCTTTTCATGTTTAGAGAGTTTGAAAATATAGCGAAAAAGAAAATCCCAGCAATCCCTTTTCGTAGCTAGTCCCACAGACCCGAAAAGGTAGAAAACTATGTCTGAGAGAACCTCCTAGTCGCAATAGGCTAGGGTATTCCTTTTTCATAAATAATCTATCCCAACCCGAAAAAGGGGTAAACGTATACTAGGTAGATGTTGTTTCGCATCCAATTTAACGAGTTCAAAATGACAAGCGACTTGGCAATCTTTTCAGTTTTAGAGAGTCAAAAAAGAGCTGAAAGGTGACTCCAGTAGTGACTTTTTTATGTTTTTACCGAGTCCAAAAAAGTATAAAATACAACTCGTCTCTTCATCAAAATCACGTGAAAAACCTGTTGCTGCACAAAAAGACACGTGTAAAACATATTCGACGAAAATAATGCGAAAATATATCGAGAAACATGCTAAAAACCCATTTTTAAAAGACCAACAGTGGTAAAAAATATTTACTTTTTACTTTTTACCTCTTTCCAGAGCAACGGTGACCCTTTTCTGCTTCGATCTTCAGGCGACAAGTACGATCAATCCAGTGGGCCAAATTGAATTTCATCCGGTTCAAGTAGGAGCCGACCTCTTTGTCCATCTTTTAAGTTATATTTTACTGTATTTAATCATTGTTTGAGGTCCTTTAGGGAAGGATTTTCAAATTTTAGGGCTCTGCGGTTGGCGCGGGTCTTGGGCACGGACCCACACCAATCTTCTCTTTTTTACACAGAGGCCACACCAGTTGGCGCGACTGTTAGCCAAACAGCCGCGCCAACGGCGCAACACAAAATCTGGCTAAAATTTCTCAAAAATCAACCAATGAAATGTAATTTTGGATACCTAGGAAGGTTTATAACGTTCCTATGATTAATTGATGCAGGTATCCAGAAAAAAGGATGGTTATTGAATGGAAAGAGAGAGAACATAGCGAAGAAGATGAATTGGCAATGGGAAATTAGAATTGTATGAATGCTCTTTCAAATTGCGGGCTAAAAAAGTTCTTTCTGACACCATGTCTCCGGGCTCAACCTGAATTGCTGCAGTATCTCATCAATATTTGGGATGAGGATGAGGAGAAATTCAAACTTTGAGACCAGGAACTTGAGCTCGAAGTATCAGATGTATACTTCATCACTGGACTGTCACACAGGGGTCCAGTCCCTATTCTGAATGGTACCAGGCCTTCAGGAGAAAGCATGAAAGTGGTCATGAACAGGGTGTGCCTAGGGGCATGCAAAGAAACAGGGAGCGGGAAAGTAGACATTCAAACCATCCTCGATCTAGCACAGTGCTACACACCATTATGTGAGTTGCAGGATCGCAGGCACTGCACGAGGCCACAAAGACGCAGCTACTTCTTGTATCAGAGTGTATGAACTCGACTATCTTTGACTAGGTCGAGGCCGTGACCATAAAAATTAAACGGCAACTCACAAAATGCAAGAAGACCAAACTGAAATAGTTTGGATATGGGTCGATTCTGGTGTCGTTCTTCCTGGAACGATTACCTATTTTTCAGCGCCAGGATGCCATAGTCCCAGATCCACCACTGAGAGAGCCACGAATGGATCAATGGCTGGCACTAATGCCCAAGTTAGGGGGCGACCAGCAGATGTCCTCACATCCCGAGTTCTTTGACTGGCTCCGACAACAATTGGTTGTCATGGAGGACTGGCCCTACGCGAGCACTAATTTTACTGGAGACCCAGACCTTCCGCTCCCAGAGGGAGAGGACTGGGACGAGGAGCTTGGTAAGAATCATTTATGTATTTTCATGAGTTTATAATTTTTTTTATAATATACATATGTTCTGACAGTTAATTTTATATGAATTCATATATTGGCCTAGAACGTCCCGCAGGAATGTCCCCCATAGTGAGGTGGACTCCTTGTGACTTTGACCCTCCGGGGGAGGGCATTGATGAGGAGCTAGTACAAAACTTGGAGGGAATCACTCGTGGAGTCCCTGATTATGTCTGTTTTGATGATGTACCCTGAGCCTATCAAAGGCATACTGTGGGGGTGCCTAGCCGTATTCACCGTTTGCTAAGGCGGTGACGTGTTATCATGAGCACCATGCCGACTAGGCACTTGGGCTCTATTTCCGCATATTTTGAAAGACATGCTGTCTCGTGATGTAACTGTAACAATCATATATTATTTTTTGTGGGTTTATGATGCACACGGTTTGTAAAAAAATGATATATATATATATATATATACATCTATTTTCTACATGGGTCAATGTACATATGATGATGTTTTTTATAAATTAGGCAAATGTCTATCTAGCACAATATTAGCTATTGTATCTGTTAATGTATTCATTCGTCTTGGTATATGTTGATAAGTAATGAAATCAAAATTCCGCTCAAGTAAATGAATACGCAAATACAATCTTAAAATACATGGGTTTCGAACCGAATAATGACCATTCAACTGAAGAAGAACAAGTTGTGAATCCAACTTTACAAGCAACGCGTGTATGCCGAGGTTGACTGCCTTGGTTAATAGTTCCAATACCGCACTATATTCAGCGACATTGTTTGTAGCTGGTCCCAAACAAATCCTTTGTAAGTTAATCAACTCACCAGTAGGATCATATATTACCCATGCAGTGGAAGACAAGTTCCTGATACTACGGGAAGCACCATCCACGAAACCGACATAAGGAGAAATAGACATCTGCATAGCAAACAAGACCCAATAAGTAGAAAAAATCTCACAATGCACATCAAACCAAAGCATGCACACAAAATGAAAACAATCACCTATGTACACATATCATGCGTGAGTGACTCAAGCATAATATTGTTTCAAGTACAACCCATTCCTGGGCTGCGAAAAAGGACAACCTTCATAATCAATCAGCTCATAAGCCCCATTTTGTAACATGCGTTTGAAAATGTAGAGCCCATGCCACATGGGTTGGAATTTTCCTGCCCCCAGATTGTCATGAGCTTGGTCGTATAAGAGGATGAGATCGCCTTCAACAAAAGAACGAGGAGAAACTGTTTGGTCAAAATGGGCTTTGACACGCTTTTTCTGTGCTTCGATGACCAAGGCAGCTAAGCGACGAGTCTCATCCAATCTCTCTAGATAGAGGAGTCGTTCTTCTTTAGGTGAAGTATCAGGCAGTAATTCCATAGCTATTTTAAGTGAAAAGATTTCACATTCAATTGGAAGTGTGGCTTCCAGACCGTATACCAACTGGAAGGGGTAAACCCAGTCGCACTTTTGATTGACGTTTGGTAAGCCCATAGAGTTGAGAACAACATAATATGCTAGTTTGATTTGTGGATCCTGATTGTTTGTTGAAGCATCGTAACAAGGACCTTGTTTACGGCTTCAACTTGGCTGTTCGCTTGAGGATAGTAAGGCGTTGAGCTGTCGTGACGCAGACCCAACTTAGACGTCAACTCCGCCATCATGTAATCCCAAAAATGAGAGCCATGATCAGTAACGATGGTTTGAGGGACACTGAACCGAGCAATAACATGATTGAATATGAACTGTGCCACTATCTTACCTTCTGCAACCAGTGTAGGCATCGCTTCAGCCCATTTCGTGAAATAATTGACGGCAATGATAATATAGGCATGCCCCTTGGCCGAACAAGGGTTACATGTCATAAAATCTATGCCCCATTTGGCAAATGAACCAACGGTAATGACAGGATGTAAAGGGATGGGCAGCGCATGCATCTTGCGTTGGTAAATCTGGCACGAATGGAATTTACGTACTACAACAATGTAGTCTTTAAAAATTGACAGCCAGAAATAGCCAGCACGAAGGATCTTCTGTGCAGTGGCATAAAACCAGGCGAAAACATCTTGGAATTCGCGAAAGAGACTAGTGTAGACTTGAAATTCTTCAGAATAGCAAGTAACTCCCACATGGATGTTCTCGACGATCCCTAGTTCAACGGAGATGTTGATAGGCATCATTTGAGTATTGTTCCCTAAGTTACCCTCCGTAAAGACTTCATGAGTCAGAATGGGCATCTGAAGTGGCAGAGAAGGAACCTGGGATGCAAAACACTCTAGACAGTCAGACATGGCCTCGAGGCAAGGCATGAACGAGGAACGATGATGACCATCACTCCACGGTAGATCTTTGAGAGACATTGTTTCCATGATAGCCTCATCGGACGGAAACAGTTATTTCAGAGGATCGAGCGAATCCGCATTGCCGAGCTAGGGGGATTGAGAATACACATCGAGATTCATGCTCAAAGGAGCATCTTCAGGAGGGGGAGAATCATATGCAGCTGTAAGTTCACAATAATTAATCTCGATCGAACTAAGCAGCATCGAATCTCCAAACGAGTCAACCTGTTCAGGTGAAGGGATGATCCAAGGGTCATCAGACCGAGAGTCCATGTTGACTTGAACGGTATTTGATGGTGGAATGGGGAAAATACCCATGATAACGGGGTCCTTGAAAAGACCCAGCCCTATACTGTCAGGAGGATTAGGAATTTGATTCACGTATGGCACGTTGTTCTCAGAAGAGGAGGTAAATAAAGACAATTTATCGACAGTAATAATCTTGCCCTCATGTGTAAACTTCAGAAGTCGAAATAGGGTGGACGGAACACACAACATGGCGTGGTTCCAACTGCGACCGAGTAGAATATTTTAGTTGAGTTTGGCATCAACAACTTCTACTTCGACATTTATTGTCTTTCCTTGTAATGTAATTGGTAAGCTAGCGAGAACACCCAGGGGTTTCGATTCCCTTCCATCAAATGCCTCAAGGGAATTGGGAGATAAAGTGAGGGCTGGAGAGCCGAAGGCCTTCCAGCAAGCAGATGACATAACGCAGGTAGATTCACCTTCGTCCACAATGGCTCTGTGAATATTGAGACCGTTAATTCCGACTTGTATAACAAGTGCAATATGGTGTGGAATTCGGGGGACGAAATTCTCTAGATCGAAGGTGAGAAGGCTAGAATCAGCAAGATCGATCCCGCTGATTGTAAATAAAAAAGCTTTATGTTGAGACGTACAACTCTGAAGTACTTCCAACGCGGACATCGTGTAAGGTGTCTGTGCTAGATCCTCAACAATGTTGTAATGCTGAGCAGCACGAGCATTCGGATTATAGGAAGACTTTCGAAGAACACCTTTGGAATGTGGTCGTACAACAGGTTCAGCACTGGGCCTTTCAATCTCAAGAGGACCAAAGGCAGGTGGGGGAGGAGGGCCATCGATGACTTCCTTCCCAGCTTCCTGGCATGATTCGGCATAATCCTTCGACCGAGTGGTGATAGAAACAGGTGCAGCACCATTCATCATGAGAAATTGAGACCCAAACGGTGCATATGGCGAAGGCTGCTCGACCATATGGATCTGCTGAGATGGAAAAGGTTCCTTAAGAACCACTGAAGTTCTCTTAGTGCCCTTAAGAAGTTGACTAACTTCGGATCATCTAGGACAATCTTTAGTATAATGGTTTTTATCACAAATCAGGCAAGGGTACTTCGGTTTTCACTGTGAACCATCATCAGCATGAGGCTTGGACAATTCTTGTTTTGGGGCATCGGATTTGGCTTTTCCTTTGCCCTTCTTTCTTCCCTTGGGAGTCTTGTCCACAGGATTGGCCTGGATGGCATTGACCTCCGAGGTTTTACCAGAATCTGGAGTGGCCTGAAAAGAAAATTTTTTGGAAGAATTCGATTTCTACTTCCCATTGGAAGACTTGCGTGAAGTCTGGGATACAAAACCAATAACGTCGTCGACCGATGGGGTGGTTGGTGCTTTAGAAGTATCGGGACGTGGAGTTTCAGTCAAGATGTCATACAAAATGCCTGATTGAGAGTACACAAGATCAAGGTACTGGGCATGAGCGATGGCTTGTTCTTCGATCACACATGCCCCCATGGAAATATCTTTCGCGATGTGGTTGATGAAAGAAGTGGTGAACCAATGAGTGAGCAACTGATCAATAATTTCAAACTTGATCAGGCAGTGATGCCTTCTCCATTCATGGATATGGTTCAAGATATGGGTAGCTCGGTCCTGTTCCAATGACGTGAGGAGATGCATCTCGGCTTCATAACGAACTGGCAACTAGAAATGAGTCAGGAATGCCATGGAAAGAGTATTTAAATCTCGAAAAATTCCACGATGCAGTTCAATATACCACTTAGCAACAGCTCCTGTGAGAGTGCGCTGAAAAAGACGGAGATGAATAGAGTCGTCTACCCAAGAATTTTAAGAACACCACAAATGGTATGTCATGACATGAGCTTGGGGGTCTTCTCGAGACGTGCCCTCAAATTTGGGGAAATCACCAGGAACCTTAGTCGTAATCGGCGGTCAAAAAGGATAATGAAGAATGGGATCATTTGTCAATTTGGACACGTCTGGTAGCTCCAATGTGGCAAGGAAAGGTAACTACGAATTAAAAGGCATAGCAGGCCCTCGATAAGGACCTGAACCCATATTCCACCCTGGTTGAGTATAACTCTGCCCCCACTGGTTTTGTCCCGAAGTATTCTGACCATAAGCAGTGTAAGTCGGATAAGTCGGTTGATATGGCGACTGAGAACCAGGGTACAGGGGTTGAAAATCAGGATACTGATTCTAAGTATATGTGGGCCCCGATTAAGCAGTGTATGGATTCTACTGTGGAATATAAGTATAGCCTGGCGATTGAGGGTTATAAGGGGGACCTGGAGGCAGTTTGTAAACCAGCCAATATTGACCTTGAGGAAAATAACCACCTTGGGTTCGAACAGGCTGTTGATAATTGGGCCCCTACTGAGTTGGATTTGTTAGGCGCAGTGGTTGATTTGGCTGCATCATAGAGTAGAGTGGAGGCTGAGCAGGGTAAATAGGTTGTGCTGGTTGACCTGGTTGAACAGGTTTACCTGACAGAGGAGGGCCACCAGGTTGCCCCTGCGGAGCAAGTTGGCCTAATGACTGAGGTGGGCGAGGTTGTACTTGATATCCAGGTTGACCTGGGGCAGGACCATAGGATAGTCTTGGCTATGCAACATGTGAACTGATCGAAGGATACGGTTGTTGAGGTTGCATCATAGGTTGAGATGGATGGATCTACCCCCCAGGACCATATGAAGGTTTGGGTTGATACCCCGATGGCCCAACTGGCGCTTGGGGCTGCCCAGGAGGGATCACAGGCTGAGGTTGTAAAGGTTGACCTGGAGGATTGTAAGGTTGTCCTTGCGGGCCATAAAACAATCCCTGCTGGACCGAAGGTTGCCCCTGTAAGGGTTGCTCTTGTGGGTCATACGCATAACCTTGCTACACCAAAGGTTTTCCCTGCAAGGGTTGTCCTTGTTGGTCAAAAGCATATCCCTGTTGAACCGAAGGTTGTCCCTGGAAGGGTTGTCCTTGTTGACTAGAGGGCTTCCCAGGCAAGGTAGGTATAATACCCGAAAGAAATTGATAAGCCTCAAGAGCAGGAAAATAGACAGGGTTTCCATGCTCATCCTGCTCAAATGGAAATGCATAAACCGGGGTACAATCTGCCCCATAATGGGAAAAATAAGATCAATAGGGATCCTAAGGGGATTGATAGGTTTAGGAGTGCTACTGCTGAACATCCAGACGATACTCCTCAAATGAAAGGTCGTCAGGGACTATTGCTGCAATCAAAGTTTCTACCAAAGTGGAAACAGCTGACGATTGAATAGTGACAACCGGTGCCAATGTAGCCACACAGACAGTAGGTCTACTAGGAACAAATGTAATGAAGGGCGTCGATGAAGAGATAGGTGTCGTCGGCGACATCCCTAATAATGGAAGAACCAGACCCCTTGGCAGGGTGGACGCTGCCATGGAGGCAATACCGGCTATAATCTAACCTAGAGACCTATATCCGACTGGAAGCGACACCAGCGGTGAAGATGGAACAGGCTTTTGAAGGATGTCTTCGGGGAAGAGTTGGTATCCTTCATCCGAAACTAGAATACCCTTGGTGCCATTAGGATCAGACGAATCCATGTCTGATTCAACCGTGACATCTTGCAAAATAGTACGGGGGCTCGAAGGTATAATAGCGGCCAAAAACGGTGATCCCAATGTAAGAGGGGGAAAACGTTCCCTGACCCCAAACCGAACCAAGCGTTCGAAAGAGGCCAATTGAATTCAACTAGTTCTCGAAAGGGGTGCTCTGACGAGATAACAGGCTGTTGAAGCTCAGCCGACTCAAAGATCTAAGAAGCTTCAGATGAATCGTCCGAAAAAGGACTACTAGTAGACGAAACCGCTGGTTCCGCCACTGTGATTGTAGCACGCAAAAAGAGGAAAAAATATCAAAAAGAGGACTCTTGGATCAAACCAAGGCAAACAAGGATAGGCCAAGTAATTTAAACCTTAAAGGGCGTGTAATCGTGAGCAGTTTATTTTACCACATTGAAACTGAACATTGTTGTTTCACCTTTTAAGAGTCAAGAAACAGTCAAAGATGACTTTAGTCCCTTTCGGTTTTAAACGAGCTCGAAAGGACAAGTGCTCGATGATCTTTTAAAATTTATAGAGTCAGTAAAGACCAAAAATGACTGCTCAGGTAGTCTAGATAAAAGGGTGTACCAGGTTCCCGTGAACTTCCATATACACCTTGGTTATGACATTAAAGAGAAATCAATCAAGGACTTGACATACGTGCAGGTAGTCACCCTGAATGCTGTGTTCAGTGTATCATGGGTACAAGGTAGCAGACTCGACTTCCTACGGATAAAAGGATTGCAACCTATAGGGGTCTCACTTTATATACTCGACGGTACGGGGAGCACAAGTCCGTACTAGCTCTGTCTGAAGCCAAATGGCGAGCGACAGCTGCTAGGCTTAAAGACGCCGGAACACGTCTCTAACTTAGATCACTAAATGTTCCGATAAGTTTCAATGTTGCCTTAGGTTAATTGAAATAAATTTTAAGTTGATATTGTATTTATGTTTCAATTCCAGGGTCCTACCGAATGTAAAATCTCACAAATCCTTGAATGAAAACTACATGCCATAAGACACCATTTCATTCAATGAAGAGCTATCTATGAGAGAGTTAGATATTTCAAGCGATAGCTACAATAAATCATGCGAAAACATTCACTACAATGCCTGATGCAAGATAATGAGACTGAAAAACTCTCCTCTATAATTATATAATGCTAGAAACGCGAAATATTTTTCAATTTTCACTATGCCAATCAAGAATGCAAAAGATTTTTTGGGATTTTTCAATATATCAGAGCGAATGCACTAAATGATATGAAAAATAAATCAAAACACCGATTTGAGAATAGTGAAGCGAGAGCTGAAAAAAAAACAATTTCACTCAATTCAAAACAAGCACAACAAGACTCAAATCAATGACGAAATCCCTCAAATCAAAGAGAAGATCTCAAAAGAGACCCAAACAAGCCGTGTAATCTAGGCTTGGAGCGACAAGAGTCAAACTGAACGTAAGAAATGACAATCACTTAATTAACGCAATCACTCAAATGGATCCACAAAGCTGAATGCAAAGAAGCAGAAGCGAAGTTGACTGGGAAACCAAGGACCCGAAATGCCCACTGGAGGTTCAGCAGGCTGAAGCACTTAGAAGACCCAGGCTTAAAATGAAAAACTAACAGAAAAGGGAAAACAACCGAAGGAAAAGGGCTGATCTCAGTCAAGAATTACTCCAAAGCACTCAACAAGTCAGAAAATCAACCCAGGATCAAAACTCAGGCTCAAAAACTCCAAAACCAAGCAAACTCCAAAACCTAACAGGGTTGGTGCACCTGTCTGGTCGTAATCAGCGCCAAGCAGGGAATGGCGCGGGCTATAAACGAGCAACTTGCACCATTCGGCGCTACTGTCAGCTGAATAACCGTGCCAAGAGGGTTTTACTCAGGGAAAAGGAAAAAATGAAAAAATAGAGAGAGGTTTGACCTCTAGGGGGCTGAACAGGGGTTTAAAACCAAGCAAGATAGACCAGAAAGGTAAACTAAACAAGCAAAAAGCCAAAATACAACCCAAATGGAAGAAGGACTAACTCACACTGATCCCTAGTGGATTCACCACTTTGTTGACGAGGTAAATCCCCTCTGTGGATAGAGGCGATCCCACTAGCCATAGGGTGGGTCTAGCAACAAACAGAAGACGCTACGATATTGATTCCTAGTTACAAAAAACAAAGTTACGATAGATGGCCTACCTCAAGTCCTACTCTACTGTTGTCAGCGGAGAAGTGATGCTTCCCGTTCCTCACTTGACAGATCACAATCCTTTTGCTCACCATGTCCGGACACCTGTACACATACAGAGAAAAATGACAGCAATACAACATAATAACCCAAGCATGTAACTATTAATCAGTCGGAAAAGATTGAATCAAATTGCATTACACAAACAAGCAATACAACGATGGAACCGATAACATAGTCGAGCATATATTAAGATATGAAAGAAAGATTACAACCGAGTTCTGATGTCGCGTTTTTCCTTCAGCAAGGCATCCAGCGGAGCGTGTCTCACAAATCTTGTCGGGAATTTGGACAAGGCTCTCTCTCTTACGGTGTTCTCCTTGGCTCTGCTCTCAGTAGTCACTCAGCTATAGTTTTCTTCCCAAATGTTCAGCTAGATAGCAAATGGAGAGAGTAGGCTTTTATAGAAGGAGAAGGAGAGGTTAGGATCCCTATAATCATGGGGGAGAGTCCTATCTCTTAGGAAGGTTCCATGAGAGGTGGAAAACCACTTCCTAATCAGGGAGATCCGGAGCCAAACAGCCCAATCTCTTTTTGATGATTCATTCTGAAGTCGTTGGAATCAAAATTCTACCTTCTTTTGTTAAAAAAAATTCCTTAATAGGCTTGGCACAGGAAATACACAAGAACAGAGCACCAGGTGGCCCAGGCTTAGTGTAAATTTTCTAGGTCGGCACGAGTGATGAACTGGCTAAACATGTCAATGCCCAAACATATGTTTTTAATGATTTTCTGAGGAAATTTTCTTTAGGATAATTCTTGCCTTTATGCATAAGGATGCCATCAAGGTATTTTCAGGGCATTTTACTGTTCACAGGTCACGAGAATATTCCTCTAATGTACAGGATGAGAGATTGCAGGGACGGTGACAAAATTCTGTGTAACAATTACATAAGATATACATATTGACATGAGTACAATGACAATTATGAAGAACAAATCTAGTTGTGTTTTCCAACATTGGGGCCTTGGAAATGGACAAGGGAGGAAAAATGAAAACTAAACCATAAAGGAAACTTATATCCTTCTTGGAGCAACAACGATGCCTAGAACCACCAAGCATGGCCTCCCAAGCGAATCATTATCCTACAAATAGGTGTATTGGTGTGAAAAGGTGGCTTTTAGTAGTAGGTATGTGTCTAAGTCCATGGAAATGATATAAGGAAGAAGGGTATACCTTGGGTTCAATGAAATATTTAAGATTATTTCTGAATGACATCAACAACACCTTAAATCACGATTCATTATTGCTTGACGACTTTATCATTAGCTTTTTAGAAATCATGTTACTAACCCCACAAATAGTTTGATCAATAGTTATGCGACTCAAGGCCTTTATCTAGTTGAGGGGTGAATACCAAGCCTTAGATAAAGCAAAAATATTTTCAAAATTTAGGGATAAACATGATGTCTCAAAACACCACACCCAAACTCTCTTAGTCTTTGGTGACTTCTAAGGCTCAAGGGTCATGAATGGAACCTCAAATGACCATATATATCCTCTAAAGGTGATCACTAGACTTCAAGTCGATATATGTGACTCATTAGGATATTTTGAGCATTAGGTATGGGTCTCATGTCCTTGGATATTATTGAGAGATGAAAAGTAGGCCTCAAGTCCTAAACCAAGATTTTAGGCATCTAGGGGCATCATCAACATATTGACCTATATAAAGGACCTTTTAAGGTTATCCTTAGTCTATAGATTAGGATATTTATAATTATTATATTTTGAAAATTAAATATAATTATTTGGAAATTATATATGGATAGGGTGGCAAATCCAATAGTTAGTCCCTAAAAGGACTCTCATAAGCTTTTAGGGCCAACAATGACACCTCAGGTGCAAAGAATGAAAACTCATCTAGGGATAATAATGACACATCAAACCTAATCTCCCAAGGTCTTAGGTAGTTTATAATGATCACTTGTCATGAATCACATCTTAAAAAACCATACATAACCTCTTGAGGAGATATCTGGCCTTTAAGTGGGGATATGGGCATCCTTAGAAAATTTTCAACATTGAGTATGGGTTTTGCATCCTTGGACACAAATGAGAGAGGAAAATTAGGCCTTATGTCCTAAATGAATATCCTAGACAACTAATTCCATAAACGACATGCTAATCCCCATATATGACCTTTCAAGCCTATCCTTAGAATCTGAATGGGAATAGTTAACAATATGAGCTTTTGAACATTAAGTATGAGACTGTAGAACATATATTTTCTTAAGGGAAAAAACCCAAGAGTTATTCACTAAAGGAATATTATAATAATATTTAGCGAATAATGACACTTTGAACTATTATAAGAATATGAAGCCAATAATAACACTTTGAAAAAAACAAATGACCTATCAAGCACATCATTGGTCTCTAGATGAGAATATAGGCAACACTAGAATTTTCATGTAGTAGCTATGGGCCTTAGGATTTTAGACATGGCTAGGAGAGGATAGATGAATGTTAGTCCATAAAGGAAGCTTTTCACCATTTATAGCAAAGAAGTATGCCTCAAAACACCACACTTGACCTATTAAGGGTATCATTAGCCTATGATATGGGATGTTAGTACCAATAGTTTTTTTGAGTTTTAGGTATGTATCTTGGCACCCTACAAATGATATAGGGAAAAAGGTTGTCACATAGGTACTGAAAAATATTCTAAGGCATATGATCCATGATTTGTAACAACCTTAGCCCCTAACTGGGAAATGCTACCACACCCACACTTCTTAAATTGTTGTAAATTTATTGTGGAAGCAAGATAAAATATAACCCTATCATGGATTCTCATGTACCTAGAAGTTTCAGTTAGGATGACTGCAATGCTAAATTCCACTATTACATAATTTTCACATATATTTTATGTACACATAAATGCAAAGTGGAAAAATACAAGTTAATTAGAGATAATGAACACAGAACCCTGAAACTAGTGTTTCACCATAAATTCAATATATAACACAACACAAATATAAATCATTGCACATGGATATATGCACTTATCTCATAAAACAAATCCAAAAAATAGCAGTTTCTCCACATTCCACCCAGCCATAGACCACGTGGTTCCTAAATCTCAACCATGGGTCACCCCTGATCTAGGACTGCAACTCCATATGAAACAATTTCTAAAATAAACATCAGATTATAGATATTAGCCAAGGGATCAACCCAAAAAACCTCAATATCTAGTCACATGCTCATGTTCCCCTAACTTTTACCCATGTGGCGTAACCCAAGTCCCTTGCAGTGCCCACCTTATAGGGTGCCTTATAGCCAACGAGAAATTGTGTTAGCGTGTAGCTCTAGGATCTCTACTACTCTCTTGGTGTCCAATTTCCCTACCACCCAAATTGAATAACCCCTAGTCAGCTCCATAGTCCACAACTAGGACTCATTGACTATCTCCAAACCAAGTTCCATCAAAACTCCATGGCCACCAAGCCATAATGATATCCACAAAGGCTCTCAAAACAAGGATGCATGCAATTTTGCATGATTAACTAAATAACCACACCTCCATTAGTTCCAAAGTCCAACTGCAAGACTCCCTGACTAAAACCAACCATCTAACCATGAATGGTTGAATGAATAAATGACTAAATTCATAGGAAAAGCATCACCCTTTTATATGCATGAATTTATCTTTCCATGTGGCACCCTTAAAATTCATGTGGGCCTTGGGTTCCTTTTCAAAAAAACACCACATAATTTTTCCCTTGTCCATAGAGTTGCATGCCCCATACTCTTTAACAGGGACTGAGCTCCGTAGCTATCCATTATTTTATTAATAGCTATGTAAATACATTATAATTACATTTATAGGCTCGTTGGCCTCACAATAATTAAATTAATATGTTCATAGGCACGCTGGCCCCACAATATATATATATATATATATATATATATATATATATATATATATATATATATATATATATATATATATACATCTATGTACATGGGAAATTTTTTCCCCAAAATAACCTTGAATCACTAGCCTAATAGTCACATACATATTTCTCACTAGCATAAATATCATTATACATAAATAGGACCTCCCCCTTATTCTATGCATTTTCCTTATTGCATCATATATACATGTATATAAAAAATATCAGTTAGAAATATGAGGGTATTCCTCCTTCATCATGTCTTCTTACTCCCATGTAGCACTCTCGGGACCGAACATGGTCCACTGCACCTTTACCATATCCATGGCTAAATTCTGGAGAACTTTCACCTTTCTATCCAAAATCTACACCTGTTGGACCTAGAAGTCTCCCTTGTGCTCTACCTGAATTATATGTCAATCAATTACATGATTATTACTAGGAACATAAATTTTAAGCAAAGAAACATAAAACACATCATGAGCGTGCAAAGATGCAGGCAATGCAATCATATATTCAATTGGGTTGATCCTTTCAAGGATCTCGAATGAACCGCAATATCTTGTTGCTAATGTAGAAAAAATACCAAATATCATTGAACTCTTCTTTACTTTTACTTTTAATAATACATGCTCCCTAATTTTTAATTATCTATGAATTCTATGCTTATCCACATAATTTTTTTGTTTGTCCCAAGAAACTTTCAAAATTTGCTTAGTTTTCACCACTTGCTCTTCCATATCCTTGAGAAATTTTGAACCAACCATAATCTTGTCCACTGGATTATCCCAACTCACGGGAGTATTACACCTCCTTCCATATAAGGCCTCAAACAAGCTCATTTTCAATGCTTCATGATACTCGTTGTTATATGTGAACTCTACCAAATGCAGGTAAGCCTCCCATCTTGATGGCTTGTCCATCACATACATTCACAACATATCCTTAATTATCTTATTAACTCATTATGTATATACATCATACTCTAGGTGGTATGATGTGCTAAAATTCAAAATTGTACTCGACCCTTTAAATAATACCATCGAGAAATTGAATGTGAACTTTGGATCTCTATCTGAAATAATTTCCTTAGGCACTCCTTGAAGTTTGTCAATTTCACATATGTAAATTTTAGCTATATAAGTTTCCTTTTATACAAACTTTACCAGAATAAAATGGGCATATTTTTTGAGTTTATCCACCACTATGATTATAGAATCATGCCCCTTTGATGTTATAGGAAAAATAGTAAGGAAATAAATTAACACTATCTCCCATTTCCACTCAAGAATGGGTAGTGGTTATAACAATCCATCTAGGCATTTATGCTCATCCTCCACTTTCTAGCATTGTAAAAATTTGGATACATAAGTAGCCACTTCCTTCTTAAAATGTAGTAAAAAATATTGTGTTTTAATTGCTATAAGATTTTTTTGGTAACTTGGGTGACTAGCATATGGTACCCTATGCAGTTCCTTTAAAATTAATTCTTTCACTATTGGTACATATGGAATTTCCTAGAAGTTACAGTTAGGATGACTACAATGCTAAATTCCACTATTGTATAATTTTCACTTATATTTTATGTACACATAAATGCAAAGTGGAAAAATACAAGTTAATTAGAGATAATGAACACAGAACCCTGAAAACGAGTGTTTCACCATAAATTCAATATATAACACAACACAAATATAAATCATTGCACATGAACATATGCACTTATCTCATAAAATAGATCCAAAAAATAGTGGTTTCTCCACAATCCACCCAGCCATAGACCACGTGGTTCCTAAATCTCAAACATGGGTCATCCCTGATCAAGGACTGCAACTCCATATGAAACAATTTCTAAACTAAACATCATATTATATATACTAGCCAAGGGATCAACCCAAAAAACGTCAATATCTAGTCATGGCGTAACCCAATTCCCTCGCGGTGCCCACCTTATAGGGTGCCTTATAGCCAACGAGAAATAGTGTTAGCGTGTAGCTCTAGGAGCTCTACTACTCTCTGGGTGTCCAAGTTCCCTACCACCCAAATTGAATAACCCCTAGTCAACTCCATAGTCCACAACTAGGACTCATTGACTATCCCCAAACCAAGTTCCATCAAAACTCCATGGCCACCAAGCCATAATGATATCCACCAAGGCTCTCAAAACTAGGATGCATGCAATTTTGTGTGATTAACTAAATAACCACACATCCATTAGTTCCAAAGTCCAACTGAAAGACTCCTTGACTAAAACCAACCATCTAACCATGAATGGTTGAATGACCAAATGACTAACTTCATAGGAAAAACATCACCCTTTTATATGTGTGAATTTATCTTTCCATGTGGCACCCACAAAATTCATGTGGGCCTTAGGTTCCTTTTCAAAAAAACACCACATAATGTTTTCCTTGTCCATGGAGTTGCATGCCCCCATACTCTTTAACAGGGAGTGAGCTTCACAGCTAGCCATTATTTTATTAATAGCTATTTAAATAAATTATAACTACATTTATAGGCTCGTTGGCCTCACATAAATTAATATGTCCATAGGCACGCTGGCCCCACAACATATATCTATATATATATATATATATATATATATATAAATGGGAAAAAATTTCCCCAAAATAACCTTGACTCACCAGCCTAATAGTCACATACATATTTCTAATTCTCACCAACATAAATATCATTATACATAAATTTACATTAACATAAATGTTGAGATTCAACAAGATGATGAGCTTAATGAAAAGAGTCGCCTTCACTAAGTGGGCCTGCAGGCTATTTTTGGCACAACTCTATTTTTAGATTGTCTATTTTTAGACATGGTGATCATATTTCAGAAGTTGCAGGATGCTATTTGTGGATGGTTGATCAATTTGGAAAAATAGATTAAATTATATTTTTAGAATATTGGGTGAATTCTATTTATAGATCATCGATCTAAAAATAGAAGTGTCGATTATTATTAACTCTTAATAATAATCCGACAATAAACAACAACTTATTCTCTTGGAGCACTTAATTTCAGTGCACATATTTGTCAAATCAGTGGGCTGAAGGAATTACGCAATTCTTAGGGTTTACTAGTGGTTCATGCATGGAGGACTCAGTTGGAACTGAAGTAGCAAAGTTATGACAGAGTTAGAAGAGTAGTTCATGGAGTTGTATTCAGTTTAACTCAGTTAGACTCAGTTGAGCTAGTTGTATCTATTCTAACTGAATGATACACTAGTGAGAGTGGAGTGAATTAATTAGTTAATTAACTCACAAATAATAACTCATTGATCAACTGAACAATACAACAGTTAACTACAGTGCATGTCAGTTCTAGTGGAGACCCAGTGGAAAGATAGGTGAAAGGGCAAGATGGACTATCTGTTATGACTATAGAGATGCATTGATTGCACCACACACACATTGGAGTTTCCAATGAGGATTTTGTAGTCAAGGCAAGGGTAATCCGAATTCATTAAGAGCTATTTTTCAGTAGGGATTTCACAGTGGAGGCAGACTAACAGGAGGGCAGAGATCAGTGCATGGATTTGCAGATTTCTTCTACGTTAGTGTGTGACAAGTGATTGTACTGAGAACTTGATGTACTAAGATTTGAATGAGATTGTTACATGATCTCCATGATACATAATATATGATATTTGAGGTTTTTAACTTTAGGCTTTCCCGTTAAACAACTGTGTTATGTGCGATTGTTTTTATTTATGCGTCACATGTGTTTGTAATTAATTTTCCGCAAAAGATTAACAATGGAATGATTTTGTATTTTGTAAGAAGTTAAATATTGTGAGATCATAGGAATCTGGATGTATGCATGCTTAGTGTATACTAATTTCTACATGGTATCATAGCAGTGTTAATTCTTGAAGATTGCAATTGTGAAGAATTGTTGAGTTTGTACTGGTGGACAATTCGAATTTGCTACAGAAGATTTTTCGTGCAGAAGTTGAGTATACATTTAAATGTCTTTCAATGGGTTGCGATTGGAGTATGCCCTTGATGGGAACTCGAATTACATAGCCTGGAAGGATAGGATCGAGGCAGTTCTAGAGGATAATGGACTGAAGGAGTTCATTCATAGCGATGTTCGTAAGCCGGGATCTAGAGATGCTGCATTACTTGACGCATGGAAAAAGAAGACAGCAAAGAAAAGAAGAATTTTGTTGGAAGGTGTGAAGGACCATATTGTGTCTAGCCTTCACATTAAATCCACTCCATTCTTAATGTGGAAGTCTTTGACAGAATTTTTCCAAAGAAAAAGTGACCAGAGGAAGTTGGCGCTTAAAGAGAAGCTCAGAAAAATAAAAATGGAGAAGGGCGATAGTATCCCAAAATACCTCACGAAGTTTTTCCATTGTAAGGATGAAATGGGAAGTGTGGGGGTTACTGCTGATGATGAAGAATTGGTGAGCTTGTCTCTCCTTTGGCTTTCGAAGAGTTGGCATAGCTACAAAGACTCTGTCAATGGATGGGAGAAACTGTCGGGATGGGAGTGACTTTGGCTGGATCTTGTGCAGGAGGAGATAAGGCGGGGTACCAGGGATGGCTCTTCATCAAAGAATGAAGATGAAGAGAATTTCGCTTTGGCTACCAAAGCAAGGAAGGGGAAGGGGAATAAATTTCCTTCAAAATCCGATGCTAAAGGAAAGAAGAAGGATTTTTCCAAAGTGAAGTGTTTTCACTATCACGAACATGGGCCATTCACCACTAACTGCCCATAGAAGAAGAAGAACAAGAAGGTTGTTGGAGCTGCAACTGGAGAGGCCTTAGCCTTGCAATTTGAACTTGATTTCTCTTTGATCGCATGCCTGGTTTCAAGCTATATGGGATCGGTGTGGTATCTTGATAGTGGTGCGTCTTTCCATATGATGGGAGACAAGGAGTTGTTTAGTGACTTGGAGGAGAAGGACCTCCAGATGCATATAGAGATGGGCGACGATGGTCGATACAGTGCAACCGGAATTGGGACCATTACCTTTGAGAGGGAGTCCAGTAATCCATTCATGTTGAAGGATGTTATGCATGTTCTAGGTCTGAAGAAGAACTTGGTCTCAGTCGCAATTTTGGAAGACAAAGGTTATGATGTTGTTTTCAGTGAGGGAAAAGCCTTCCTTCGACATAAAACAACAGGTCAAACCAAGAATATAAGGGTTCGAATTAAGAATATCTACAAGCTGGAGGTAGATGGTTACGCTGCAATGCTGGGAAAAGAAGAAGAAGTGGTGAGTCGGGATGAGGGTGAATTATGGCACAGGAGATTGGGCCATCTTCACCATGGCGCTTTGAAGATTTTGCAGCAGATTTCTATTGGACCAAGGGTACTATTACGCAGTCAGATCAGTGCAAGGGATGTACTATGGGTAAGTTTGTGAAGACCATCTTTCATGAGAAGGAGAACCATGCTTCGATGATCCTGGAGAGAATTCCACAGACGTGTGTGGACCTTTCTCGGTTGCTTCAATAGCAAAACAGAGGTATTATGTTATATTTTTTTATGACTATTCCTATAGATGTTGGATATTCTACATTAAGAAGAAGAGCGAAATGTTCTCAAAGTTCTGTGAGTTCAAAGCATTGGTGGATAAGGAGTCGGGGAAGCAAGTGAAAGCTCTACGGAGCAATAATGGTGGTGAATACATCTCGGGCGAATTCAAAGGCTTCTGTAGAAAAGAAGGAATTCGAAGAGAACTCATAGTGCCTCATAACCCATAGCAAAATTGGGTGGCGAAGAGGAAGAACAGAACGATCGTGGGTGCTGCACGAGCGATGTTGCATGACCAGGGCCTACCGATGCACTTGTGGGCGGAAACATGCAACACTGCGATTTATGTGCAAAACCGTTGTCCTCATAGAGTACTTGGCATGAGTACACCTGAAGAATATTTTACTGGTAAGAAGCCTGATATTTCTCATTTGAAGATTTTTGGCTCATTTTTTTACATTCATGTGACAAAGGACACCAGGAAGAAGATGGAGCCGACTGCAGAAGTTGGGATATTTGTGGGGTACATAGAAACACCCCACAATTATCATGTGTATTTTCCAGACAGTCAGATGACTGTGGTGCAACGGGATATAAAATTCATTGACGTGAAATCCATGAAGTTGTTGCTTGAGAGGGAGCTACATTTTCATGCAGAGGAGGAACTTCTTGTTCCCAAATATGAGCCTCTAGATGTGGATCAGCCACAGGAAGAGATTCATGGAGTGGAGGAGTCCACTCATGCAGAACCAAACATCAGACAAGGCAGAAAGCATACCATAGAAGCTGAGAGACTAAAGCTTGATGCGGCACAAAATGTAGGAGTCCCTACATCACAGCGCAGACAGAGATAGTCACCTAACCGATTTACTGGATACATGGCTCTTATGAGCAAGTGTATCATGACAGAGCCATCTTCTTTTGAAGAAGCAGTGCAAGATCCCACATGGGTAGATTCCATGGTGGAGGAGTATGACTCCATTGTTAGAAACAGTGCTTGGGAGATTGTTCCAAGGCCGGTGGGAAAATCAGTTGTAGGATCAAGATGGATCTACAAGGTAAAGCAAGCTGCGATGGGGACGTGAGGAAGTATAAGGAAATATTTTTTACTGAGACTTCTCACAGTTGAGATTAGGTCTGAATAAACCTTTACCTTATGATGTAGAAACATATGGGTATCCTTACTCTGGGAATGATGGGTTGGCACATTCATCAGATGGATGTGAAGACTATGTTCCTTAATGGGATCATTGAGGAAGACGTGTACATTGAGCAGCCGGAAGTATTTGAGATCTACAGCAGCGAGTCGCATGTTTGCAACCTCAAAAGAGCGTTGTATGGGCTGAAGCAAGCACCACGTGCTTGGTACACACAGATCGATAGCTATTTCGCTGGACTTGGATTCACCATTAAGAGTGAGGCGGATGCAAACCTGTACCAATTTGTGGTGGAGGGTAAGATTTTAATCATTGTTCTTTATGTTGATGATTTAATACTAATGGGTGATGAGCAATTGATACACTCATGCAAGGCATATCTTGCAAAGGAGTTTGAGATGAAGGATTTGGGCCTCCTTCATTATTTCCTTAGATTGAAAATATGGCAGCGGGAAGGTGAATTATTTGTGTCTCAAGGCAGGTATGCCCAGGAGATACCAGAGAAGTTTCACATGCAAGGCTACAAGCCTATCGACACTCCTCTTCCAGGAAATTGGAGGAAAGAGGATGCTACATCGGCAGAGGTAGTGGATGCCATTGTTTATCGACAGTTGGTGAGTTCGCTCATGTATTTAGTTAATACAAGACCAGACATATGCTATGCAATGAACCATCTTTCACAAGCGATGGTTAAGCCTACAAAGCTCTTTTGGAAGGCAAGCAAGAATGTCCTGAGATATCTCAGGGGCACATCTGAGTATGGTTTATGGTATAGACAGATGGATGAGGTGAAGTTGCATGGCTTCATGGATGCAGATTGGGCAGGCAACCCAACAGATAGAAATAGCACATCAGGAGGGATTTTCAGTATCAGATCTACGGCAGTTTATTGGTACAGCAGGAAACAAAGATCTGTGGCACTAAGTTTAGTGTATAACATTTATGCCAAGTCAAGATGCATGTGAGGCTATCTGGATGAGGAAGATCTTGGTCGGTTTGTTCGGTTCACATTTAGATCCTACAGTGATACATTGTGATAATTAGAGTTGCATTAAACTCTCGATTAATCCTGTGTTTCATGATAGATCTTAACATATTGATATCTGATATCATCATATCATAGATTGTGTTCAGCGGAAGATCATGTTGCTTTAGTACATTCCTATGGAGGATCAGGATGCAGATATTCTAACGAAGGCGCTTTGTTGGGTATGTGTTATATTCTTTCCACGACTAATCACGCGCCAAGATGTTAGCACCTAATTTGAACCTCAGGTTGAAGGAAGGAAAATAAGGGTAACCTCAAACCACGCTCAGCCTTGTAGCTAGCCCTACAAGGTCAGGAGAGGGCTCTCTCCGTGAAAAATGTTCAATGAAATATAACTGCAAATTGATTTTAGGCTAGGTATAGTAGCTCAGAATTTTTTATCAATTTCTAGGTTGTATGGATCAGAAGGGGCTGGGCAATTTGAATCTGGGGGATTAAATCAAAGATACAGGGTATTCTATGGGGAAAGGTAGGCAAGTATTTTAACAACTTGTTTGAAATAATGATGGAATATCTAAGACTGGTGAAAAGATGAAAAGGGCATAGGAGATGCATCCTCTTCAAACAACGGAAAACATAGATTATTGAATGATTTTCCCAAGGTAGAGCATTATATAATGGATTCTACCTATCTATCTTGAAAACATCCAAACAGAAATATGAATGAATGAATAGAAAACATAACAATTAAAAAATGATCACAAAGGAAAGAATAGTGCTAAAATCCATACCACAGGGATCCCGTAAATCAGTGCTGCATTTCTTTATTAATTCCCTGCGAAACTGTTACAAAATGGAGCGCAGAGCGTCCTCAATTATTCCAACTTATTCCACCTTTTTCCCTTTTACAAATGATGAAGAATTACATTAAATAGATCAATTTCAAGGGGGACTGATCCACAGAAGGAGGAGCTATTTCACTTTCCTAGAAACTAAAATCTTAATATAGGAAAGAGACCAACAGAATGCCTCTAAAAAAAAAAAAATACATTTTGACCATATGGAGGATTTGTTGTTACAGTTACTCAAACAGAGGAGAAGAAAGAAAAATTTGGAACCAATTCCCCTCTTTTATCGTTGTTTTTGTTCTGTGGTAAACGTTGTAATGATCTGTGTGTTTCATAATAGCTCCCTTGAATCTGGTAAGAGGGGGGCCGATAGCCCCCCCTTTGCGCTGGGTGCAACGAGGGGGTCACAGGGGGGGCAGTAGCCCCCCCTGTCAGGGTCCGGGGCAGTGCCCCGATGAAATTTTTTGGTCCTTAATTTTCGGTGGGCGGTCCGCGCCCATGGTTTTGTGCATGGTTTTGCTCATGGTTTTGGGGTATGATGGTTTTCGGCCCCTGGTATTTTTTTTAGATCTAGTCAAGGGAACTATGGTTATGTTCTAATCCATGGTTAATGGATTGGGGTTTATGTATGCTTCGGCATGTATATATATGTGTTGTAACACTAAAAGGAATATAATGAAAAATCAAGCTGGTCATCCTGATTTGGGATCTAGAGGAAAATCTCTGTGTTTATATATTTTTTGTTTTATGCTTTCGCTATTGTTTATTTTCTGTTATAAGATTCATGTGTAGATAATTTCTGTTCAGGGTTAAAACCTACACACTCACCAGGAGAAAATTCGAATACCATAGAGGCAGGATCGGGGTGAAAGATAATCCCTATCTTGTTGAGAGGGAGTGTTGAGATTCAACAAGATGATGGGCTTAGTGAAAAGAGTCGCCTTCACTAAGTGGGCCCGCAGGCTATTTTTGGCACAAGTCTATTTTTAGACATGGTGATCATATTTCAGAAGTTGCAGGATGCTATTTGTGGATGGTTGATCAAGTTGGAAAAATAGATGAAATTATATTTTTAGAATATTGGGCGAAGTCTATTTATAGATTTTCAATCTAAAAATAGAAGTGTCGATTATTATTATCTCTTAATACTAATCCGACAATAAACAACAACTTATTCTCTTGGAGCACTTAATTTTAGTGCACAGATTTGTCAAATCAGTGGGCTGAAGGAATTACGCAATTCCTAGGGTTTACTGGTGGTTCATGCATGGAGGACTCAGTTAGAACTAAAGTGGAAAAGTTATGACAGATTTGGAAGAGTAGTTCATGGAGTTTTATTCAGTTTAACTCAATTAGACTTAGTTGAGCTAGTTGTATCTAGTCTAACTAAATGATACACTAGTGAGAGTGGAGTGAATTAATTAGTTAATTAATTCACAAATAATAACTCATTAATCAAGTGAACAATACAACAATTAACTACAGTGCATGTCAGTTCCAGTGGAGACCCAATGGAGAGATAGGTGAAAGGGAAAGATGGACTATCTATTGTGACTATAGTGATGCACTGATTTCACCACACACACATTGGAGTTGCCAATGAGGATTGCGCAGTCAAGGCAAGGGTAATTCGAATTCATTCAGAGCTATTCTTCAACAGGGATTGCGCAGTGGAGGTAGGCTAGCAGGAGGGCAGAGATCGGTGCATGGAATTGCAGATTTCTTCTATGTGAGTGTGTGACTATTGATTGTACTGAGAGCTTGATGTACTAAGCTTTGTATGAGATTGTTACATGATATCTACGATACATAATATATGATAATTGGGTTTTTCAGCTTCAGGCTTTCCCGTTAAACAATTGTTTTATGTGCGATTGTTTTTATTTATGCTTCACATGTGTTTGTAATTAATTTTCCACAAAATATTAACAGTGGAATGATTATGTATTTTGCAAGAAGTTAAATATTGTGAGATCAAGGGAATCTGGATGTATGCATGCTTAGTGTATACTAATTTCTACAATAAATAGGATGGGGTATTACATTCCTCCCCCTTATTCTATGCATTTTCCTCATTGCATCGTATATACATGTATATAAAAAATATCAGTTAAAAATATCAGGGTATTCCTCCTTCATCGTGTCTTCTTACTCCCATGTAGCACTCCCGGGACCAAGCATGGTCCACTGCACCTTTACCATATCCATGGCTAAATTCTGGAGAACTTTGACCTTTCTAGGAACAAAAATAAAACTAATTAACAAGAACTACAATAATATGAATCAGTCATTTATGTTTTTCATTCTAATTGTGTTGCTTCGACAATCTAAACTTATAAGTGATAGGGGATTCAAAGGTTGTTATAAATTGGTTTAAAAGTTATAGTTCCTTAAGGACTTCTTTATTGGATCAAATGATGATTAGAGTTATGGAGCTTATTATAATTTTCAAGGTTATATCCTTTGATCGCATTCATAGGGAATTAAATTCAAATTTTGATAGATTATAAAAAATGAGAGTGGGTCAACACCTCCTTTTGCAACACCACATAACCACCTATATATGTTACAACAACCTTTCCAAGTTTTTTAGTGGTTTGTAGATCTATTTCACATTTTTTCATCATCTTCTAAAGTGGTAGTGCCAAGGAGAGGGTGTCAACTTCAATCAAGGAATGTTCACTTAGTACCACTACCAATTTTCCTTCATGCAACTTGTCAAGCATATTAAGTTTGCTTCGCAACTTCTCATGGTGCTTAAATTACTTGTCTACACCTCTAGTTGAGACTACAACCCCAAACATATCTAAATATTCGAACTCTTTAACCCTTGTTAGAGTATTCTTAGATGTGTACTCATCCCTCAAGAAAAACATAACACTAGCATTCCAAATGTGCATGCTCATTCCCTCTTTTAATGCATCGTTGAAACCGCATTATCACAGTGCTTAAAATTAAATGTTCACATCTTAAGCCAAAGCACCTACTTTGCTTATAACAACCTAAACTATGCGAGTGACTGGGAGATGACTCCATTTTCTCAAGATACAAATATAGGATCTTACAACCCCAATTCACGCAACAATTTGAATATATTTAACCTAAATAAGGATACATATTCTACTCCTTCCAAATTTGAAATATGACTTTTAAGAAACTAACACTTGTTTTTAACTACTAAATCCACTTACTATATACTCTATTTTGTTTGCACCCACCTAATATGAAAGAACACCTAAATGTTTTCAATACAACTAAGATAAGAACACTTGTTTCCTTCCAACATCTAAAGTTTTGCCTCCATAAACTTTAATAGAAAAACCATAACACTAAAAACTTTAACCTTAGAATTAGATTATTATTATTATTATAAATACTACCTAATTTTCAATAAATGTTTTCAAAACACAACAAATATTTCCCATTAGTTTCTCAAATACAACTAATATCTGATATAAGTGAAAATAAAATATTGAAAGTAAAATTTTAGCATTTTTTAAAAATTTATGCTTTAATTTTGTTTTACAAAGTCCCTCCCAGCTATAGTTTCATATATGTTCACCTTCACAAAGCAAGAGCGAAAATGAGACTTGAGAGAGTTGCAAATTATGGAAATAAAATATTGAAAAAAAATTAAGAATTTAATCTTTAATTTTGCTTTACAGTACCCCTCCCAATCATAATTTCATATTTGTTCGCATTTCACGGGGTGGGGATTGAAAATGAGATTTAAAATAATTGTGAACTATATATGGTTTTACCAGTACTAGAGAAAATATCTTATCCCACCATCAAACCTTCAGTCTATTGATGGCGTCAAGGTATGTTCCACTTTTAACTTCAATGCTTTTCCACCCCAAATATAGTCTTCCACACCTCAGGTCTCTATTACAAAATCTGTTGGTTTTTGCAACCATGCTTGTATGTTTAGGATTTAATATGTGTGCTACATCTGTTACTATTTGCAGGGTTGGCATTGGCATTTGATGAGTTTGGGAGGCCATTTATCATATTACAGGAGCAAGAGCAAGAGAAGAAGGCTTGAATAAAAGGATTAGATGCTCAGAAGGAAAACATTGTGGCTGAAAAGGATGTTGTGAGAATCCTATGCACCTCACTCGGTCCCAAGGGGATCACTACAAGGAAAAAACCCTATAGAGGAGGTTATAAAAGAGGTTTTTAGTGTTATAAAATTGGCCATAATTGTCAAAAAAACATTTTCTACAACATTCGTTTTCGGTAATGGAGGTTTTGGCAGAGCTTCTAATGGAATTTCAATACAACCAAAAAAATTGGGCGGCCAGAGGTTATTAAGGATGTTTTTTTTCATCGGTGTGCTACTAAAGTGTCAATGCACCGGTGCGTGTCATCTAGACAGTCATCCCGGGGCAGTCAAAGGTGCATGCAACGGGTCGTAAAGGTCTAAAACCGCACTGGGGCACTTTAGGTGATACAACGCATCGGGTCATTCTAATTGGTATTGGGATTTGTGCAGTGCCCATAGGTCGTCTCAACGCACTAGTTCGTAGTATTATAGAAACGCACCGGTTTGCATCATCACATAAACGCACTGATTGTTCTAATTTTTATTGGTATTTGTGTGGTGCCCATAAGTCGTACAAACGCACCGGTGTGCTGTATCACAAAAACACACCGATTGTTCTAATCCGTATTGGTATTTGTGCGGTGCCCATAGGTCGTACAAACACACCGGTGAGTAGTCTCACATAAACGCACTGGTGCGCAGTATTGCACAAACGCACCTAGAGTTATAATTGGTATTGGTATTTGTGTGGTGCCCATAGGTCATAGAAACGCACAAGTGTGTTGTATCATACAAATGCACCGATGTATAGTAAATGACACACACCGATGTTCATTTTGTATTTTTTAGAAACATTGACCTGTTACAATGCAATTATTGTGATTTGTTAAAATTCATTATTCATCAAAAGTCGACACACATCTTATAATAGTATTCATATTCATTAAATTTTTATTAATGCATTTGAATGTGATGTTTGGATTAATTTGTTATATCATATCATAATTATTGTGATTTTTTTAAATTTAGTATTCATCAAAATATGACACATATTATAACAATATTCATATCAATTAAATTTTTATTAGTGCATTTCAATGTGATGTTTGGATTAATTTGTTATATCATATCATCAAATTTCACATCTCTTCATTATAATATTTAATCATCCATAAATTTAATGATTGGTGTTACATTTCAGAGTGAAAATGGAGAATGCAATAGAATAAATTAAAACATATTATTATTATTATTATTATTGTATATATATATATATATATATATATATATATATATATCAATAAGACAACCTTTGTCATACAAAATGGGATAGATATTTGTATCCTTTTGTCTTTCAATTGGGACACTATGTCCATTACATTAAACAAAATGTCTTTCACAGACAAATATTTCAAAAAATACAACGTCTTGCTTTGATATCCAAACATAATGATTATCATTCTTCGCTTGAACCGTTGTCACTGCTTGAGTTACTTCCATGACTTGGGTTATTTTGAGGAATGTTTTGTTCACGGTGTTCATTGTTTTATTCTTCTTTACCTTCCATCTAAAAACATAAAAATAAATTGTAATGAGTGTATATACATTGGTGAGAATAATGAAAATTGCAATATTAAATAATATACATCAATGTAAATCAAAAAGAAATGACGTACCATAGCAACAATTGACTCATAAACTATACACATTCTTTCAAAACCTAATTTCATGCCATCTTTCAAGATTTCATCTGTTGGCGTAGTTCCATACTTTGTTTCCTGCAAGTTTTATACCCCATAACAAATCATATATTTAATATAAAAGATTTTTATGTTCTATTAATTATAGACGGAGCTAAGTAAAACAAGATCGATAGATGTTTACAAATTCCACAATTAATTTCTGATATGCCAACATATACTCACAACCCATATTTAACCCAATGTCAATTAATTTGTCTGATGGTTCTTCTTTTTATGTTAGCACTTGTTTGAAGAAATTAAATGATGATTGTTGTAAAACAACTTAAAATATACAAAAATGAAATCTAGTTAAGTTGTTATAAGGAAGTAACAATTACTCACAAACTTAGATATCAACCCTTTTCTTCCTTGTCGTCCTGTTTTATGTGTTGAATGGGTTCCATTTTCTTTTCTTTTCTGCAAGAAAATACTTGAAAATTAATATTTAATTCTAAATTGTTTATTTATTGTACCTAATGATCGAAAAATTCAATGATCACATATTACATTTGAAGCACAATGTTATTGAGATAGCTCCTCCTTCGATGCAATTTGGTCCATTTTATTGACCATCTCCTTGTACAATTTTTTGGACATTCCTACTGGCATATATCTGATATCAACTTGTTCATCTTTTGATATTTTCATAATCTTCCTAAAAATTTAACATGACAATAAACTATTTAATTTTTATATTGATATATGAAAATTACATATAACAAAATGATATTTATAATGATATTTAAAAATAATTCTAGAAAAAGATTTAAAGGAATATTAATTTTTCATTCCTTTTTTTCTGTTGTTGTACGTTTTTGCTATTAAAAGTCTGACATGTCTTATTGACCGATTCTCTAGAAACTCTTCCTATAGTTTAGATAAAATTTGGTTCTTGGAATCATTGGATTGAATTTTTTATTGTAAGAGGAAAGAACGTCTATACATTCGTTCCACTAGATACCTCAAACTTTTATAAAAGTTTTTCCCCCCTTCGTTAACCTCCAACACCACTCTAAATGAGCTAAGGAGAAATTCATTTTCATTTGCATGTTCTATTTTTTTCTTTTTTTAGAAAAACATTCCTTTTCTGAGTCGTTGGTCCCTATAGAACATTAAACATATGTGAATTAATAGAATGCTTGAAACATGTTATCTAATAATTTTAAGTATATCATTAATGAAAATTAAAAACAAAAAAAACTCATATTGGATCGATAGTATTTTTTCATTCACCTGATTCATCCTTTTGCAATTTTTCCATCAAGATTTTACGTTCTTCTGGTCCTAGATCAGAAATAATCTTATCGATTTTCATCATTTTGTGGCTTTTCGTGATACATAGTAAACAATACATATTATTTAAACTTACATATAGTTCAAAATTAATATTTTTTGTAAATAATTTACAAAGAACCTGCCTTTTTTTCTTTTCTTGATGTGTTATTAGTATTTTTGTTACTTGATCTCTTGTCAACCATTTCTTTATCAATATGAAACATGTACCATATCATTCATTAATATATTTTATAAATAAATCATCAACTTTTTAGGTTAAAAAAATTATCAAGAAACTGGTGCGCTTTTCATGTTGTACGCACCAACGTCAATGTGTCATGTTCTTATAAATGCACCGCAAAAATAGTATAAAACACCATACGGTGCTCTATTTCAACAACGAGCACCGGTGCATTATATGTTAACCACCACACCAATTAACACAAACAAAATAATAAAAATCGTAGAGTGTTAATTTTTGTAGCATATGGTGTCGTGGAGGGGGCGGTGTGGCCTATTCTTATACATGCCCCGCGCAAACAGGGGACCACCGTACTGTGCTCTCTGTCAACAAGGAGACCCGGTGCATCGATTAACACAAAATAAAAAATTATTTTTGCCAAACAGTACGTGCGCGGTGCGCTATAATGAAATAGCGCACTGGTGCCCTATTTTACATATGGAGCACGGATTAAAAAAAAATTGTTTTTAAATTTTTTATCAAACAATATGTGTGCGATGCGCAGTGATAATCCAGCGCACCGGTGCGCTAGGTTACGCAGGGCGCACTGATTAAAAAAAATCAGTTTTTTAAAAATTCACGCAAGGGCCGACATGGATTGGGATCCAACTATGCAAGTCATCCCGTGGGTTAGATGTCATAGGCCTATATATATATATAAATAAAAACCATATAAATCTAAAATGAAAATCTCTAATTCTGAAATCACAGAAACAAGAAGAAGCAAGGAAGAAACAAAAAGAATGAAGGGTTTAGGGCAAAACAGATTTTTTTGTTTTTTGTTTTTTTTTTTTTTAAATGAACAACAAATTAAAATTTTTTAATTACTGCATAAAAATATTGTAGAAAATGTATAAAATAAAATAAAATTTAATCACGAGATCGTTTGAAATTCTATGCTACAGGGTTTGAATCACCAGAGGTTTGGAATTCTTATTGTCTGAATATTTATGTTCGAAAGTATTTCACTACTTCATAGTGCTCTCGTGCTCTCTTGCTCCAGGTATCTCTCATGCAAATCTATGGCTGAATTTTTTTGAAAAAATAGTGAAATAATGAAGAGTGTTTAGTATTTAAAGAATTGTTTTATGAAATTAGATTTTCGAAAATATTTTTCCGCCCATTTTTCAATTTACCACTTTTTTTCACTTTAAAAAAAATAAATTTGTGCTTTGTTATTTGCGGCTTTTCGTCACCAGTGCGTTATTAATAACACTGCACCGATGCGTCAGTTAATAACACGACACTGGTGCACAGTAACTAAAACACACCAGTGTGGTTATCTGTACATAAGCACCGATAACAATAATACCATTTTTAAGGCACCGAAATTACTTTTAGGTTTGTGCAATAAAATTTATTGTTGATTTTGTTCAAATGCAGGGGAAAAATACATAATTATACTGAATGGAAAATTCTTCAAAATCCAGCTCGTTCCATAATATTTCTCAAATTCCATCGTGAATTTCTCCCTATCCATCTCAGGACGTAATATTTACTTAAAATTTTATTTATATTTTTATTATCTAATTGAATTTATGTTTTTTATCCATGTCAATCAGTTTAATAAAATTTATAATGCATAAAAAATTGTAGGTTTGTGCAGATTCAGAATCGAGTTCAGATGCACAAAATATTCAAACAGCTTCAAAACATCGGAAGCTCTTATCAGGAGCAGCATACTGCAAGGCGCATTTGGTAGATGAAAATGGACAATTGCTTCACCCTGCCAATTGTAACAATATTGCATCTTCTAGCCACAATCCCGGGACAATGATGGTAATAATTATTTGGTATATTAATGTAATTATTTCAACGTCAAACAAATTAATCATGCATTTTCAACATTCTTACTAATTGATATCATAGATTTTGTACTAATCATGTTTAAATATATTTTTTGAAATTATTAGGATTCTAGTGATGATGAGTGACCTACCTACTATCTTTCGTTGCACCCCATGACAATGTCAAATCGAGATAAGGCTAAAATAAGACAAAAAATCGGAGAGAAACAATACCAAGAATGGTTGAATCAACCACCGATTCAATTCTCGCTACTTCCAGATTCACCAATTAGGAATAACTACAACAATACTAGTTCTTCACAAGCTGGCAATGGAGGCAATCAAATAGAGGTTGGTATGGATGATTACTTAAGGGATACAACTACCATGGATATTGATTTGTTTATATACGTAACAATATTCTTTCACATATTAGTTATTTAATTCGTTGTAATTGTTCTGATCTTCATGATATTCTTCTACGTGTCATGCATATAAATTGTATACAATGATATCATAGGTCTTGTAACAAAAGGGTATTTTGGATGTAAATGTTGTGGACCTTCTCTGAAAGCTATATGGTTCAACGACCTATGAAAGCCAGTGTATGACTGCTCCAGGGTATTCCTCCCAGAAGAACACTCTTATAGAAGAGCAACATCCACTTTCAATGGTAAACCAAAGAGAACCCAAAGGCCTACAATAAGAAGGAGAAGGAGAAGGAGAAGGAGTTCATAGAAATGTTTGATTCAAATGGGGAGTCTATGTCCAATGATCCAGAATTATTCGACACCTATGTTGAGAAATTCCGCATTGGGATGATAAGGAAATCTATCTTTTATAACCTCCCATATTGGGAGCATCTTAAGGTTACCCACTTATTAGATCCCAGGCATATATTTAAAAATGTTTCATCTTCTTTATGGAGGCACATATCATCGAAACAAAGTGACACATTGGCTGTTAGGAAAGTTCTTATTACTTCAAAAACTAAAAAGAAACATTGGCAAAGACGATTAGAAAGTACAAGATCAGAGGCAGGCGTTGGTCCCTCTAATTCATGGTATTTTAAAGAAGGCGATGTACCATGTATTTTAAAAAAAGATCATCTCTATTTGGAAAAGGAAGTCATAATGGGTGTCAGGGTGTCATCTTCATACGGGTCTTCACTACAGCGCTGCTCCATCGTGGATGACTATTTTTTTGGGTTGAAATCGCATGACCATTTGAATCTTCTAAGAGTACGTATAATGTCAAAAGCATGATTTTATTATTTGTTATATTAATACATTTTATCCCATTCAGGGATCATAAAACATAACTAATTTTGTATATTATTGCACGTGTTTATAACTTTGCAGTATCATTATCCTTTGTTAGTGCATGGATTTTTGAAACATGAATTCCCTCAAGACCTAGGATGTGCCATATCTAAATTATCGACATTTGTACATTGGATCACGTCAAAGGAGATTCATGTGGCTAGCATTCCACAGTGGCGTCAAGAGATATTTGATATTTTTGTATGGTTTTCAAGCTTCTGTGGTTATCATTTATTGAAGAAATCTTCGGATTATCCACAGTTTTAAAAAACATTGGTCGGCATTTCGAATCCCAACGAGGATCCATCTTCAGGACAAGATTTTTGAATGAATAATGAAAGAAGGACAGAAGTTCAGGGTTTATATAGTGATAAAGAGAAAAAAGGCCGACGGGTTTATATAGTGATAAAGAGAAAAAAAGAAGACGGGTTTATATAGTGATAAAGAGAGAAAATGCTTACGGGTTTATAAAGTGATAAAGAGAAAAAAGGTCAACGGGTTTATATAGTGATAAAGAGAAAAAAGGCCGATGGGTTTATATAGTGATAAAGAGAAAAAAGGCCGATGGGTTTATATATTGATAAAGAGAAAAAAGGCCAATGGGTTTATATAGTGATAAAGAGAAAAAAGGCCAATGGGTTTATATAGTGATAAAGAGAAAAAAGGATGACGGGTTTATATAGTGATAAAGAGAAAAAAGGCTGATGGGTTTATATAGTGATAAAGAGAAAAAAATCCGACAAGTTTATATAAACCCTGACCTTCTGCCCTTCTTTCATTCTTCATTCAAAAATCTTGTCCTAGAGATGGATCCCTGTTGGGATTCGAAACATCGACAAATGTTTTTTAAAATTGTGGATAATCCGGAGATTTCTTCAATAATTTTTTGTATGTTTTAGAAGGAATTACTAGCGATTTTCATGGACTTGCAGGTTCATCTTCTAATCTGCCTAGTAGATGAGGTTGAATTAGTTGGGGTGGTTTCTTATTGTTGGATGTTCTTCTTAGAGAGGTACATGAACAAATTGAAAGGTTTTGTTCGACAAAGGGAAAAACCCAAGGGGTCTATGGCCAGAGGGGTACATATCGTATGAGTCTTTCTATTATGCTAATGAGTACATCAAGAAAATAGACAAAAAACCAGGTGCGGTGATTTGGGACGATGAAAGGGATGAAGACAAAAGAGAAGGGGAGATACTCCAAACGAATGGAAAAAAGCGCTTGATAAAGAGTAAGCGACTTACAATTTTTCAAATTCACACAAAGTAAATATTCATGTTGAACTTTGATATAATGTATATTTTGATCTCTATGTACTATATAATGTCGGTTTGATTTCATCAGCGAATGTAGGAGTTGAAGCAATCAATAAATTCATTCTTTACAATTCTGAAGTGAGACAGTCGTGGGTCGTATTGTACGAACAAAAGAGGATGAAATGGGATAGTGACAAGAAAGAATTCAGACGGTTGAATGGTAGAAGTGTGCCTTATCCTGATCATTTAAAAGAAAATATGCCAAAAATATGCCCAAACAGTTGGGTTGCTGACCAAGTCAGAGAGAAATACGGTGCAGTCGGTCGTTACCCGTGTGCCAAAGAGGAATCGCTAAACATAGGGATTGGGTGCACCAACTCAGTAATAAACTATTTAATTTATATGTACATTTGAAACTTAACAATGCACCTTTCAAATGTAATTACATCTATATTTCATATTTTAACTGTTGGGTTATTATAAGACACATGGCACAATGATTTTTTAACTTTTTTATAGGTGCATTTGTTCTCATCTATGTGGGCATATGGACACCATTTTCGCACAGAAAATGTCGATGATGGACACATGACACAACACTGTGGAGTGGAAGTCGAGTTCGATCAATCTATTCGATCTAGCCACTGTGATCAAAACCTAGTACGAAGGACGTTAGGTTATGTCGGAAAGATACAAGAGATCATTGAAGTGGATTTCTCTTCTTTCCAATCTTTTATTTTTAGGTGCAAGTGGTGGGACACCTTTAATCAGAATAATGTAAAGGAATATCACGATAGTAGGCCTATATGTAGCAACTCTAGAAAGATGTGGGATGAAGCTAAGGAGCCCTATGTTTTCCTCAAACACTGCAACCAGGTGTTTTTTTACCCAGATGTGTTGGATAGGGATTGGTGGTTCATATTGAGACATGACCATAGATCAAAACATATTTTTGAGAACAATAGTGTTATCATGTCATGCGAGCTGGAAGATAATGATGGTGATCATGAGAACTGAGAGTGATATGGTACATGTGTTATTTCATCAATATTTATACTTTTTAAGATGGGTTTTTATAAAGAAGAGGACTTAATTACCTTATAACTTATAAGACTCTTTTTTTTGAAACATTAAAAAATGTATTTTGAATTAATTGGTAATTTGCATTGTGTTAATGTTAAAATCAATATTTCACTTGATAATTTGCAATTATGTTGATCTCACATTAATACAATTAAAATTTTACAAATATTTTACATACAATTACAATTACAATTTTACAATTTCACATACAATTACAATTTTAGAATTTTACATATAAGTACAAATAAAATTAAAATTTTACAATTACAATCATTTCACATTTCACAGTAATACAATTAAAATTTTACAAATATTTTACATACAATTAGAATTACAATTACAACTTTATAATTTTACATACAATTACAATTAAAATTACAAATACAATTACAATTTTAGAATTTTACTTAAACTTTACAATTACAATTACAAATTTACATATATACCGTTACTATTACAATTTTAGAATTTTACATACAATTGCAATCATTTCACATTTCACAGTAATATAATTAAAATTTTAGAAATATTTTACATACAATTACAACTACAGTTAGAATTACAATTACAATTTTACAATTTCACATACAATTACAATTAAAATTAAAACTACAATTATAATTTTAGAATTTTACATACAATTACAATTACAATCATTTCACATTAATACAATTAAAATTTTACAAATAGTTTACATACAATTACAATTACAATTACAATTTTACAATTTCACATACAATTACAATTTTACAATTTTACATACAATTAGAATTACAATTACAATTTTACAATTTTACATATATACAATTACAATCATTTCACAATAAATTAAATATTATAATTACAATTAAAATTTTACAAATATTTTACATACAATTACAATTACAAATACAATTACAATTTTGGAATTTTACATACAATTAGAATTACAATTACAATTTTATAATTTTACATATATACAATTACAATTAAAATTACAATTACAATCATTTCACAATAAATTAAATATTACAATTAAAATTAAAATTTTAAAAATATTTTACATACAATTACAATTTAAATTACAAATACAAATACAATTACAATTTTACATACAATCAAAATTAAAATTACAATTACACTCACGACATAATATTTAATAAATATCATGATTTAATATTAAATTAAATAAACATCACGATCATGATAACCATCGTACAAACATCATATTCGACTAAAAAACACATTCAAATTCGCTAACATCATCTAATCGCCGTGATCATGATCATCTAACAAAACACAATTAGCATTGTATAACATCATCACAACACAAACATCAAATATACATTTCATGTAAAATAATTGCTATCACATACACATCTATCTGCAAGTTACACATTAAATGAACATATCTAACATGACTTGGCAATATACACATTATGATGATCACCAACATGTAAATTAAGTACAACTGCAACATGAACATAAAATACATGGACCATATATATATATATATATATATATATATATATATATATATATATATATATATATATATATACAACTGTAATATAAATGTCAAATATCAGCTGGTGGTACATCATCAATAGTAGTACTAGTCGAGGCCTACTCAGTCAATGGTGCAGCCTCGACAAGCTCAAATAGATGTGAATCATCACGTGCCTACTGATCTGGTAGTGCCTCATGCTTATCAGAATCAACTGTCGGCTACTCATGATGACTCGACATGGATGGTCTAGCCTGCTCATGATAATGAGTACTGCTAGATGTTGTAGGCTACTGATCATGATGACTCGACGTCATGGATGGTCCAACCTGCTCATGATCATGAATGTTGGATGCTGCAGGCTGAGAAGGTTGACTCGACATGGATGGTCCAGCCTGATCTCCATCATGACTGTTGGTCGATGCTGTAGGCTGCTCATATGCGGCGCGAGGTGAACGATGATCACTCCCTTGATCGTAATCATCAAATGATGCGTCGTTGCTTGACTGTTAACGTACTTCTTCTCTACCATTCCTACGTCGAAGGTCCCTCCTCAACCACGTAACTAAGCTGGTAGCTCCTATGACATCACTACATAGTCAACGGTGTGGTCATTTACATGACCGCACCGTTGACTATGTCAAGTTCAAGGGGGTTGTTCGCTGACAAAATTACCCACCCTGAGGCGGATATTTCCATCAACGCACTGCATTCCTATAATTCGACATGGTCAATGGTGCGGTCGGGTAACCGACCGCACCACACTTTTTTTAATTTTAAAAAATCATGGGGCATCATTTCGGTACTACCCCGGAACCAGTGCGGATACCGTTAACACCAGTCATGGTGCAACCTGTAAATTTACAGGCAGCACCATGAACTGGTGCGAGCCGAATGGCTCGAGAGCACCGTGTGGGAAAAACTTTTTTTTTTTAAAGGTGAATTTTAAGCTATTTTAGAAAACTAATCCACTAAAAGGTTTAATTATGGAAAAACAAGGAGAATACCTGTACATTTGGCCGTCGATGAGGCATATTGGCTGTAGAATTTGCAAAACTAAATTTTTCCACCGTTTTGCAAAATTTGAAATGGAGATAGTGGGCAATGGACAATAGTAGTGCGTGCAATGGGAGCATTGATGCCAGGGTGCCTCAAACAAGGTAAATTTGCATCGGTGCTTGAGAGCTCTGGCGAACTGAAAAGTGAAAAATGTGGATTTTTGGCCGTAATTTTTTTTTATTTAACCCTATTCCGGTGCTCGGGTTTTATAGGCGCACCAGTGCGGTTTCTTAAAACCGCACCGGGCTGTTTCAGTTTTTTCGCGGGTTTTTAGTATGCACCGGTGCAGAATCTTTGTAGAGCACCGGTGTGCTATAGTAATGAGACGCACTAGGCAGGTTTGTACCGAGCACATGGTATCCCGATGTGCCAATGTTTTGTGCACACTAGTGTTTTCTCTAGTTGAACTCATCGGTACAGTTTAGGATGATAAACGCACCGGAAGAAAAATATCCGCAAAAACCTCCACCCGCCAACCTCCTCCAGTAACCTCCGCTACAAATGGATTTCTGGGCTATTTTTATAAGGGGTTCCTCAAAAACATCTGCTAGAGGGTATTTTCCTTGTAGTGGATGGAAAATATGCTACAGAACCCCGACCATAGAAAAATAGATGTTAAAAAACTGAGAGGCAAGATGGATGTAGGTTAAACATTTGAACTTTGGAGTGTTATAAATTGGTGGCAAAGCTAAGGCACAAGCCTAGGGAAACTTGTACATGAAAAAATACAGAGCCTACAATTCCTCGATATTTGAAGGTTTTGGCTATTGAATATTTTTTCTAAAACATGATTTGACATATTTTGTACACTAATAGTTTTCACGGTTTTTTAAATGAGGCAAAATTGAGGGATTCTAGGTTTTCGTAAGTGCGACTTTGGGCATTCTCGCGTGCTTCCTCATATTCATGAAGTTAATTATCAGAGAGTTTCTTCAATGGTTGCTACCTTCTGCACCATTAATACTACCACAAGTCCTCACAATCCCAACAAATCCTTCGAGGTGTGGATTTATTTTACAAGTCTTTTCCTCCTGTGCATATGGAGTATGTAATAGCCTCCAAAAATACACCTAATGTACACTTCTATGGTTTTGAGAATATTATTGACTATCCCTATTACATTCAAAGTCTACATCATGTTTCGGTGCAGTTGAATTAGGATAAGTCTACATCAAGATCATAATTTGGTTGTAATTCCTTAAAAGATGTTTACCCAAAGAAAATTTACTCACTTTCAAAGTAGTATATAATTTCTCAATTATTTTTTGGTAGGATTTTGGAAAACCTTTGTGCCCTCGTCTAGTTTCTCTATATACATAGAGTTATACAAATGGAACTTTATCAAGGAAGGGGGCTTTGTTTCTACCTACACAGAACACCGTCGTCGCCTTAACTATATGACAATGTAGCACAACAATTCTCTACATTAACATGTTTTTTAAGAAAATTAAACTCAGATAGAATCAAGTGCACTTGAATTACTATTTCATGAAAAACCACACCAAAAAAGTGGCCTTAAATTTTTAATATAAACACGTGGTTTTGATATCTAGGTGCCATGAGTTTGATCCTAACCTCAAGATTCCCTAAGGCTACCCTACAGTGTTGGGTATAGCCCTTGAGAATAGAACCTAGGATGATGGTGTCAAGCTTCAACTGCACAAGCCTTAATGGGAACATTGGGGTGGTCTTGGGAACATAATATGAAATATGTGCCCTAAGTTTAACTCCTACCTCCATGTACCCTCATGATTGTTTGGTAAATCATTCGGGAATCAAACTTTGGCAAATAATGTTGAGCTTTTTGCTTCCCAACCTTCAAGAAGAAGTTCGAATTAAGGAGTGGGCTTGGGCTTGTAATACATGCACTTGGTATTCATTTCCATGTTCCATAAGTTCAACATCTACCTCTAAGTGCCCCCATAGATGTCTAGGAAAGACCTTGGGAATGGAACCTTGGCCAATGGTTTGAAATCATTGCTTCGTAGGCCTTAAGGAGAACATGGGTTGGGTTTGATTTGTAAGATGAGCACTAAATATTCATCTCTAAGAGTCACACGTCCAAACCCTACCTCCATGTGCCCCATAGCTATTTTAGGATGTTAGGAAAGGGCCATCATCTCCAAGCCCATTGGGATTTATATTTTATATAGCAACCAATTTCATTATGTCCATATAAATTTAGTATAGGTAAGCACGCGAAAATGTCTTTCACCTCCTAAAGTCTAAACATTGTATTTATTTTTATTGTTATATGTGAGTATTTTATGCATAGATCATACTATATTGTTTTACTATTAATCTATTGCAGAATAATTGGAGAATAGTGTTGCATCATCTTCATGAATCAGATAACACAATAAGATGATTATCTTCGCAAATTATTTGTATTTCAGATCATGCACCTCGAATGATAGTATCTCAATCCTTTGTTTCAATCCAAAAGATAATCATTTAGTGGTCATTTCTTAGAGATAATTAGGTTTGTTCTTAACTGTCTCCATTTACCCTTTAGACTCTACTTGACTTCCCTCATGTCCCCCACCTTGTAATCATCAATACTTGACTTCCCTCATTGTATGTGTAACATATAGAGAACACATGGGCGCTTCGCTTCGCTTCCCTCATGTGGGCTTCGCTTCGTTGGCAATTATACCAAAAAGGAGCGTTAAAGAGCCGACTATCCATTGTACACGTGTTGGTGTTCCCAAAATTAGACCATTGTACACGTGTTGGTGTTCTCAAAATTAGAACGGATGATAGGAAGAGGCGACACCATTGGTTACAAGAAAATCTAACCATATTATTAGGGTAACAACTCTTTAACCACTAGAGTTTCCAGTTTCCTTTCCGTGAAATTTTTATATTTTCAAGCTTTTTTTATTTTTAATAATGGTGGCTCACTTAAGATAACAGGTAGTAATGCCTAGATTATAATCAGAGGATGATATGAAAAACTCCACTCTCGTACTACCTTAGGTCTAAAAATACACGTTTCTTATTTAAACATTATTTTTTTCTTTTTTTAGTTGATTTTAAATTTTATTTTAGAGTTTAAATGAGTTTAACTGGTTAATATTTTTTATGAGAGAATTATTAATTAGTTTTGATTGATTTTTAATTCCACTATTTTTATTTCAGTTCAATTTGGATCTTCAAATCTAATTTTGAACTCCATTTTTGGATTTTTTTTATTAATTTGGGTCTTTAAATTTATTTTTGTCTTTCATTTTAGAATTTTTTATTAATTTGGGCATCCAAATCTAATTTTGACCTCCATTTAGGATTTTTTATTAATTTAATTCTCCAAATCTAATTTTGGCATTCATTTTAGGAATTTTTACTAATTTAATTCTCCAAATCTAATTTTGGCATCCATTTAAAGAATTTTTATTAATTTGGATTTAAAAAAAACTTTTCAATACATACACATGGACTCCCAACTTAATACAAGTTCGTTGGCCTCTTAGAGAGTCTCTATATTGTATTCATGTTCAACAATAATTTATCATTTGATTTTGAGTAATTTGAATGATCTCTTTAGTTTATTAATCAATTTATCAACGAAACAAATTTACACTAAAAATGAACCAAAATATATATTCATAAATAAAAACATAAAAAATTATATTACATTTAAAAACTTATTTAATAATGTTTAAGTAACTGTTTTTTAATATCTCACTTAAAATATATAATATATTTAGCAACTTTAAATAATAAATTTGATTATTAGTGTTTAAAAGTTTTTTTAATAATCTTTAACTAATTATTTGTATATGTGCATTGATTAAGTTATTTATTAGCTCGTTTAAAATATACGATATATTTAGCATCCTTAAAATCTAAAATATATAATATATTTAGCATCCTTAAATTTAAAATATATAATATATTTAGCATCTTTAAATAATAAATTTAATTTTTAACCTAATGATGTGATTTTTCAGCCATTTTTAACTTTGACAGAGTTTTATTTTATGTTTTTCAATTCAATTTAAAATTGGCTCAATCATCTTTAATTTTAAGATAGTCCAATGTAATTAAGTTATTTATTTTCTATTTACACGTAATAATTAAGTTATTCATTTTCTATTTACACGTAAAATTAAGAATGCAAAAAGTTGGTCCAATGGACTTTTCAATTGTAATTTAGGATCGTTGTTATGTATAGTATCGTATTTTAATATTTGAAGTTAGCACTTTATGTTTACACTTTTATTTCTTACTCCCTAAATCTCATGCTGTTAGTATTTAGAAGTAGTCTTTGGATATGTGTACTTATTTGGTGTAATCAAGGATGTGATGACATAATATTATTTTTGTATTTCGATGTTATCAGAGTTTGTGTATATTGATTAATTTATTGGATTAATATTTGTCTCTGAATTTTTTAGCGTCAAAATTTTACTTCATTTATACGTTTTTACATTATTGATATTTTTTTTTGGTGAATCAATGTATATTCCTAGAAGGTTGGAGAGAAGTATTATTATAGTTGTGATTCATTTATATGTATCTTATGGATCATTCCATATGGGTTTAGCTCAAGTGGTTAAGAAAACAATGTGTTATATTTTTCACCTATTTTCAATTTTCATAGAGGGACATTATGACCTTGTGTGAGAAGGCTTGAAGAGTAAATTCCCCCTAGGATAGAGTGGATAGAGTTCACTTTGTGGGACTGGGCCAACTCGACTCTTGGTGAGTCATAATTTATTGGTATATTTGGCTTTTGGGTTATTGGATATACTCTTGGTATTATAGCAAAAGTTGAAAGGATCAATCTCGAGCCTTTGTTTAGATTACTAAAAGAAGTTCCCAATTTTAAAAAAATATTTAGACGGATCATGAATAATACTTTTAGTGTTTGTGCAAGATAATTATGGTATTTCAAGATGTGTCATTGGTAAAGAAAATATGGAAAAACAACAAAATGTTAACTATGAGTGATAATTTCTTGTAATTCCACAATGAATTTGAGTAATGAATTTGAATACATTGTAAAAAGATGAAATGTAGGAAAGTTAATTATCATTTTGAATACACAAGCTTTATTTATAAAATTTAGGCATAACTATGTAAAATTTAACTTTTTTAACAATGGTATGTGATATTTCATGTAAAACATAATGGATATGTTCTCATTTGTGCAAGTGTTGAGTACCTAAATGGTATAAATTTCTTAAGAAAAAAATGTGGAATTGTCGAGAACACATTATTATCTTGCAAGACAATTTTTTTCAAACTTTATATTCATTATTTAAAAAAATATGAAAGTAATTATATACTTGAATGTACAAGGCCTTATGTTTCTGCAAGATAGGAGGGTGTCAACATCATCAATCAATTTTTATTTATTTTTAAAGTGTAGATCTTGGTGAACACTAGTGTAGTGCATAAGTTATTCTAAAAACGGTTAAGGTGGAAAAATGTTGTAGCATAAATAAAATATGTGTGCATTTTAAGATTAGGATAAGTGTAAAATATATATGTATGTATGTAAAGTAGTAATTTTTTTAATTTATATATTTGGAATCTACATAGTTGACTCAAGATGAGTCTCGCGTTTTATAAATGAGATATTTGTGTATCCTATATATACATAACATGATAAATAGGGATATTAAAAGAATTTTAGAAAATTGAATGTTTTTATTTATTTATAGCTCAAACCTCTAGGTTTTTCAATTTGAACCTAAATTTAAGGACACCAAATCAAGAGAAACATATGATAAAATTGCCACTTTTTCTTAATAAATAATTGAATGCTAAAAATGTGTGTGAATTCTAGAGTGTGTAGACATTGTTTTGATTAAGTGTAATTGGTAGTGTGTTTAGAAGTAGGTCTAACAATAATGTGATTTTTCCATCTTAAACCTCCTTGAACTTAAGGGCCATGGATACACCTAATCCTAGTGATATGAGCCCTCTCTATAGGGTCTTTTCCCTTATAGTTGGATATGTCTACTGGTAAGGAGTCTCATGTAATATAATTTCATATGAAAGCTTTGACCATAGTTGTGGTACAGAAACAAAATCTTGAGGCACTTGAAATTGCGGGAGGGAAATAATATCCTTAGGCCCTAAAAATAGCTTCTTATGCTCAAGTTCCATGAGCAACACCAATAGAGGTCAAGTGCCTTGATATGCTCGAGGGTGGAAAACCAATCTTGTAGAAAGATTCTAGGCATATAAGGCCAAACATTATGAATCAAACCACCAAACCTATTCTCTCAATGGTTTAGGTACAGTCCATGGTTGTAGGATCATTTATGACAACCAAAATGGCATAGATGAGATCTCGAGTGGATCTTTCAAACATAAGTGGGGATATGTGCATTATAGGATATTTTGAGCAGTAGGTGTGGGTTTTTAGTCCTTAGACATGATCAAGATGGGAAACCTAGGTCTTAGGTGTAGAAATTAATTGTACATTCAATAATGCTCATGTAATGTTCTAAAACATAAGACACAAATCTACTCTACTCATCTGCGAAAATTAATTCACAATTGAGAAGCAATATCAAAAGTATGCATCATGATTCAACACACATACACAAGTTTATATCTAGGAGAAAAAAACTACTAAAAACCCCTTCCTATTTGTATTGCATTAATCAGAAAATAGAGAAGAAATACAATGCTTGCTTGAGCCTAAGAAACCTCAGTAGAAGTATAATTTATCTCACTTCCTCACAAGTTGTCTCTGGCCAATACTGAGCTAATTTTTTAGCCTGCCAAGCTCCTATTTCCTTGCATTGTCTCCTTGTGAATTAGCCCCTTTTATTTAGGGAAATTATTCATCCATAACTATGCAATCCCTATAGGCCCATCTCTAAATGCATGCACCACATGTACAACTTAGATAATTATACAAATGATAGTACACCGCCCTTGAACTCCAATCTCAATAGGATAACTCGAATTTCATGTATGAATGAGTTATTTATTACCATATTGATCAGTTAACTAGTTGAAAATTGAAGTTGTGCCCCACTGCTAGACCTTGTACTAGTTCCTCCGACAGTAAGAACTAGTTTAACTGACCTTAACTCAATTTAACTGAATTAAATTGTTACAACTGAAATTAAACTCAACCTAGACTCATAAAATTTAGGAATAGTTATAAACAACTCTAGTTAATCACTCAAATTGAATTAACTAAGCTAACTGAGTGATAAAAACTCACTTAACTCATTCAAGTTTTCTTGTGATGTACAATTTCGATTTTGTCTTGATTTAATTCAAGGGAAAATTAAATCAGTATTTTCTTGCTGCCATTTTTCAACACTCTCTCTCATCCAGGAAAGGGATTATCAGATACTCCAATCCTACCTCTATGGAACCCGAATTTTCCTCTTGACAAAGCCCTTGTCAAAATATTTACATCATGTGCCTTTGTAGGAATGTATTCCAACAACATGATATGCCTCTACACACAATCTCGTAGATGGTGATACCAGATGTCGATATGCTTGGGTCGATTATGAAAAACTAAATTCTTAGAGAGTTTGATATAACTCTCATTGTCACAATAAATCACAGTGGGATCCATCATCTGACCAAATAACCCGACAAGAATAATACTCATCCAAATAGCTTCACAATTTTCTTGACTAGTAACCACGTACTCTTCTTTTGTTGAATTGAGTGCAACTGATCTCTACTCCTTGTTGTACCAAGAAACTGATGTTGACCCAATACTGAAAAATACTCCTGAAGTGCTCTTCCAATCGGATGGACTATCCGCCAAATATGCATCTTTGAAGCCTTGAAGCTTGACTCCCTTTGTCCATTTGTACAAAATACCATACTGAGTAGTGACTTTGAGGTATCTCAACACATTTTTTGTCACCTTCCAATACTGTTTGGTCAACTTAACCATTGCCTGACTAAGTTGATTAACTGTGTAAAACATGTTTGGTCATGTGTTCACCAAATACATGATTCAACCCACAAGATGCATGTAAATAGTGGCCTCCACTTCCTCACTTGAAGTGGCATCTTCCTTCATCAAATTTCCTGCTAGAGGAGTGTCCATGGGTTTTCTACTCTCCATGTGGAACTTCTTCAGTATCTCATTGGCATAATTTCCCTAAGAGACAAGAAATTCCCCATATGCTTGCCATACTTCCAAACCAAGGAAATAATGCATTATTCCCATGTCCTTCATTTCTAATTCTTTTGCAAGGTCCTCTTTGCAAGAATTGATCAACTTTTCATCACCGATTAAAATAAAATCATCAACATATAGTACTATAATCAATAATTTACCTTCAACAACAATATAGTAAAGGTTTTCATCTGCTTCACTTTTGGTGAAGCCCAACTTGGTGAAATAATTGTCGATCTTGGTGTACCAAGTACGTGGTGCTTGTTTCAAACCATATAGTGATTTCTTGAGTCTGTACACATGCGACTCTTTGTCGATGGTCTCAAATACTTCTGTTTTTTCAATTTTTAATTCCTCCTCAATCACTCCATTGAGGAATGTTGTCCTCACATCCATCTCATGGGTCCTCCAACCCATATGCACTACAAGTTCTAGAATTGATCTGATAGAAGAGTACCTTGCTACCAGAGAAAGGGTCTCCTTGTAATCAATTCCCTCCACCTGAGTGAACCCCTTGGACACAAATATAACATTATGTTTCTCGATGCTTCTGTATGTTGCTTGCTTCACCTTGTACATCCACTTTGAACCTACCATTGTCTTGTTCTCTAGTCTTGGGACGACTTACCAAAAAAAATTCCTAACTATGGAAGCAAACCATAATTTCTTATGCACTGCTTCCTCTAATGAGAATGGTTCTGTCTCAACTAGCTCACTCATCATATCCATGTACCCAGTGTACCGATCTAGTGACCCCTCTTTATGTGTTGTGATGTGGGTGCTCCCGCATTCTCTCTAGCATCATGCAATAATATGTCAGCTTCCCTGGTGTGCTTCCTTCCTTCTCTGGATGTCTTTTCATGAGTGCGTGCCTCCATTCTCTACTCCTCTGCTTGTTGTTGCTCCAAAACATCCTGAGGTTTTTCCTTTGGAGCCAAAAGCTCCTCATATGGATGAAATTGAATCTCCCTCTCAAGGGAACATCTCATGGCCTTCTCTTCATAGAACTTCACATCTCTATAAAAAAATACCATCCTATGAGATGGAAGGTACACTCGATAGTTGTGAGGTGTATCATTGTACCCTAAAAATATGCCCAATTATGTTGTCAGCTCTAGATTTTTCCTTGCATCCTTGGAAACATGACAGTAAACTGATGAAACAAATATCATGAAGTGTGACACATCTGGTTTCTTCCCTGAAAAATATTCTTCTGGTGTAATCATCCTAATAATCTGATGAGGACTCGTGTTCTGCACATATACCGTCACGTTGCATGCTTCAGCCCACAACTGCAATGGTAGGCCCTGATCATGCAACATCGCTTGTGCAACTACCAAAATTCTTATGTTATTATTCTCAGCCACCCCATTTTGTTGTGGGTTATGGGGTGCTATTAACTCCCAGCAAAATCCTTCCTTTCCACAGTAGTTCTTAAAAACATTCGACACATATTCTCCACCGTTATTGCTTATGAGATCCTTCACTTTCCTGCCAGTTTCTTTCTCAACAAGTGCTTTGAATTCACAAAATTGGATAATGTCTGATCTTTCTTATGCATGAAGAAAATCCATCACTTACGTGAGAAATCATCTACAAATATAACATAATACATGTGCTTGGTCATGGAGGCTATCGAGAAAGGTCCACACACGTCTAAATGAAATATTTCGAGGATTGATTTTTGTCTATTGTCTTTATCATGAAAGGTGGCTTTCATGTACTTCCCCAATGTACACCCTTTGCATGTATCTCACTTCTCTAGTGCACTGTTGGGAAGTCCTGTAGAAATATGTTGCATGATCTTCAAGGCTCCATGGTGCAAATGGCAAAGTCTCTTATGCCATGATTCACCAATATCTCGGCTCTGCACCTTCTCTACTTTCATGCTTGTTGTGTAGATTAATCCATCTTGCGGACAAGACCGATCTCTCTAGTACAAAAGGTAACTAGCAACAAACAGCCAATTATACTAATCTCTCTCTAAGCATATAAGATTTATAAAAACACTATACGGGTGTAAGGCCTACCTTATGTCCAACGCTTGCTTGATTTTGTTGAAGTCCTTCCCATGCACTGAAAGAACGTTCCTCGTATATCTGCAATCACAAACAAGCAAAAAGATTAAGCAGCACATGTATAAACATTATCATAAATCATACTTATCATAATGATCAAGGAATTTATGAAATAAACCATGAATTGACAGTTTAATGAGAGAAATGAGTATATTTGTATTAACTTCAAATGTAGAAAACCTTTACAACCTGTGCCTTGATGTTGTACAGGTCCTCCCGGGGTCCGAAGCAGGAATCTCTTCTACTTTGACAAGCATTGCACTCTTTGAACCAAGACAAATGGAGATGAGTGATTTAACCTCACAGAAAGTCTTAGTTAACTAAGTCTGAATCTCAACAACATTTAACTTCAAATCTCATAAGCTTGAACTCCCTTTGAGGCTACCCAAGGCCTCTTTTTATAGTGGAAAAGAGGAGGTTTCTTGTTCCAAATATGAAAGGATAGAATCCTCCTTCAAAGGGATAAGCTCCTTACATCAAGGGGTTAGCTCCATCAAGTGAGGGATGCATGAACCTTCTCAAAGCGTATCCATTCCCGAAAATTCCCATCCAGAATCTTCTAGAATTCATCTGGAATTCATCTTTTATCTTTACTTTCTCGCCTTTTTATGTTTTACATGGGTCCGCACCCATTACACAAAGGAAGTGCGTTATGGTTCCGCATGCAGGCTGAGATTTAGGTGCGGGACCGCAGGGAATGCATAGAGAAAGTGCGATACCAATTCTTAGGGGATTTTAGGGATTTTCTTCTGATTTTGAAGCTTGATATGAGGAGCTGGTATATTGGACTTGCAAAAGGAAGAAGTATGAGTAATAATGAGCTCATACAGTCAGCAGAATGTCAAGGTGACAGTTTTCAGTGTAACAATGCTCAATGCTACACGGTCTTCTACATCCAATTTGTAGAGGTTATTCACCTGAACCTTAATCTGCTTAACTTGTCCCATGGTGATGTGTATAAGGAAATATTTTCCTTTTCTAAATATCAGATCATAGCTACAGTCTTCCAAAATAATAACCGAAACTAAATTCTTCTTCATTCCTGGAACATTCATTAAATATTTTAATTTGAGAGGGAGTCATACTCCCTTTGAAAATTAATTGTATTGATACCTATCATGTTATACCTTCCATCATCTCCCATTTTTATGTGCATATGGAGGTCCTTCTCCTCCAAGTCATTGAAAAACTATTTGTTTCCCATCATATAGAATGAGGCTCAACTATCTACATACCACACACTACCCATCACCAATATCACCATACATGCAATGAGGGTGAAATCTAAATCGAATTGTGAAGCTAGAGCTTGACTTGCCACTCCTCTTGAGGGCTTCTTTTCATCCTTCTTGTGTGGACACTTCGTGGCATAGTGACCCAGCTCGTGATAGTGAAAGCACTTGATTTTCAAAAATTATTTCTTCTTTCCTGCCTGACCAGATTCTGATTTCGAATGGGATTTATTCCCTTTCCCTTTCTTTTCCTTCCTAGCCAATGCACAGTTCTCCTCATCCTCAACCTTGGATGAATTCTTGTTTCTGTTGCTCTGCCTGATCTCTTCCTGCATAATATTGGACCATAACCACTCCCATCTTGGTAGTTTGTCTCTACCATTCACAGAATCAGATAACTATGCCAGCTCTTGGGAATATCCAACAGAGCTAGAGCTACCAAATATTCTTCTGGAACAGTAACACTGACCCCTCCAAGTTCATCACAACACGGTGTGAATTTTCTAATGTACTATGGAATTTATTTAGCCTTTTGAATTTTGATGCTATGAAGCTTGTCCTTGAGTGTCAACTTCCTGTGGTCACTATTGTTCTCAAATTAATATGTTAGTGTTTTCCACATCGTGAATGGATTTTCTTTCTCGTGGATATTTGAGACAATATGATCTCGAACTCCTTCCAATATGATCCTCCTCTCTTTATCCACATCCTTCCTCCACTGAGCGAGATCTTGGGCATCAACTAGTGGGGGTTTTAATACATCTATCTTGATGTAATCTAGTAGCCCATTGTCATCTAATACTTCCTCCATGCGGATCTTCCATGCCACAAAATTTTTGGTTCCTTACAAAGCATACTTGAGCCTGAGTCTGATGGAAGTCATCTTTTCAATCCTAGAGAAATCTTGTAACACTAATTTTAAAATTCGAACCTCCTACAAAGACAACTTTGAATTATATTCTATGTTGTGAATCTAGCTCTGATACCATCTAGAAATTAATTTTAGATTCAATATTTCTCATGTAATGTTCTAAAACATAAGACTCAAATCTACTCTACTCATCTGTGGAAAGCAATTCACGATTGAGAAGCAATGTCAAAAGCATGCATTATGATTCAACACACGTACACGAGGATAAATCTAGGGGAAGGTAGCTGCTCAAAACCCCTTCCTATATGTATTGCATTAATCAAAAAATAAAGAATAAATACAATGCTTGCTCAAGCCTGAGAAATCTCTGCGCAAGTATAATTTATCTCACTACATCATAGACAAACTCTGTCCAATACTTAGCCAATTTTCATGCCTTCCAAGCTCCTATTTCCTTCCATTGCTTCCTTGGTAATTTTCAACTATTATTTAGGGAGACTCCTCATCCATAACTGCGCAATCCCTATGGACCCTTCTCTGACTGCATGCACCACCTGTAAAACTTGGATAATTATACAACTAATGGTACAGTGCCCTTGAACTCCAATATCAACTAGGTAACTCAAATTTCATGCATTCATGAGTTAATTATTAGTTTATTGATCAGTTAACTAATTGAACACTGAAGATGCACCCCACTCATGCTAGACCTCCTACTAGTTCCTCCAACAGTTGGAACTAGTTTAACTGACCTTAACTCAATTTAACTGAATTAAATTGTGACAAATGAAATTAAACTCAAACTAGGCTCCTAAAATTTAGGAATCATTGTACACAACTCAATTTAAGCCCTCAACTTGAATTAACTAAGTTGATTGAGTGATAACAACTCTGGTAACTCATTCAAGTTGTCTTGTGATGTGAAATTTCAATTTTCTCCTAATTTAATTCAAGGGAAAATTAAATCAATATTTTCTTACTGCCATTTTTCAACATTAGGTCCTAAAGGAGCCAATATCTAGGAACCTAAGGCTATCAATGACATGTTGAACCACCAAAAATGACCTTTATAGCGTGTCTTTCGTATATATATGGGGATAGACAAGATTATGATATTTTGACCATTGAGTATGGGTGTTTGGAATGTGGATATGATTAAGAGGAAAAAAGAAAAAGAGTTGGGTTCTAAAGGAATATTACATTTTTTTCTGGAACCTATAATGATACCTTTAAGTGACACAAATGACCTATCATATACATACTTTATCTATAAATAAGTATATAGATAACACTAGCATTTTTTAGCATTAGTTATGGGTCTTGGGTGTTGGAGAATGCAATATGGCAGCTATTAATTCAACTTCTCCTTAATATTAATAATTTATTGTGAAATTTAATTATATTCTTGTGTTTCTTTATTAGATCTTCTTCATCGAACAATTATCAAGTTCAAAAGAAGTGAAGAAAATGGAGACGAAAATTAGGCTCCAAGCCATGGAAAAACCCCTCCACGGGGAAAACCAAGAAAATATCTTATCTTCTTACAGAAACCACTTCAAATGGGAAAACCAAGACCAAAGCTTCCTCCAACACCAATTCGGCCCTCCAAGAATCCCTGCCAATTCGATCAAAGTCCAGCCAAGTAAACAAGAGTAAAACCCTTCTATAATTGCACCAACCACAAAATTTTGGCCCCCAACTTCAATATTTTGGACCTGCAGTAGTTCTACAACTTTGGCCCCTGCAGTAGCTTAGAATCTCCACATGTGTGAGAGAGAAGTAGGGAAAACCTTGACCAAAACTTTGATTTTCCTTCCTTCTTGATTTAGCTTCTTTTCTCCTTGCCTTTCTTGACTTCCTTCTTGAATTTCATTCCCTAAATCGAACTTCTTCATTACAGATATAACTTCTTACCAAATGGGGTTGAGTAGCTTCTATTTATACTCATCTATGGAGGTCGAATATCCCTCTTTGGGCGACTTGTCTCTGGCAAGGTTGACTTGTTCTAGGAAGCTTAGATTGTCTTGTATCAAATTAAATTCTTTTACATGGTACAACTTGCCCATATGGGTCTTATATACATGGCATTAACTCTCTTGACTCATGACAATAAATCTTATGACTTTAAAAGCCCTAGAAGCATGAAGAACATATTTTACCTAGAAGACTAATCAAAAGAAGCATGAAACCCATGCTTTAAAATAATAATTTTTCTTTCCTATTTTTCTTATTACATAAGATACACATATTTACATGAGCACAATGAAAATTATGAAGACATAAAGTAGTCACATTTTCCAACACTCCCTCTTAACTAGGGAGGTATTCATAATTGTACACCTGGTACACAGTTAATCTGAAACTGAAGAGTTCTCATAAGAAGAGTCAAATTCGTAAGCTATCTGTAAGCATCAACATCAACATAGTACGGCCTTAACTTTGACAAACTATTTCATATATAAGAGTGTAATGATAGGAGGTTTTACGTGAGACACCACACTACCTATACAAGGCACATACCCCATCTAGATGTTCACTAGGTATGTCCTTTTAGGACTATTCTTATCTTGGATTCCCAATACTAAAAGAATATTGGTTCTCTTCAACCACTCTTGTCTTGGATACCTATCCAATCCCCAAAGAGTGTTGGTCCATTTGTTTTGTTGGATTTTTCTATCGTCAAGGAAATCACAGATGCTTATACAATCCTCCATTTTCCATTCTCCCTGCATGGCCTTCACTTAGAATTATGGTTGTTAATCTTGGTCAAGTGCTTAGCACATGAAGGATAGAATACAAAGGTGATGTTCATCATCACTCCCTCTAAACTAGAGAGTAGATACCCATTCCCTCTTTATTAGGGAATATATCCTTGTTCCTAATTAAGGAGACTCCTTTAATCGCTCTCAAATATAGAGGAGATTCCTGACTTCCCCTCAATTGAGAAGTCATAGCCACAAGTTATTTATCTTCTATTCATTAATGTAGCAACTATCAATTCTTCAAGGAGATAGTTTTAAGACTCCCTCTTTCCCATTTGTATCTGACCATATTGAGCTTCTTCTTTCCTGGATATTATGGAGCCATTTTTTTCCTTTAATATTGTGACAAGGTTCGGACCACCAACATTTCACGCCACTTTCCTCCAATCATCATCAATGAAGACATTACGTTGAGCATTGTCAAAATTCAAGCTAATCATAGCTCCCTCATGAAAGTGATCTTTGTTGATGTAGGACCTTGACCATCAGGTTATCTTCTTGCATTGCTACCTTTCAATCTCAAGGTGATGATGTGAACACCTTGACTACATGAACTTCCAAGCATTGTAAATAAAATTTACTCAATTCATATGTTCTTTGAATCAATCTCACCGCCACCATTTTAACTTACCTCAATTGTCATCATGTATTCTTGTATATCATTCCAGGTAGAAAAAAAATTATGTTAACCAGATAACCAATATCAAAATACAAATATCAAACTTACCTTATCATGATGGACCCTTTCATCAAAAGATAAAATTACTTTCATATAATACATCTCCACATTATATGAGAATCCTTCCATGCATTCATTTTAATCAGAGTTCCCATGGATTTGACTTGATTATTGTAATATCCCAAAAGGGAGAATGCAGTAATACTCAAACACAATATGAGAACTGCAGCAAGATAAATAATAAATCTAAAGACAACAACATAATATACAGAGAAGTTGAGCCATTTTATTATATAGGAGGTGAATAGCAAGTCCAAAAGTGCTAAAAAAGGAATGCACTCAAGCCACAAGATGGCTGAAATACACTAAAGAAACCAAGCACTGGAAATGTTGTGCTGCTACTGTTGTTGCTGCTGGAAACTACTGCTACTGAGGAGAAGAACCATGTATGAAATGATGTTATATTGCTCAGAATGATCTGCGCTTTTAGCCATGGATTATACTCAAAAAATACAGAAAAACCCAGAAATGGTTTGGCCAGATTTTAACTTTGGATTTTCAGCCCTTTTTGGGTTGTACACTGCACCCCTGCTAGCATAAACTACATTGTCAAGGATGGAAGCTCTCTAGCCTACTGAAAAATATGGATATGAAGCTCAATACTGATGGAAATGATGCATACAATGTGAAGGAATGGTCCTTCACTAGATTACTAGCTAAAATGCTAGAAACTTCCCTTCTCCCTTGGATCTATAAGAATGGACTGCACAATTCCTAATGGAAATGTTGCTACTGGGAGATGAATAATAAATGGCCTGATGCCAAATCTAATATTAAGCTCTAGGAATGCTGATATTTAAGCCCAAGGTGATAGGAATAAACCTTCACCAGTTCTCCAGTTGAAATACTGAAGACAACCTCCACCTTCCAAACTGATCTTCAGAAATCTGCAATTTCTAAATATGAATGTTCTGCAGAAGGTAGGAAAAGATATGTGGCACCAATGCCTGATGTAGAATGAAATAAAATACTCTTTCCAGATCTACTCAAAGAAATAGGTGGGATTCCCGACCAGGAACGCCCTGTGCTAAACAACACTTGCAATATCTGCTAAACAACCCAAGAAAGCAATGGAATGTCACATGACAATTCTAGATCTAAAAAGATCCACAACATCAATAATCAAAAGCATGCCCTCATCCTTTCCTTCATCTTATTTATATAATGTTTGAGCCTTCCCATGCCTTGGCCCTCATCTAGACTGCGTTGTGCATGTGGACAAGATCCTCCATGTTTGACTGCGTTATTTGACCAAGTCATCCATCATGTCTAGGTGCAATGTACAACCTCTCCATCATGTGTGCATTAATGGCACAACTTCCTCCATCTTCTTATCATGAATGCTCCATGATCTTCTGTTTGACATATTCAAGATCTTAGTTGATTGTATCAACCTCCATGATCTATCTCAATTAATGAGACATTATCTCCAATTTCATTTACATTAGTAGTTTCTCAACTACCTCATTATGTAGATCTAGGCTTAATTAATCCACATTCACACACAAAAAGTTGATATTTATTCATATTGAAGATTATGGGTCCCTCCACCCTTTTATTTACTTAATTCATTAATAAAGTTAAGAACTCTAATATTCCAAATATCAGGTGAAAATTTGGGAATATTACAGTCCTCCTTGACAAAATGTTTCTTGTCCTCAAGAAACTGCAAAAGTGGATGCCACAGCAAACATCCTCCCTCCAAATGGCATCCTCATGTGGAAGGCCTTCCCATCTGTCACAATGTGTTATGTATGTCCAGCTCCAAAGACGCCTCTCTAGAATGTCTAGAATGGCTTCCAACTGAAAAGTTAGATACCCTCCCTCATCAATGAATCTCCAAGTGGCAACCATATGATGACCAAAGTTCTCCTCTATACATGAGATACATAAGATAAAGTGGTTCATTCCCAAAGTGGAAAGTCCCAACTCATGAAATATCTCTCCAACCCATGATACATAGAGTAGTTTACATACATCAGTGCCCTCATCATTAGCCATGTTAGCCATGTAGGAATCAAACATCACATCATCATAGTGAAAAACAAGAAGTAGAGACATATGGGAAAACATGAACAATGTCAAACCATATTCTCCTAATAACAACCAACGCAGCAAAGCCTTCTACTGCCATGCTAGATCATCATGAAAACAAGTAAGAGAGCCATACTCTCTCAAAAGAAGCCACCTCAATAATGCTTCTTGTTGCCATGCCAAATCATCAATGAGAATATGAGAGCCATACTCTCTCAAAAGTAACCATCTCAGCAATGCCTCTTACTGCCATACCACATCATCATTGTACCAACTGTAGTGACCATATTCTCTCAAGAGAAGCCACCTTAATAAGGCATCTTGCTTCCCCATCACATCATCATTATACCAAGTACAATGACCAAAATCACCCAACAGAATCCAATGTTGTAAAGCCTCTTGTTGCCATCCTCCAGCAATGTCATGCAATGTATGGGAATAATTTATCCCATACTCTCCCAATAGTAACCAAAGCAACAAGGATTCTTGTTGCCTTCTTACATTATCATGATGCAAGTCATGGTGCAACAATAAAGAAATGGACTTGTGAGATGTCTCATCAACATAATACAAGCAAGCTCCTTTATGCAACATCATGTGAGAGTGATACCTTCTCCCAAACCCAAGTACATACATGAACATGAGATACATCCCAAACAGAAATACATGTAGATATATGAGACATACCCCAAACAAGAGTAAATCCATGGACATAAGATTTAACCTGTGATGTCCAAACTCTCTTCTTAACAACCAAAGTAACCATGCCTTCTTCTTATGCGTTCTATCATTGAGAAATAAGGCATGAGACAAGAAAATATGAACCTTTGGGTAGTAACCATACTCACCCAAGAGCAACCAGCGCAGCCATGCTTCTTTTTGGCCTGTATCATAGATATGCAAGTGGTTTGGAAACCCCTTGCTCCAAATAATCAAACATTCATTCCAATGTGGATGATGGATATCATTTTGCAAATACTTGGTATCCTCCCATTGTAGGACACCAACCACCTCAAAGTGATTAATATCTTTGCACTCCATGAAATTTTGAAGTGCACCTCCAATGAGATCTCTTAATGAGACCTTATTCTCATCCATAGCCTTCCAAAACCAATGAGGTTCTGGATCTACTATAGGTAGAAGTCTCTCTTTGAGCTGTGAGATGCTCATTGAGAAAGTGTCATCAAGAAAGGAGAAAAGATTTCTCATATCTAGATGTCTACCATTAATCATCTTGTCCTCCATTGCTTTATGAGTGAAGCTACCTTCAGAATGCTCCAAGAATAATGGGGCCTCTTCATTATCACTGCTACTAAGTGACGGCGTTGTAGATCTGCAAGGTAATACATCAATTGTCTCAAAGAAAGGTACAATACTGATCTCATAACCAGTCATTGTACATAAGATCATGCTCATCCCTTCTTCTGAAACTCTATACTTCAACTCAAGAGGTTGAATGTAGTCCATACATGACAAACTAGGATAAATTTTGATCTCCTCCTTGATTAGATCAAGGTCCCTCTGCGCTGTGATAATTTGCTGCTTCAAATCAGAACTTTGTTCTAACCCTTGGTTATGCATTGGCCCTGATGGCATGTCCCCAAAAGTTTCAATAAGATCTACTCAAACAATAGGTGATGAATGTGTATGCATACCTTGGATCAACTGATATGTGGGAGCCTCTTGACAGAACACAAGATTTCCCCAAACCGGGATAATGGTGTCTCCAACTGCTGGTAAGAGAGATGGCTACTCTTCTACCAATGTACCAACGCTGGAATCTTCCTCCTCCTCCTCATGCATCTCCTGAATCATGCATGGGACTCTATGTGTCAAGAGCTTAAGACTATCTTGCAAGATTGCAAGTGTCTCTTCTCCAAATGTAAGTACTTTTGCAGCTGGTGGTGAATTTAGTGACCTCTTGTCCAGAGTGACAAGAATGAAATCCTCCCTTGTTTCCTTAGGAAATGTCTCTTTGTAGCCCATTTTTGTCTTCTTCTCATCAAACTTCTTCCTCAACTTGTGAAAGAAATCTGAATATTTAGTCACCTTTGCATGCTCCATGTGACTAAACCACCAATTCTTGGCTTCACCTAAAATATGAAGTTCTACAATTTGGATAGCCTCTTTTTCAGCCACAGGATGTAGCCTGAAAAATGTATCCAACTCTCTCCTCCAAGCCTTAACATTGCTTGAGGAAGATCCATCAAATGTAGGAAAATAGAATGTATTGTGCCTCTTCCTTCTATTGATGCTATAGGATCTTCTTTCTTCCTTGAGTTCAAAGAATTCTTAGAGAGTTAGACTTTATTTGCAAGCTTTAAACTATTCCTTGTACTCCTTACGATACAAACTAAGAGTCTCATGAGTCTCAGGTTCCTTTCTTTCTTCATTTCTATACCTCTCACCTTCTTCAAAGAAAGTGGGCATAGTTGATCTATGAGAAGATCTATGATCTTATGGTTTTCTTTTCTGTTGATAGGAAGTGCTTGGACCTTCCTCTTCAAATATTATTCTTAGATCCTTCCTTTGCCTTTCCTTCTTCATTTGATAGATCTCCTTGGAGAGATCTTGCATGGATCTAAATAGAGGAGTGGCAAAATTATTCTCCTTCATGCTAGATCTCATCTATCTGCTTCTTCTTTTGATGCAAAAGATGAAGTGTCCACAAGCTGAGCCAAAGATCATGCTTTGATACCACTGTAATATCCCAAAAGGGAGAATGCACTAATACTCAAACACAATATAAGAACTGCAGCAAGATAAACAATAAATCTAAAGACAACAACAGAATATACAGAGAAGTTGAGCCATTTTATTATATAGGAGGTGAATAGAAAGTACAACAGTGCTAAAAAAGGAATGCACTCAAACCACAAGATGGTTGAAATACACTAAAAAAACCAAGCACTGGAAATGTTGTGCTGCTACTGCAATTGCTGTTGGAAACTACTGCTACTAAGGAGAAGAACCATGTGCGGAAGGCTGTTAGACTACTCAGAATGATCCACGCTTTTAACCATGGATTCTACTCAAAAAACCCAGAAAAACCCAGAAATGGCTTGGCCAGATTTTAACTTTGGATTTTCGGCCCTTTTTGGGTTGTACACTACACCCCTACTAGCATAAACTGCGCTGTGAAGGATGGAGGCTCTCTAGCCTACTGTAAAATATGGATATGAAGCTCAAGACTGATGGAAATTATGCATACAATGTGAAGGAATGGTCCTTCACTAGATTACTAGCTAAAATGCTAGCAACTTCCCTTCTCCCTTGGATCTACAAGAATGGACTGCACAATTCCTGATGGAAATGTTGTTGTTGGGAGATGAATAATAAAAGGCCTGATGCAAAATATGATATGAAGCTCTGGGAATGCTGATCTTTAAGCCCAAGGTGATAGGAATAAACCTTCACCAGTTCTCCATCTGAAATACTGAAGACAACCTCCACCTTCCAAACTGATCTTCAGAAATCTGCAATTTTTGAATATGAATGTTCTACATAAAGTAGGAAAATATATGTGGCACCAATTCCTGATGTAGAATGAAATAAAATACTCTTTCCAGAGCTACTCAAAGAAAGAGGTGGGATTCCCAACCAGGAACACCCTGTGCTAAACAACACTTACAATCTCTGCTAAACAACCCAAGAAAAAAATGGAATGTCAAATGACAATTCCAGATCTAAAAAGATCCACAACATCAACAAGCAAAAGCATTCCCTCATCCTTGCCTTCATCTTATTTATATAATGTTTGAGCCTTCCCATGCATTGGCCCTCATCTAGACTGCGTTGTGCATGTGGACAAGATCCTCCATGTTTGACTGCGTTGTTTGACCAACTCATCCATCATGTCTAGGTGCAATGTACACCCTCTCCATCATGTGTGCATTAATTGCACAACTTCCTCCATCTTCTTATCATGAATTCTCCATGATATTCTGTTTGACATCTTCAAGATCTTAGTTGACTGTATCAACCTCCATGATCTATCTCAATTAATGAGACATGATCTCCAATTTCATTCACATTAGTAGTTTCTCAACTACCTCATTATGTAGATCTAGGCTTAATTAATCCACATTCACACACCAAAAGTGGATATTTATTCATATTGAGGATTATGGATCCCTCCACCCTTTTATTTACTTAATTCATTAAGAAAGTTAAGAACTCTAATATTCCAAATATTAGGTGAAAATTTGGGAATATTACAATTACCAAGCTATAATATTTTTCTTGGAGTTTTCATTGTTAACTCCCTTTTCTTCCTTATGGATACTATACTTGTTGTTGATCAACATTGTTATATGTCATTCAATTTTGTGCTTAAGTCTTTGTAACGACCCTAGTCAAAAATCAATGCAATAAAGTTAATAAAGGTAAAATAACACCATGGACATGGGACACATATTCCAAGTTGAACGTCGGGGGGAAAAATAGTGATGGGGGTCACTTGTGATTAATTAATGGTTATGGAAATTGGAAAATGAAATGGAAAAGGCTTTAGAAATGAAATGGAATTTATTAAAATTTTACTTATGAAAATAATGAAATTAGGAGAAAAGGAAGGCGAAAGGTCACAGGTCTTTGTTGGAAGAATTATAATTCAATTCACAACAATTACTTGTAAAACCATGGCCTCGTAGACTTTGAGGCATAGCACAATTAATGCCAAAGGTTCTAGAAAAAATCTATGAATCCTATCTCTATCCCAACAATTAATTTAATCAAGTTATAAAAGGATTAAAATAAAATCCCTTTACTTCTATTTCTACACTATTCACATAGTAACATGAAAACCACTCCAAAGATTGGATATTCACACAAAATGACAATAAAATGCATTTAAAAAATATTTCATCTCAAAACAAATGAACTTGGGTTTCAATAGCATATTCAAAAAAATAAAATCTTTGTTCTTGTACTACACAATTCTTGGAAACATTGTGTTCCTGTACAAGTTTAAACAAACTTTGTACTTGCACTCTTAAATGATTATGTTCCTACACTAAAGATATTGTGTGAAAAAACTAACTATTTTGGGGCAAAATAAAGCTTGTTTAAATTAAAATTGCATTCTCAAACTCAACACACGGTATTTTGTAACTCACAATCAAATCTCATCATGGAATGAAAATTTTGTCAAACAAAAGGAAAATGTTTCACACATGTGCACACAATACAAACAAAATTACCTCACCAATCAAGTTTAATTGTGCACTGCTCCTATTAATTTAATACTATATTTCAAATCTAAATATATGTTTATATAAAAATATGATATAGGTTATCCATAATGAAGAACTCGACTGATGGCTCAATAATAATGAAACTGTGTTCCTACACCGAAGGTAGCAAGGAAACCAAATTGCAAACATGAACTTCACAGAATTAGAGACATTGCTTATCATTTTAAATCATGAAGCCTTAATGAGGAGAATAGACCTACTCATTAACATAGATTTTCATACAGATAACCTTGAAATTTTTAACACAATATCTACAGACAACATTCATCCACCAGGAGTAATGATTTCTTTCATTCATTGTAAGCTAACAAACTTAAACAAACATGCACTAGTTATTGAACTAGATCTTTAATCCGATAGGGTCTCCTTCATCCTCGAGCCAATATCCTAGTCTTGATTCGTTATCATACAAAAAAAATGTTACAATACTAAGTGCTAGGGTTTAAACCTTGGTTCAAGAAATGACATCAAAATGAAAATATACTTTCAGATCTAAATCCTTACTGCTTCTTACAAACGATGCACAAGGTTTCTTTACATTTCATTCAAGAAATAACTTTTAAAAATGAAAATAAACTTCAGATCTGGACCATTACCATTCCTTATAAATGGTGCACAAGGTTTCTTAATATTCCACACACACCAGATTCAATCAGTCGAAAATGCACACACACACACACACACCATCTTTAACACACATAATATATCACAAAGTAAAACGAGTTTAGGGAGAATGGTCGGGGTTGGTTGGGCCCTAGCCAACCAGCATGTTTCCCTTTGAGGAAAAGAGTTAAGTGATATGAAACAAATTAACCATCACAGGAAAATTAAATAATTTCATGAACTTGGCATTAAGCTCCCTTTTATTAATCAAAGAATCTCTTATCAATACATTTGATGTAACAACAGATCCAACTCCAGAGGAGGTTATGGCGATACAAGCCTTAAAAATACCAAAAAAATAAGTTGTCCACATTATCACTAACCTATCTTCTCCTGTAACGTGATATATATACATTTCACACAAGCTCTCATCCATATCAATCCAGTCATGAAAATACAATTTTTTGAACTAATTCCTAACAATAGAAACCCTCACACACTTTGTTTCACTTGAACCATTTGTAGGAAGACAAGAAAAAAACTATGTTGAATACCAGGAGTGAAAATGCATGATCTCTTCCTTGACATCTCACATCGAACTCCTAGTCAAACTGTCAGATCCAACAATGTCGCTAATTTGGCGCAGGAACCCAGATTAGTGCAGAAATCCCGAGACATTGATCTTTACCATAACACTTCGATTTTGAAATTAGTGAAAAATATTGCAAATATTATTTAGGTAACATTATGGTAAGCTTATAGTTAAAAATAATAATCTATTTGACCTTTTATTAAATATAAGCAACCCTTACCCATTTTACGCAAAGAAACATTAAAAAGGTTTAAAATGTATGCATTGAGGTTTATTTAGCCTAAAATGGACCATATTTTGCAGAGGGTGGAAAGTTCTTCAAGAATTTCTTTACTAGATGGTTTCTCTGGTTATAATCAAATTCTAGTTCATAAAGATGATCAAACTAAAACTTCATTTACCACTCCTTGGGGCACTTTCATGTATGTGAAAATGCCTTTTGGATTGAAAAATGCAGGAGCCACTTTTCAGAGGGCCATGGATATTGCCTTTGCTAAAGAGATCCATGAATTTTTATTTATCTATCTTGATGATATTACTGTCTTTTCAAAAACAAATGATGAACACTTGGATCACCTGAGAGAAGTCTTTATCAAGTGTAGAAAATATGGTATATCCCTAAATCCTAAAAGGACTCTTTTCGGACTAGAAGAAGGAAAACTGTTAGGACACATAATATCCAAGGAAGGCATTAGAATAGACCCTACAAGAATTGAAGCTATTTTGAACATTCAACCACCAAGAAACATAAAATAACTTCAAGCATTCTTGGGTAAAATCAATTTTTTAAGAAGGTTTATCTCTAACCTGGCTGAAATCATAAAATAACTCAACAATATGCTTAAAAAGGACTCTGCAATAAAGTGGACTGTAAAAGCCAAACAATCTTTTGAATCCATAAAACAGGCCTTGACAAAAGCACCAGTCCTCATCAGCCCAGATTATACAAAGGATTTCATAATCTTTTCCTTTGCATCTGAACATACCATAGTTGTAGTTCTTCTGCAGAAAAGCAACCAAGGTTTTGAACAGCCAATTGCATTTTTTAGTAAATCCCTTAGACATGCACCTCTGAAATACAATATAATGGAAAAGCAGGCTTTAGCCCTGGTTAAAGCCATAAAGGACTTCAAATTTTACATACTCCATTCCCACATCATTGCATATGTTCCCAATGTTGTAATCAAAGATATTCTGACACAAGATGGACCTGATAGTAGGAGAGGAAAGTGGATTGCCACTATCCTTGAATACGATCTGGAAATCAAACCAAAAAATCTCATTAAAGGACATAGTTTAGCCAGATTAATGGTTGAATCCAATTGTAATGCTTTAGATATAAATTTCATTGCACAAATAGATGACCAGGAGGAGATGGCGACTCGATTGATCAGTGAGGCCTATCTAGACTCACCATGGTACTCTGATATTATCTTTGTACTCACACATTTACAAGCTCCTCCTGGGTTAATTAAAACCAAAGCAAGATTCATCAAATAGAAATCAATGAAGTTTTGTATCTTAAACAATACACTTTATTGGAAATAAAGTAGTGGGATTTTACTGAATTTTTTATTAAAATCAGAGGCTAATAAAATTCTCGAGGAATTTCATATAGGTGACTGTGGAGGCCATTTATACTGGAAGAGTACAGCAGAAAAAATACTAAGAGCCGGTTTCTACTGGCCAACTTTATTTTCCGATGTCAAAAAATTTGTTACCTCCTGTCACAAATGCCAAATTTTTGAAGGGAAAAAGAAACTATTGCCCTTACCTCTTAGGCCTATATCTACTGAAAAGCCATTTCAACAATGGGGGTTAGACTTCATTGGTGAAATCCACCCTCCATCTTTAGGCCAACATAAATGGATTTTAACTGCTACATATTATTTTACCAAGTGGATAGAAGCCATTCCTACTAAGCAAGCCACTGATTCAGTTATAATATCATTTATAGAAAGTAATATTTTGTCAAGATTTGGATGCCCACATAAGATTATCACTGACAATGCAGCTGCATTCAAATCCAAGAAAATGATATCTTGTTGTCATAAATACCATATTACCTTAGGTCATTCCACTGCATATTATCCCCAAGGTAATGGTTTAGCCAAATCATCAAACAAAAGCTTAATAACTATCATCAAAAAATTACTTCAAGAAAACAAAAAGACCTGGAACAAAAAGCTAGTCTATGCCTTATGGGCTGATAGACTTACCACAAAGAAGTCTATTGGAACTTCACCTTATCAGATTGTCTATGGAATGGATGCAGTTTTCCCCTCTTCCTTGGGTGTTCCAATCATGAAGATCATTCAGGAATCACAGGTGGAAACAAATGATATTCAACGAAGAATTAATGAAACTATACATTTCCAACAAACAAAGGAAGAAGTTTTTGAAAGGTCACAAGTTTTACATGATAAAATTAAAAAGATTTTTGACAAAAGGATTAAAGAAGATGATTTCTTCATCGGAGATCAAGTTTTGAAATGGGATTCACGGAGAGAGGATAAAGGCAAACATGGAAATTTTGACTTTCTATGGCAAGGACCTTATGTGATATATGGTTACAGAGGTAATAATTCTTTTTTCATCAAGAATTTGGATGGAACTGAACTATAAGAGGGACCAATGAATGGTAGGATGTTGAAACACTACTATTCTTCTGAGTCAATCATCAGTTAGATTCATTTATTTTTATCATTATAAATATTCATTGCAAGTGTGTAGATTGGATTGGAGATTTTATCTACAAAGTTGAAGCCCGAAGAGGAGGCCCTCATCTTTGTCGTACAAAATGTCATAAGTATGAATTGTTGCAGAAATCAGAAGGCGATTACAGGATCACCAAGGTTAAAGATGAATGCTACTGATCTTAGAGTTCTTGACATTCCATCAGGAAATTCCATCCCCAAGTGAAGCTAATGTTAGTGACCTATAAATATAGGATTCATAATTTTGACTTGACTGATGGTAGTCTTGTAAATATGTACAAACTTTGCTTTCTGCAAGTTATTTTCCCATATTTTGTAAAAAAATAAATAAATTAATTAATTAAATTAAATTAAATAATAAATAAATAAATAAAATTAAAATTAAAAAAAAGGGGGGTAAAAGTCCTAAAAGAAAAATCAAAGGACTTAGAAAAATAATATACCCCAAAAGAAAAAATATGAATAAAACATGAAAGTGTACAAGTCTAAGTGCCACTACTTTTACTTTTTGCAGTTGATTATGGCAGAGTGTCAATAAATGCCATAATCTATGATGAGTTGAACAATTTAATCTTGACTTGTCATATTTCAATTTCAAATGTTGTAGATAGTGAATAAAGAATTGTGATATAGTTTAATCATGACAATTCAGTAGTTAGGTAGAGAATAAAAGAATCCAACAGTTTAATCTGGATTCTTGGATGCAATAAGTGTAGAATTAGATAGTTTACTGCTTTCAAAAAAGAATAAAAGGTTGTAAGGTTGCTAGTTCAAATGCACCTAATCAAAATAGAAGAAAAAATGTTAGAAGATATGACTGGGTAGGTAGAAGAAGGTGGGAAACATCATTGTAAATATATTTCACCAGGCTATAAATAATTAATTTTCCCTTCCCATAGCAATTTGATATTCTAAACTATCAGTCAAAGAGGCTCAAGGCATTTCCTTGACTTCTGTTGGGACCGGACCCAAGGCTCAATGACTGACTAGTTGAAAATGTTAAGTTTCTATATTAATCCCGGAAATTTTCATCATTTACCCCTTCATGCACTCATCACCATTTTTCTTCATAAGTAAGAACTCTTTTCTTGCTTAAATGTTACATAAAGGCCCATTTAATTAACTTCCCCCATTTTACAGAGCATAAAACCCTCAAAAAACATGATATACTAAGTAAAAGTGAATGAATTATGAAAATCAAGCTTTACTCTAAATTTCACTTTCCTTAGTTTTATTTATGAAATTTTGAGTATTCATTGTCCCTTTTCATATTAACACTTAACCTATTTTATTAACTCCCTATCAAATATCCTAGTCCTATTAATATCGCTTCTTTTAATTTAATATCCCAAAAAAACCCCTTATTATATGCTTTTGTGTCAAAGATATTAATCACATGTTGAAATAACATCCCGAAATTACCCCTTTGACATAAAAATACCTATACAAATGTACCCCTTTCCCCTATGGTTTTTAGACCCCTCCACAGTCTAAAACTATATAATAAAGTTAAATAATACAACAAGGCGCATTTTATTTACATTTTGTGTATTTAAAACAGCGCAAAAAAAATACGTACATCATTGTACCCTTCCCCGATTACCCTTAACCCACGGTTAAAAGCCCAAGCTTATTTTGCCTTAAGCCTTTTCCCCTCCATAATATGTAAAACCTCATGTTTCATATAAGTATCAAACCTTGGTTAAAATCTCCATTAACCCACCCCATGCATTTTTACCCTATATATAGACCTAGTTTATATATACATAAACCTCTTAATCCATTGAATTAAAACCCAACATTTTCACAATTCATCCCCAGTCGCCCGATCACCAATGCTTGCCTTGATCCTACGGTCCAAATCTAATGCGATAAAACATTCCCTTGCCCCACCACTCCTCATCAAATTAAAACTCAACCGTTGATCATACCTATCAAATCAACGGCTGGCATTTAACCCATGTCCCACCTTTCTTTACCCCGCAGCTTCCCAAGAAATCTCAACTGTTTGCATCGTGCGATCAAATCTGACGGCGCATATTCAATATCGCATAACAAAAGTGATCGGACAAAGTTTGTAAAAAATAATGCGATAAAAGCTATTTCGTGAAACCACCATCTGCTACGTGTCTCATTTCTACTGGATCGCATTCCAAAAGAGAAAAACCATTTACCACCCAGGAGCAATGCGATAACCACTAATGGTTTCGCCTTCAATGCGAAAACCACTCCCGCCATTTCAACTTGACCTGTAATTAATACTTTGCATATCGATAAAACTTAAGATTTTAACCTTAGTTTTTATCATTTGCATACCTTTGCGCCTTCGCCCTCTGAGTAATCACTCAAAGACACCAATGCAGAGCTGTTTTCGAACCCGTTTGTCATTCTAAAACCATTTCGCCTCTGAAATTCACCGTTGAATACTCTCAGCGCCTTCTACCAAGCAAATGCGACCAGTTTGAAGACTGGTATAAACCTGGAAACCCTCTTCGACCGCAACCATACCTCTTCAAGGTATTTTTCAGTAATTTGACCTGCAAAATCTTAATTTTAAAGAACAAAATTAAAACACTTTGAATATATAAACCGAAATTACTCATCTGAAAGTATTCAAACCCTGAAGAAACAAGGGGAACCCTGTCAAAATTTTCTCAGAATTTGCCACTTTCGCCTAATTCAGTTGTAAAGAGTTTTTGACCATCCAAAAGCTATTTCTGCGGTTAAAATCCATTTGAATTACTGAAAAATCCATTAAAATCCCTTTCCAGTATTCTGCACATTGTAAGTCTGCATTTTCATCCTAAAACCCTTGCCCATATTCTGAATTCTTCTAAAGCAGCTCAATTAACCTTCTATTTCCCAAAAGAAACTAAGAAAACAGTCTAATCTTGCTCAGTTTTATTCAAAATGACAAAAAATCAGGTCACTCCTAGGACTGGAGGTCCCAAACCTCAAAAGCTTGCCTCCAGCAAGCTTCCAAACCCTAAACCTTCAAACATCAATAAACCTACTCCTGCCCTAACTGCTGATTCCACTGAAGTAGTTAGACCTTTGCAGCCACCTGTCACCTCTGAAGAGAACAACCCCTTGATTGATTTAGACTATAGAATTGTTGATGCTACCTTAGAGTTCGATCTACCTGAAGTACGTAGCTGGTGTCATGAGAAATTTGAGAAGAAAGTGGAATAAAAGTTGCTGAGATTATTATAGATATTTTTGCTGGTGCTTTGGAGGCTTGTGTATTGATTGCATAGCAGCAGACTGGACTACAGCTAACTGGACTTCATAACTCAGGATTCTTGCGATAAACTAATGAGTAAAGTGATTTCTTTATGTCACTGTTTCCTTTTCTGAAGTTCCATTCAATTTCATATATGTGTTCAAATCTGAATGATTAATTAGGAGTATTATTTCAAGATAAGTGTAAAAAACTCCCTGTCTTAACTAAGTAATCATTTCAATGTTTTCTGTTCATTTCTGGACCTATGAATTCTTAGTTTCTCCTGAGTCCCATTTGACCTCTGCCTCCTTCTCCTTATTTCCGGATCAAAGGATCCTTCACTGCCCTTTATCCTGAAAGCAAGCCATCCCATCCAATCAAACTATTCAAATCTATGAGGGTTATCTACCTTGCCCTGAGTACATTAGCATCATTTTGGCCTTGTGTTTCAGTCTTGCTTGCTACATTTTGACTCCATAGCCCAATGGACTAGTAGATCCCTCTTTAATTTGTCTCCAAGTAATCTTATTTCCCACCAAACTTCTCAAACAAACCAATTTTCCAAATCATACCTAGCCTAAAATACCAAACAAAACAAAGTTAAATCATAAGGAGAGATCCCTCTCCGGAATTCAAGAAGGCTAGATCCTGAAATCTAAAAGAGATTCTTGGTTACCCCTGGTTTTCTTTAACTATAAACCAAAATCCCATGACCTAAGAATTACTAGGGTGATAACAGACCTCATTTAAGGCTTGCATGCCATATGGAAATGCTTAGAATTGTACAAACCTTACTTTATTTTTTTGTGTGCCACTAGGGATTCACCTTGTTGACCAGTATCTTATCGCATTCATTCATAAAGTGGTTTTTTTAATTATGAAAAATAAAGAATATATTGTAAGTGTTAGGGGTGGGGGGTTGATTGGTGGAAAGGAGTTTAAAATTATTGGGGTTATAAAAAGGGGTATCTAGTAAAAAAATGGGGATTTTTTATTGGAAATATGTATTGGGAGAGGGGTTCAATAAAAGTATTTTGGAATATATTTATTAATATGTAGTGTAAAAATGGGTATTCTTTAATATCCCACAAATGAAATTTTGAATTTCAATTTGATAGCCTTGGCTTCAATTTATTGATGGTTATGATGTTTTATTTCACTAGAATTGATATTCAATGTAAAAAAATGCAAAATATGGCTCTTTCCCATCATTTTAGAAAATCCTAGTTACTTGGTTTAATGATGCTTAAAGGAAAGATAGATAGAAAATATTCACTAACAAATCAATAGCCTTAAATGTGAATATTGTTGTGATCTTTAACTCTAAATTTGATTCAATACAAAATGCAACCACCTAAAATTCAATAAGGAACAAATTCTAAAGTATACATATTACAAAATAAGATTTTTTTTAAATTAAAAAAATTATAAAAACAAAAACAAAAACAAAAACAAGCAAACTAATTAAATGTATTTTTACTTTCTATCTTTATGAACTAATTATTTATAAATTAAAACAATTATAAATATTATAAATGTATCTAGTGTTATATAATTCTATTAAAAAAAACCATAAAACAATATATTTTTAAAAAAGAGTAACAACCTCAAATCATAAATTTTAATATAACTCTTGAAAATGAAAAATAACAACATTATTATAATAACTAAAACAACCTAATTCTCTTTTTGTAGATTTAATGATGGTGCGGAAAGCACACTTTCAAAGAGTTGTTTACCTAGTTGAAGGTTGCACATTCTACTCAATCCAAAATAGAGAGCAGATAGAAGCACACTCAAACCCTAATTCATGGTTTTCAATTTCCTTAAGAGAGAGGAAAGACATTGGATTGTACAAGCATGCTTACCAAATTTGAAAAAAAATACTACTATATAAAATTCATTATGGAAAAAAGTGTATTAAATTCAATATGGAAAAAATTTAAGATTACAAATATTTATAACAAATATACTTACCAGTTTTGAAAAAGAATATCATTGTATAAAATTCAATATGAAAAAATTGGAAATTATATATTTTACAAATATTTATAAATAGGAATTTATTAATTTTTGTTATGGAAATTTATTATTTCTAGCAAAACTATTTTTTACTATATTTTAATATCAACTTTACTATTTTTAACGACTGCAATTTTTTAATATGTAATTTATTACTATATCTTTTAAATTTTTCCTATTTTAATTTTAAAATATTAAATTTCTTTAAAAAAAAATCCTTTCTAATTATTATTTTTTAATATTAAAAGTTCTATTTTTAACTTCTTAAATATGAAATTTTATATTACCTAAAAAGTTTACCAAATTCTATCATAATCCTTTTTTAAATGCAATTTATAATTTATTATAACTTTTTTAATATAAAAAATATTTTTTTTATTTTTTTAATAATAAATTTTATATACACAAAACCTGAAATCGATAACTAAACTTTAAACATTGATACAGTAACATTCATAAAATGATGTCAACTTTCCAAATAAATCAAAGTAAGATGATTTTCTTGAAAAGTCTAATTTAACATTAAAACCACACCATATAAATGTCACTTTTAAACCTTCATGATGTAGTAGTGTATATTTTCCTTCCAACTTCTTTGACTAGAATTCCATGAACTACTTTCTAGCTTTTTTTCTTTTGATTTAGCTCAAGGTTGCTTGATATTATTCCTTATTCTAACCATTTTCTTATAATGCACACAGTTAAAGACATTCTTGGGTTGCAAAATATTAGTAGTGACATCATTTTTCCCCTTTGTTTCTTCACTTCTCTATAGTGGGATTTTTTTGCTATGTGCCTTAGAAGTTCCATTAGCATTAGTGGACTTCATGTCTATATACATGTTCTTCGTGATAACAAGTTATTTATAATTGGCATATACTCAACTATGTTTTATGCAAAACATTTCATTTGAGAATATTTACTATGGAATAAAGTTTAAATCTTATTCAAGGATTACATGCCATATGACATTGCTTAGAAGTGTACAAACATTACTTTATGCTTTTGTGTGTCACTAGGGATTTGTCTTGTTGACCAATATCTTATCACATTCATTCATAAATGAGGTTTTTTAATTATAAAAAATAAAGAACACATTGCAAGTATTGGGGATGGGGGAATGATTGGTCGTATAGGGGTTTATAGGCGTTGGGGTTACAAAATGGGGTATCTAGTAAAAAAAGGGGATTTTTTTATTGGAAAGATGTATTGGGAGAGGGGTTCAACAAAAGGATTTTGGAAAATATTTATTAATATGTAGTGAAATTATGGGTATTCCTCAATATCCCACAAATGCACATGTTGTGTCAAAGGTTCAATAGGTGATGACTCCATGTTGTGTGAATGGAGGTATAGGTCATCACTACACATTCTGAAATAATGGGTTCAAAAGCCTTCTCAATTGTAGGCTTTCTTCTCTCCCTCACATCGAAAAATCTTATTATCTTCTATTCGTCAAAGAATTATGACTTTCTTTAGTTATCATAACTTCATCATAAGTAATATTCTCTCCAAATATCATTTAAATTGGCTCAATAACCACACAACAAAATCACTTTAGCTTCATGTCCTTTTGTCTTTGCCTCACATGATTAGAAGGCAATGTATGTAGATCATTGATCCTAGTTATCAATGATGATTACATCAATGATATGGAAGATGAAACTTTTTATCAAAAAAAATTGTGATCGACAATCTCTTCGTCAAAATCTTTTCTTCTTTTTTACTTTACTTTATTGATGACTATATTATTTATCATATCATATATTCTCTTTTTGACTTGACCTTATTAATGACTATATATATCGTATACTTTATTTATTAATGGATATGTTATCAACCATATCATATATTTTCTAAACTTAATTATCTAATAAAATGTAACTTTGACAATACAATTTTAATTAATATTAACATTTTAAAACTACACAAACTCATATATATTTAAATATATATACAATTATGTCATGGACAGTTCAAGCACAATATGGATATTAAGGAGGTGGTCTTAGACTACGATGATCTCTGTGGTCGAGTGGCTAGCCTTCAGAAGCGTGCTATCATGGGTCGTTGGTTGTTCCCTGAAAATCCTGATTTTGATACTTCCTTATGGATTGGTACTAAGTGGAAGCCTATTATTGGCTATATCCCAAAGGTTAGAATTCTCATCAATGGGTGGTTCAGTGTTCATTTCATGGATGATAAGGATGTCTATAAGATTATCAGTCGGACTTGGGTCTGTGGGAGAAGTTTCATGCAGCGTTTCCCATGGTACCTTGGTTTCAATCCAGTAAAAGAGGCTCCCCGCAATAGGTTAGTTTGGGTCAAGCTGCCAGGCCTTCCGCTGGAGTTCTGGACTCTCAAAGCTCTGGGGGCTATTGGTGATTCAATTGGTCGCTCTAAGTATATTGACCCGAGTATATTGGGTTCCAGTGACAAAAGGATTGCCTGGATTTTGGTCGAACTCAATTTCTCGGGTGGTCTGCCTGGAGACGTGGATCTTGTTTGGGGTCAAAGGAGACATCGCCAACGTATCGACTACTGGGGCATACCTTTTAGGTGCCTCATATGTCATCGTACTGGGCATGTTTGGGAGCATTGCCCTCATCGCATGCGTATGGTTCGGGCCGAGGAAGCTGGGGCTGGACGATTGGGCAAGCCAAAGACTAAAGCTGCGGACGAAAGACACAAGCAATTACAGGTATCGGACCCTTCGGTGGAGGTTGTTTCAGGTAATCCAATTTCTTCCTTTTCAGATGAAGATGCATATCTGTCTGCTCAGGGTCACTTTGATAAGGGCGATCCACTACATGAATTATATCAATTGTCTACACCTCGGGTATTAGAGCCTGAAACTAATCTATCCTATCAGATAGAGGAGACGTCCCTGTGTACAGTTGAGCTGGAGCATGATAGTGATACAAATAGAGATTTTCCCTCTGACAGTTGTGGGGTTGGGTGTGAATCCCTTAACGGCCTATCTGAACCATCGGGTTCCCCTCCATCGAATATTCCTCCTTCTGATATAGTCACCCCCAATCATGAGAACCTTGGTCCAAAGAATCCCATCTGTGCCCATCGAATGGATCCCCATCGTTTTCTGTCCTCCTCTTATTCTGTGGGGGAGTCTTCTGCCCCTAATATTAACGCCTCTACGGATATTCCCTCTCATCACCAATCTCTGGGGCCTGCGGATCACCTTTCCATTGATATTTCTCATGTGAATGATGAGCCTGTGATCCTCTCGGACTCTCCTACCAATTCCGTCGGAAGTGATATAGAAGCCATCCTGGCCAATCCAAATGTTGATTTGGCAGCCCTCACGGTATATAAACGACCACCCACATCCACTAGAAATAAGTCGATGGTCATCAATAAATATTCCAGAGGTAAGTTCAAGGCCATCTCTTTATTCACAGATTCAGATGATAACCTTACTGATATCCCTATCTCGGAGTCTGATGGTTCTTGGGAGAAGTCTAGGGCGCTTAGAGCAAGCAACCCTGACCAGGTGTTGCCATGAATCACATCTTATCTATGAACATCCGGGGGTTGGGAAATGCCTCCAAAGCACATTGCCTCAAGGAGCTGCTGTTATCAGAGTTGTCAGTCATATTTTTGGGACAAGAAACAATGTGTCGGCGAGAGAAAGCCATAAGATGGTTTTTAAGTATCAGGTCAGGGTGGCATGCGGCTGCTGTGGATGCAGACGGTCATTCAAGGGGTCTTATTGCCATTTGGGATCCGGACAGAGTTAATTTTAAGGCTTATAATTTTTTTGGGGGTATTTTGCTATCGGGACAATTCAGGGGTATGGTAGACTCTGTCCACATTATTAATCTTTACGCGCCTTATAACTGCAGGATTTCTTTTTGGCGTCGTATGGTGGCTTCTGGCATCCTGTCTTTGCCAAACATTATATTGATGGGGGATATGAATTTCACGACAAATGCTGATGACATCTGGGGTGATGCGGCCAGAATGGATCCCCTCGCCACCTTTTTAAATGATTTGTTTACAGATTTTCAATTGACTGATATCCATCCTAATCCTATGGTTCCCACTTGGTCAAATAGAAGGGCTGGTGTTGAGTTTATTGGCAAGAGATTGGATCGTATTTATATCAGTAATTTCCTCGTGGACAAATGGGGGGGTTTTTGCTCGAGGATCGTGGTTAGTGACATTTCTGATCATATGCCAATTATATTATCATGGAATGATACGGTTGTGACAAAAGGTAGACCCTTTAAATTTAATCGGATTTGGCTTGAGGATGAGGAGTATACAGGGATGATTCACAGGATTTGGCAGGATGATGGGTATGTATCTGATTTGCGGGGATGGAGTCGCTTCCATAAAAAGCTCCAGACAATCAAGAATTTTTCAAAACAGTGGGAGATTCGCAAAAAAAGGGAGCTCAAGAATCATATTCATGAATCATTTGATGTTTCTAATCCTGATGAGTCGATGGTGGCATTATTCAAAACTCTTGGTAACCGGAAGCGTGAGATTTTAAGAATCCATGAGGTTACTTGGCGTCTTAAAAGTAGAATTATGTGGCTGAAGGAGGGTGACCGTAACACACGCTTCTTTCACAAGACAGCAAATGAGAGAAGGCGTCGTAATGCCATATGGCACATCAAAAGGAGCGACAATTCATTTTCTGTGACTACTGCCGAGATACAAGATGAAGCCTATGAATACTTTTCTTCATTTTATATGAAGGATCAATCTATTAATGCGGTGAATCAGAACTGGGTATTGGAGCATATCGGTAGATTCTTTGATGATGCGGCTATAGCAAAGATTGATCAATGTATTTCTGGGAATGAGGTTCTAAGGGTCCTGAAATCTTTTCCCCATGACAAATGTCCGGGGCCTGACGGGTGGCCTACGGAATTTTTCATATTCTTTTTCAATTTGCTTGGAGTGGAGCTAACGGATTGCTTGGAGAGCTTTCGTTTACAGGGATATATGCCAGCCAATTTAAACTCAACCTTTTTAGCGCTCATTCCAAAGGTCGCAGATCCACAATCCTTCTCTGAATTTCAACCTATTGCACTATGTAATCTGATATACAAGATCATGTCAAAGATTATTGCTAACCGAATTAAAGAGGTTCTTTCCAGCAATATTTCAAAGGAACAGTATGGTTTTCTAAAGGGCCGATCCATCCACGACGCCATTGCTGTTTCTCAAGAAGTTCTACACTCTCTGCATGTGGGTAAAAAGGAGGCACTTGTCATGAAGGTTGATTTGCATAAGGCGTATGATTCGGTTGATTGGTCGTTTATCAGAGTTTTATTACTCAAGATTGGTCTCCCTATATCCGTTATTCGATGGATAATGGCTTGCGTCTCCACTGTCTGATATGCTGTCATCTCATCATAAACGGTCTGCCATCCAAGTTTTTTGAGGCTGGTCGTGGATTGGGGCAGGGATGTGCATTATCTCCGATGATCTTCATCCTGGTTATGGAGGGTTTCAGTAAGCTTATGCACAATGCTGAAATGAAGGGTTATGTAAAGGGATTTGCTTTTTCTGATCATGTTTCATCGTCACATTCTCTTTTTGTTGACGATTTGCTGCTGTTTGGCTACCTGAAACGCAATCACTGGTTTTATATCCATATAATGTTTATGCGCTTTCAATCTGCCACTGGACTGAGTATAAATTGTGGTAAATCATTTTTCATTTATGAATTCGGAGACATAAATGAAGTTATTTTTATAGCGGAATTCTTGGGTGTGGAATATAGAAATGCGGCCACAGGCATCAAATATCTGGGAGTTTTGATCAAACCTTGCGGATATAAAATTAGTGATTGGACATGGTTCGTTGATAGATTCCGCGCCCGAATTAGTAGATGGACTCATCGCTGGCTGTCCTTGGGAGGTCGTCTTATTATGGTTCAATCTGTTTTGTCTCAAATGATGGTGTATTGGGCTCATCTATTTTTCTTGCCGGCAGAGGTGGTCAACAGCATCAATGGCATTATTTCTCGCTTCCTTTGGGGAGGGCCTGAAAGGAATAATAAATTTCATCTGTGTCGCCTTGAGATCTTATGTAATCCAAAGGACTATGATGGTTGGGGTATTTTGAAAACCAGGGATTTCAATAGCGCCCTTCTGGTTAAGTCCTTTTGGCGAGTATTAAATGGTTCGGGCATCTGGTCCGACATTACAAGGGCCAAATATGCGGATGGCGAAGTCCTTTATTTGATTCATTGCAATTAATTATCTTTCCCACGCAATATGTCTTACATCTGGAGGAGTTTTAAGAAAATCGTGCCCCATTTTCGAGCTAGACTCAATTGGCTCTTTCGGGATGGGGGCCGCATCCCGATTGGACCATCTGGTATTCTGTCACTATCATTAGATTATGTTCCTTCGCCACATCTTATTCATTCTCTGGCTCAAATGGGCATTATGTACCTATCTCAGACCATATATAATTGGATTGCTGCTGCTCCTAACTTCAAATCTACGTTCGAATTGGGTCTAATCGGTGCGGATGCTGTTGAGTGGGATATGCTCCGAGATTGTCTGAAAAGTGCTAGTTTCTGCTATGCTGGGGGAGGTGATCGAATTGTCTGGAATGGTCCTCTTAAGGAGGACACGCCAATTGTCAAGGATATATATCGCAATATAAATGCACAGAACCCAAATTTTCATGTCTCCAAGGTTTTCTTTCCATTCTGGCATCGTAACATTCCCACCAAAATAATCCTTTTTGGTTGGCTGCAATGGAAAGGTAAGATTCTAACATGGGACAATCTTATGAAGAGGGGTTTCCAAGGTCCCAGTTATTGTGTTCTATGCGGAATGGTAGAAGAATCTATTTCCCACTTATTTTTCACTTGTCAGAAATCTGTTGCAATATGGAAGTTGTTTAGTCCTTTTTTTATCAATCCTGATTGGGGCCCGGTGGATTTTATATCAGCGGCACACGAATGGGACAAGCTGAAATCTAATTATAATGCCCTCCCCTTTTATCTCGTATGGAAGATTTGGATTGCTAGGAACAATCTAATTTTTGAGGGTCAACCTTTCTTCATCCACCGTGTTTTTTTGGCCATTAATAGATGGATGGTTGATCGAATTCAGCAATCTCCTACGATCAAGGATGGCTCCCGCCGCATCAGACCGCATGAGATATCTTTACCTGCGATCTTCTTTGATGGTGCTTCTGATGATGGGTTAACAGGTTGTGGTGTCTGGATCAAGCTGCAAAATAAGGATCGATATCATATATTTTGGAACGGGGGTCCTGGGTCTAACAACAAGGTTGAAATTATGTCTCTTTGGGGTGGTCTCTTCTTTGCCTGTGATGCTCAGATTCAGATCATAAGTATATATGGGGACTCTAAATTGATCATAGGATGGGTTACAAATGAATACCAAATGATGTCTCCATGTCTTCATGGTTGGATGGACAGAGTTCGTCGGCTGTGGAACAGATTAGGTTGCCCTGTTATTTCCCATGTATTCCGTGAAAACAATACTCGTGCTGACCATCTCTCCAAAAGGGGTCTTCGGGCTGATTATGGATCCATGTCTGTTGAATATTACAGTGACGGGGCACTGGTTGAAAATTATTCTGTTCCTATTCCATGAGTAAGAGTTTCTACAGTATATCCTTTCGGCGACTGTTTTTTGCATCTTTTCCAATCCTTAGATTTTTTGTAACTGGGTGTTTACCATATGCTTCAATCTCGGTCTTCAACTTTCTCAATGCCCTTTTTTTTGCATCAGAATGGTTCATCTATCAGACCCATGAAGGATATCTGGACTAAGCCTCTACATGATGATAAGATTAAGTCATTTTTAACAACCTATCAAGCGAGCCTGATGACGATCTTACAAGCGAGCCTGTTTTTACAATTACTGATTATTTTCGCCTGAAACGCATATCCAGTCATATATCTTCAAATCAAGCGAGCCTGTTATTTCATACACGAGGAACATGATGGGTCCCACAGGTCGGAGAGGACACATCTTTCTCCCAAGCGAGCCTGAGCAACGTTTTCACTACTCTCTGGGATGCGCTATCATTCAGATCTCTCTTTCAACAAGGAACTCTCATATCACAATAGCTTACTTTGCATTTAAATTTTTATTCATAAGTATAACCTGTGTATGTCTTTTCTACTAATCATTGTCCTCGCTCATCATGTTCTATTGTCAAAGTCAGGAATCTGTGTAAAGGGATGTATCTAACACCACCAAGATGGGGCTGTCAGATTACGAGCTCACAAATTTGCTCTTTCAACACAAGCTCTATATGTTTCTGGCATAATTATGATCTCTAACTATCTCTCGGTAGTAATGAGAGTTTTGTTGAACATGTACTGTTTATATTTTCAATATAATCAGCGTTTTTTTCTTCTGAAAAAAATTCAAGAAATGTAAAATCATTGAAACTCAAAAGAAGCAAGTTTAAATCTCCTTGGTTTGACCCAGATTACAGGAAGGAGGACAGATCTTAGCTCCCAAAAATTTACCGACAGATCTTAGCCCCAGAAATTTACCGATAACGGGCTGCTAAATTCCTAGTTTACTCTCTATCGTCGAGGTTACTCTCTATTATTCCTTTCAGGAGCATGAAATCCCATATAAGATTTTATTCAAGGTAGATCTGCGCACGGTGAAATTAAAAAACCTTCTCAGCAAGAAGTCGCGTAGTCACCATCATGTCACTCTACGCAACTAAATGAAATAAAAGTGATACTTTTGATTGAATTGGTCGAGAATAAACCAGAAACTTTTGAATTAAGGACATAAATAACATTTGTTATACAAAACAAAATTAAGACAAACTCACAACCCACAAAGTATAAAACAAAATTAAGACAAAATCACCACCAAAAAAAAAATCTCGGAAAGAGAATCTATAGCCTTCACTTTAAATCTGTGTCACGAAAGAATCAGACGAATATTCTACTCCACACTACAGTTTAATAATGACGAATATTGGGCAGCAATTCAAAAGTTTGGAAGTGGAAAAGCTGACACTGTGGCATGTGAGGTGGTAACCAAATGCTGTGGGACTGTTCATGGAATATCACAGTGGACAGCAAAGTAGCTTTTAGTTTGTGGTTATCAATACACTGTAACATATCGCATAATTGAAAATTTGTTCCACCCTAATATTCTTTCCATTCTGACATGATTATTCTCTTCGTTGGCTAACCATTTATATTTCAACATTCCTCCTTCACACACATTCTCTAAGTAGCAATTGGAAGTGTATGCCTTGAAAAGAAACACTTCTGGTTAAGTGCAACACACATACCCCATGGCATCTTTTTAACCTAGATATTCTATCTAGAGGCGTTGCTTCACTAGATATAGCTCAATCATCACATTTCATCAGTACAGCACTGAGTGGAATTACTATTGAACTCATGGTCACCAATGATTGTGGAATAACTAAATTATATTTTTTTAAATTATAATATTATAAGGTTTGGGTTGGAATACTAAAGTTATGTACTTCGATGATCTTGCAAGGAAATTGATGGCAAATGTTTCAATGATGCTTAGGAATAAAATAAATGTATATTATATGTAAGGAGATGTCACCCTACTTGCAAGAACTTGAAAGTTCGATTGGGTTTATTTTGATATGCACTTCCATATATGTTATATGTAATAAATTAGGATCAAAAATATTATTATGGGTGTGTAATTATTATATTAAAATGTTAAAAATATCATTTTCAAGGAATGCATTAGTATGTTTATTCAAAGTTATAGGTTCATGATTTTATTTATTTTGAGGTTTTTTTTAGCTTATCTCAAATCTAATGTCATAAAAAAACCAATATATTTCTTGGGAGTTCAAATTCTATCAGTAGAGAGGAGAATTTTCAAGTGATTGTCGTGTCTTTATTGTAGGTATTTGGGAATACAATTATTTGAATAAAGTTCAAACCCACTATGATGTTTTTCTCCTCTCATCAACATATTTAATGAACTATTAATTTCTCAATTTTGTGTTGAGAATCAAAATTTAACCGTTTCTAATGAGTTATTGGCGTTAAAAGGCCAACACAAGAGTAACCAAAGATTACTATTAAAATTCATTAAACATAAAAAATATAATAATAAGTAACACAATAAGGATAAACAAGACACTTATGATGCATGTATATAGATCCATAGCATTGATTAATAAGAATTTTTCCCTCACCGCGGGTGTGTAAGCCTGGCGTCGGTTTTCAAGTGTACCATGATGAAGGAAGGCGACGGACACATGGTTAGGACATTAAATCCTTGGCACGCCAGCACTCAATTCAACCTTCTTCACATTCAGATCAAATGTGGTAGATCATACCGTGCAAATCGCCTCACCCGCAGGAGCACTAGGGGAATTACTTACGAGATCGTCATGACCCATAATAACTTATTAGTGAGCCATTATGAAATCATGAAAGATCATATGAGGAAGGACGAGGTTGCATCATATTAAGTCACCATCCCTCCTTGCGCCATCCTATAACTACGCCACCTTATGTTGAAAATTGGACATCCATTGTAATTGTGAGTATGGTGCTATCTTCATGTAGAATCTACGCCCTTTATGGGCATGAGGATACTCGCCATTCTCAGCATAGAAACAACTCATAGCCCTTGTGTGCATTTGGAAACAGAAGCTGATGGAATTTGTAGAAGCCAATGGAATTTGCATAAATATGAGCATGGGAACACTCGTCATCCACACATGGTCATGGCTCTAAGCTATTGGGTGGAATTGGAAAGAATTTATCCTCATGCCAACCATGAAACCAGTTCAGTGAACAATTATGTTCCTCATCAGAAAATTCAACTAATTTAGGCTTTCAATTGTCGATTCTATCATCATGAGCCCAGGCATAGCTATCGAAATATTTGAAAATTCTAGAATAATGAATGGAGAATAAAACTCCCTTCCTCTAACACAAAGAAAATAAAAAAAAATTCTTTGACGGGAGACAAAGTTTCAATACTTTGAAAACAAACTTCTATGTCATTCAATAACTCAAAAAAAACCATTACACTTCTTCCTCACTGAGAGGGATTACAAAATTATGACTGCTACAAAACGCAGTGCATAAAACCAACTCACTGTCTGTGCAAGAAAAACACACTCTGTCTCTAAAACACTCTGCTGTATTTTTCACTTTCGCACTGCTGTGTATACACTGAAAAAGTTACACTTTGTCTTTCACTTTTTATACACTGCTGTTGTGTAAAAAAAAACTTACATACTGTGTATTAAAAAAAATGTTTTTTGCCCTTTTTTGTTTTTATATGCCGTAACATATAAAACATATTATAACAAACCTTTAAAAAAAAAAAAAAGTTAAAACTAAACTCTATGGTGAAACTTCTCGGGGGCCTACATTACATTATGTAAATAATATATAACATATGTTAACACATATGTATATATTAAAACATATATATAACTCAAATTCCATCGTGCCATGCGAAACAACATCATATTGTAAACCTTAATAAAAAAAACACAATATAAAACTTATGCCTGGACTTCAAGGTGAAATTAAACCAAAACACAATTCCAAAATCGCGTTCCAAAATGAGAAGCTGAAGTCGGCCTAAATTGTAACGCGAAAACTCCATAGAATTTTCCTTATAAAAATTTGGGTCTGGTTTTCAGGTTTTCAGATTCCCTTCAAATTCATGTGATCCAATATTAATGCTCCACGTGGCCCTTTCAAACAAACAAAAACGGTCGGTAAATTCCTGAGCGTTGAATGTGGTAGGTGGGGTTTTAAACCCGAGTTGACTGTTAAAATCTCAAAGCTATGTTGCGTGATTTAGAACCACAATTTCTTCAATGTTCAAGCGGCTGTTGCAGAGCCATTAAACAACAATTTGCAAGTTTTAAAAATCTGGTGGTAGCGTGCAAACTATCTCCAAAAAATGCTGCCACAACTGTCCTTGTGCTGCAGCAGTTGAAATTAATATTTCAACACTCCCCCTTAAGTTCAACTGCTGAGTTATCTGTCATACCCATGCAATTCTTCAAATATTCAAAACTTTTCTGCCTTAATGGCTTGGTCAGAATATCAGCGAACTGCTCCTGAGTTCTGCAATGTTTTAAAATTATTTCTCCATTGTTCACTAACTCCCTCATGTAGTGAAACTTGGCATCAATGTGTTTTGTTCTTTTGTGAAACACAGAATTCTTTGACAATGCAATAGCTGAGCTATTGTCACAATAAATCACTGTGCCTTTTACCTGTTCTTGGCATAAACTTCTCAACATTCTCCTCATCCAAACCGCTTGACATGTTGCTGCTGTAGCTGCCACATACTCTGCCTCTGCTGTAGACAATGCCACAATTGGATGTTTCTTAGAAGCCCATAAAATGGCTCCTGAACCCATATGAAAAACATAACCGGAAGTGCTCTTCCGATCATCTACACTTCCAGCCCAATCATTGTCAGTGTATCCAACTAAATCTGAATTTTCTGAAGCAGTATATAAAATGCCATACCTTTTAGTACCTTTAACATACCTCGGAATTCTCTTTGCTACCTGCCAATGTGCATCCTTTGGCTTCTCGATGAATTTGGAAATTAAACTAACAGCATGCATTATGTCAAGCCTAGTTGCAGTCAAATACATGAGGCTGCCAACTATGCTCTTGTACAAGCTAGGATCAAAATCCTTGCTGCTGTCCTCTCTGCTGAGTTTTAATCCCATCACTGTGGGAGTGATTTCTGCTTTGCTCTCCTGCATATTAAATCTTTCCAGCACTTCATTAACATATTTTTCCTGTGAGATAAAAATCCCATTTTCATCTTGTTCTACTTCTATTCCTAAGAAGTATCTCAACAAACCCATGTCATTCATCTCAAATTCTTCTTTCATGACTGTTTTAAAATTTTCAATAAGGTAATCATCATTACCTGTGAAAATAACATCATCAAGATATAAAACTACAATCAACATTTTACCGTCTTTTTCTTTGATGTAAAGGGTGGGTTCTCCCTTACACTTTTCAAATCCATTTTCCAGTAGATAGGAGTCTATCCTACTGTACCACGCTCTTGGTGCATGCTTCAGCCCATAAAGAGCTTTCTTCAACTTGCACACTTTGTGCTCTTGGCATTTCTTTTCATATCCGAGAGGTTGTTCAATGTAAACCTCTTCCATTAACACTCCATTTAGGAATGTTGACTTCACATCCATTTGGTAAACTTTCCACTTGTTTTGTGCTGCTATGGAAAGCACTGCTCTCACGGTTTCCATTCTAGCAACCGGTGCGAAAGTTTCCTCATAATATATCCCATGCTTCTGCTTATATCCCTTGACAACAAGTCTGGCCTTGTGTCTCTCTATTTTTCCTTCAACATTACTCTTGGTCTTGTAGACCCATTTAACTCCAATGACATCTTTACCTTTTGGGAGTTCAACCAAATCCCAAGTCTTGTTTCTTTCTATGGCATTAATCTCCTCAGCCATAGCTTCTATCCATTTCTTATCCTTAATAGCTTCTTCAAAGTGGATATGGTCATCAACATGACAATATAAAGCAAACAAAGAATTGATATCTTCATTTGCTGCCTCTTGTGCATAAATGTCATTCAAATTTCTGAACTTCTTACTTATTTCATTAGGTGTACAAATTCTTGAAGAAGCACTTGAATTTCCTCCTTGTGGTGTGCTTGGAGAAGCACTTTCATCCCTTCTCAAGGGTGTGATTTGCTACTCTTGTGTTGGTGCTACTATTTGGGGATGTATTTCAGTCAATTCATCATCATTTTCATCATGAGATAAACAGTGTTTAACAGTCACTATTTTCTCTATGCTTCCATCCCAAGCTTCCTCTTCAATAAACTGAACATCTCTGCTCACAATAAAATTCTTGGTGGATGGGTTGTATAACCTGTAAGCCTTGGATTCCTCACTGTATCCAATGAAAATACATTTCTCCCCCTTGCTGTCCAACTTCTTCCTTAGCTGATCCGGAATGTGTGCATAAGCCACACATCCAAAAACCTTCATGTGTGTGACACCTTGCTTTGTGCCACTCCATGCCTCCTCCGACACTTTGTTCATCACTTCTTTTGTAGGGCACCTATTCAAAATGTATGTTGCACAATGTACAGCTTCATCCCAATAATCATTAGGAAAATGCTTTGCCTTTAACATACTCCTCACCATGTCCATTATGGTTCTATTCTTCCTTTCGGCTACTCCATTTTGCTGCGGGTTATATCTAGTTGTAAACTGCTTATGGATTCCATTTTCTCTACAAAAATGTAGAAAATATTTAGAGATATACTCACCTCCTCTATCAGTCCTTAGGACTTTGATGTGCAGCCCACTCTAGTTTTCCATAAGTTCTTTGAAATTGCAAAATCTTTCAAACACTTCACTTTTGTTTTTGAAAAAATAAACCCAAGTTTTTCTTGTAAAATCATCTATGAATGTTAACATGTAGTGGATGCTAGCAAGAGATGGAGTTTGCATCGGTCCACACAAATCTGAGTGGACAATCTCTAAGGGTGCTTTTTCCCTTATGCTTTTCCCGGAAGGAAAACTTTCTCTGTGTTGTTTCCCCAAGATACAACCTTCACAAAGGTTGTTCGGTTTCTCTATCAATGGTAAACCTCTTACCATTCCTTTTTTGTTCAACAAGTTAAGACCTCCAAAGTTGAGATGTCCAAATCTCAAGTGCCACAACCAATTTTCATCTTTTGGTTCGCTTTGGATAGCCTCTTGTGCCACTGCTGCTTTCTCTTCACCATTCTTCAAATCTGCTCTCATTCTAAGAGGGAACATCATGTTCCTTGTCATCTTTACTTCAGCAATACATTGTTTACTGGGTGGTTTGTCCATGATGGTACAAACATCATCTTCAAAAAATACATTGTACCCATTTTGAACAAGCTTTCCAATACTTAAGAGGTTACACTTCATTCCTGGAACATAATAGACATCTGCTATGGATTTCTTTGCACCTTTCCTTGTTAAAACATTTACATTTCCTTTTCCCATAACATAAACTTTGCTATCAGTTCCTAGTGTGACTTGTGACTTAACACTCTCATCTAGCATAGAAAACATTGCTATGTTTCCTGTCATATGGTTACTGCAACCGGAGTCTAGAAACCATAAGTCTTCATTCTTTTCTTCGGCCATATTACAAGCTAAAAACAAATTATCTTGGCTGATATTTTCTCTAGTGAAATTTGCACTAGTTCTATTTCCCATATCATGTTGCTTCTTTCTACATTCATTAGCATAATGACCATATTTTTTACAATAGTGACATTGGACATTGGACTTATCATACCTCTGTTCTTGAACATTCTGTTGACCACTCTGCTGGTTGTTGCCTTGGCCTTGATGCTGATTTGGATTGCTGCCCCTTCCTTGAGCATTTGCTGGACTGTTCCTTCCACCTCTGTTTTGGCTTATGCCTCTTCCTCTCTTGTTTCCTCTGCCTTGCCCTCTTCCTCTTCCAAAAGACATCTGGGTCTTAAAGGCATGCTCAAGAGATGAATTTTCACTTCTACCCAATCTCTGCTCATGAGTCATCAGTGATGCATGTAGCTCATCCACTGTGAACTTTGTGAGATCCTTAGTCTCCTCTATGGTGGTGACAATCACATAAAATCTTGAGGGTAGACTCCTCAAGAGTTTTTACACAATCCTCTTATCTTCAAGAGTCTCTCCATGAGATCTTATTTGTGTGACCATTCCAATCACATGAGTGAAGAATGAGTCAATGTTATCTGACTCCTTCATATAGAGAGTCTCAAAGTCTCTCCTCAGCAACTAAAGTTTTGTTGTCTTCACTTTTTCCATGCCTTGATAGGCTGTCTTGAGAGTTTCCCATTCTTCTCTGGATCTCTTGGTTGCTGCTATCCTTGGAAACACACTCTCATGCACTACTTGATACAATAAGAAGAGAGCTTTGGAGTCTTTCTTCCTATTGCTCTTCAGCAACTCTCTCTCTGCCTGAGTTAAATCTTCAAACTCTTCTTCATTTGTTGGCTCTTCAAATCCATCCTCAACAAATTCCCATAAGTCTTGGGAGACAAATAAAGCTCTCATAGTTATTGACCAATAGTCATAATTTTTCCCATTAAATAGTGGAAGGTGGATATTTCCCATACCCATAACAGTGCTGGCTCCAGCCATTCTGCACTCTTAACTATGTTTCAAAAACACTTGACTATGTATTTAAGATAACTGACTGTTCTGCAACAGTAACACAAAAACCGTATAGAGAAATACCTTGAATTATTTTTGGTTGATTCTTCACACTGTTGGAGAAGCTGCTGCAACAAAGAACTCCTTTCCTTCAGCTTCTTTGATCTTCAAAGAGCCTGGACTAGCTTCGATACCATGTCGGAATATTTGAAAATTCCAGAATAATGAATGGAGAATAAAACTCCCTTCCTCTAACACAGAGAAAATAAAAAAAATTTCTTTGACAGGAGACAGAGTTTCAATACTTTGAAAACAAACTTCTATTTCATTCAATAACTCAAAAAAAACTATTACACTTCTTCCTCACTGAGAGGGATTACAAAATTATGACTGCTACAAAACGCAGTGCATAAAACCAACTCATTGTCTGTGCAAAACAAACACAGTATGTCTCTAAAACACTCTGTTGTATTTTTCACTTTCGCACTGTTGTGCATACACTAAAAAAGTTACACTTTGTCTTTCACTTTTTATACACTGTTGTTGTGTAAAAAAAACTCACATACTGTCTATTAAAAAAAATGCTTTTTTCCCTTTTTTGTTTTTATATGCCGTAACATATAAAACATATTATAACAAACCTTTTTTTTTTAAATAAAGTTAAAACTAAACTCTATGGTAAAACTTCTCGGGGGCCCACATTACATTATGTAAATAATATATAACATATGTTAACACATATGCATATATTAAAACATATATATAACTCAAATTCCATCGTGCCATGCGAAACAGCATCATATTGTAAACCTTAATAAAAAAAACACAATATAAAACTTATGCCCGAACTTCAAGGTGAAATTAAACCAAAACACAATTCCAAAATCGCGTTCCAAAATGAGATGCTAACGTCGGCCTAAATTGTAACGCGAAAACTCCATAGAATTTTCCTTATAAAAATTCGGGTCTGGTTTTCAGGTTTTCAGATTCCCTTAAAATTCATGTGATCGAATATTAATGCTCCATGTGGCCCTTTCAAACAAACAAAAACTGGTGGTAAATTCCTGAGCGTTAAATGTGGTAGGTGGGGTTTTAAACCCGAGTTGAATGTTAAAATCTCAAAGCTATGTTGCGTGATTTAGAACCACAATTTCTTCAATGTTCAGGCGGCTGTTGCAGAGCCATTAAACAACAATTTGCAGGTTTTAAAAATCCGGTGGTAGCGTGCAAACTATCTCCAAAAAATGTTGTCGCAACTGTCCTTGTGCTGCAGCAATTGAAATTAATATTTCAACAATAGCTACTGGTCGAGAACAAGAGACTTAGTTAAATTTTTCCAAATGGAAATCAACAGTTTGAACCCCCCCTCAAGAAGCATAACCAGCAGAACTCAGTGGCAAGTTCTGAGTGGAAGGCTCGGAAACTCAATCCCACTTGGAATCACTCAACCAACAACTCAAAGGTGTCTATGTCTAGTCCTTGTGAAGATTTCGTGGCTCAGATGACAGAATCTGCAAATGGGTATCCCCCTCCTCACATCAGGGTCAGTGATGGGAAGCACGCTCGCAGTCGAAAGGAGTATCAAGCTCAGCAATTCTCTTCAGGAACTCACTCCACGATCAATTCCATGGTCAATTAAGTTCCCAGTTATGTATTTTTTTTTTTTTGTCCATGTCAAAGCCTTTTCGTTTTTTTCATACTCAGACAAGTTTCTCTAAAGGAGACCAACCTTTTTGTAAATAGAAGTTTTACAACCACCTGTTCTGAAGCACATTTGTATTTTTTATAAATCAATAGAATTTTAGCCTAACTTAGAAAATAGAATAAAATAAAGTAGATTAAATAATATGTTTTATATAAAATAACAAGATTATAATTGCATTAATTAAATCAATTTATTATTTAATAAATAAAATATATAATTTAATAAAATTTATAGTGTATAGTTGTGTATTTGAATTGTTTTTTTTTTTTTCCTTTTAAATTTGAATAAACTTATTATTAAAAAAATAGAAAATTATTAAAAAGAAGAAATTTTACCATTTTATTAAACAGTTTGTTAGTTTATATTATATTTATAGGCATGTTTATTTTAGAATAGATTTTTTACTTTCTCAATTTTAACTTAATTATCAATCATTATTATTTTTATATTAGGGATTTAACCTTTATAGAATATTGTATAATATCTTTTTAGTAATATATACAAAACAAAATTTGAATTAGTTATGTTTTTTTCCTCTTTAATTAAACACATTAATTAAAAAAAATGCCATATGAAACGAGTAATGGATTTTTGAGCAAATGGTATTGGTTAGGAATATTTTACACGTATTTTTAGAATATTTAAGTTTGAATTATATATTATTTCTTTCTATCACTAATAATTATTATTATTATTTTAAATAGAATTATAATTTAGTTAATTTTTACAATTTAACATGTGTAATAAAATAAGTGTTTTGATACTGATTAATGAGTTCCTCTAAAAAAAACCTTTCCTAAACTACCACTCTGCACCGTTGAGCATCGTTCGATCCACCATAGACTCCTAACTGAATTATCAACTTCCTGAATTGTATTCCTTTATTTCCATGGCCTACCTTCCTTCCGCATAAACTAAGGTCAGTCTCAAGTGCAAACCAAGCCTATGGTTGAATTATATGGTGATGATTTCGTTACAGACTTGGTACACAATGGTGTATGCATCATGGTAAGTAGGTTTAGTTCGTATTTCGTCATTATATTTGTTTATACTGTGTCGAATTCATGTTCTTATTATTATGTTTTTTTTTTTTTTTCAAATTCGCATGATCAAGTTATGATGGTTTTGACGCTCTGGGTGGCGAGTCTTTGCACGGGTATGCTAAAATCCTCCTTAACCTATATCAAATTTATGAATAACAAGGAAAGGAATCCATCCAATTTAATCACAACATCAGTTTTTACATTGTGAAGGTTATGTGCGGGAAATGATATTCGTGATGGACATGCAGACATAGGTGTCATGGTTGTCTCTCTGTTTCACCTAATTTTTTTATCAAATATCAAGTAATCATATTAATAATAACAATTTCTAATATGTTTCTTTGTGTTGTATGCTTAGATGCTCCGTGCCAAAGATCGTGTTAGTCATCAATAATTTTTTCTATCTGTAGATAACTATAAATGGTTTCTAGATTTCTAAAAAAAGAAAAATTCTCTGAATATTATGAGTTTTATAAATCTCATTTCCTTCATTATCCTTATGGAAAATGTTTCACTATTCTACCATTTTTCCATTCCATGGTCACCATGCTACTCCTAAAAAGACTTCTTATGTGCTTTTACCTACCTTTGTTAGCCTCCTTTCATGCTTATAACTTCATTGCCTCATTTTCCCCTATCCTTAATATACCTTCCTAAAAACTTCCCATCACTCCTATCCCTCAAACTCATCATTTTTCTACAAAACCTAGCCTATTGCTACAATTAGACACTTTTCGAGACTAGGCCTGTGTTTTTCCCTTTTGGACCCCTTCCACTCTCTCAATCCTTGAAATTCCACTTTCCCGTACTCCCTAACATCTATCCCTATCCCCAAAAATTTCCCCAAGAATTTAGACAACCCTTAACCCCTTCATTCCCCTCCCTCTACAAGGTAGTCCTAAATCCCCTTTTTTTCCTACACCAAACCCTAATTTCCTCTTCCAACTAAACTAGGGTTTGTTGTGGAAAAGAGGCATAGGAGTAGAGGATCCATATGATAGGTAATATCAGCAAGCATAAATCCATACCAACTCATAAACATCATGCCTCCATCATTTTCCAAGAATTCATTCCAAGAGTCAAGTCATTTGTCACTCATAAGGCCAGTTTCGATTCAAGTTATGTTTCTGACCAAACAAAGATGAATTTAACAAAAGTGAGAGATTTTTTTGTCCATCATAGGTCCAATAAGAAAAACCTCCTTCAAATTTTACATAGGCGTCATGGTTTTAGATAAATGTCAAAAATACAGGTGTCACGGGAGAATTGTTGCACTTCTGGAGTGATCTTGGCAAAATACGGTTTTCTCATAACTGGAGTGTCCAAATGACTTTCTTGATGGGTCAACTAATAACTAGACTGGAAGATATTTCTAATGAGCTATCATGAGCTAAATTTTTAGTTAGGGAAGGCCTCCAAACATTTTCTGCACCAGCACTTTGCATTTCTGCACCAACATTCAGCACTTTTTTACCAGTCTTGGGAGAATCAAATTTTGACAAGACAAATCAACTCCAATAAAAAAAAATGTAGATTTGGAAATTAGATAGGATACTCTTTCCAACGAGCTATCATGGGCCCAATTTGGACACCGGGAAGGCCTCCAAACGCCCTCTGAAAAAAGTGTTGCGCCTTTTCCTAACCCGACTCACTCGTGGGCAGGTGTTGCGCCTTTGCCTGACTTGACTCACCCGTGGGCAGGCATTGCACCTTTACCCAACCTGACTCACTTGCGGGCAGGCGCTGCACATTTTCCTGACCCGACTCACCCGTGGGCAGGTGCTGCGCGTTCACACAGGAAGCCCGACGGGCCCGTGCAAAGGCATGCAGGTGTTGCGCGTTCGCCCAGGAAGCCCGACAAGACTTTGTAGAGGCATGCAGACGCTGCACTTTCGGCAAGGAAGCCCAACAGAGGCGTGCAAGCATTGCGCGTTCACATCCTGATAGGCCCGACAGGCATGCAAGCGTTGCACGTTCACAGCCCGACATGCCCAACACGCATGCAGGAGCTGCGTTTTCATCCTGGAACACGTCTTGAACCTGCAAACACTCAGATGACCTCATAGACACCTCCAAGATGCCTCCAAAGTTCCTTCAAGCATTTTTAAGGTGCAAGGTGAGGTAAAGAAAAGTTGTTCAAAGATCAAATAGAGAGAGATAGTGGTAGTAATATTAAGTCTCAAATGCAAAAATCATGAGCACAAAAGTACAGAAATAACCCTCTTTCATCTCCTTTTACAAAAAACCCTCACCATCACCTCATGACACTAATGCATCAGACAATAAGGAAGGTGATAATGAATAATCAAATGTTAATAAGGGTGAAGGAAATGAGAATTTAAACAACGATAAATCAATCAATGAAGAGGGAGGAAGTAAGGAGGCAGATGCCAAGGAGGAGGAAGAAAGGGAAGAAATCAAACAAAGAAGGATATCAGCAGTAGGGTTAATGACAATGATAATCTTGGCAAAGTGAAAAAAGGCCATGAAGAAAGCAGTAAGGTTGCTAACAAACAGGCCTATGAAAAATATGATAAAACCAAGGAGGCCAAAGAACAAAGAAAACCTTAAAAAAAATGCCTGATCCATCCCCTACTATCATCTTAAACACAATGAGCAGCACAAATCCAAATTTTGGCAAGTTTTTGACATTTTTGGTTTTTTGACTGATATTGAGGGCCAAAAGCGCAACACCCTTGGCGCTACGATTTTCATATAGGCATCCAATGGAGGTAAAGTTTACATTTTTGGATTCATCAGCCCAAGGACATCATGCACACCAAATTTTAGAGCATTTGGAGCAGTTTTGGTCCCTCAAAAGGCACAAAAACATGCCAATTTTCACCTTTCTACCATGTTTTCAGGGTTGGCACTATGCCTAGAGCAGACTTGGTATATTTATATTTTTAACATGTTATTGTATCCCAATCAGAAAACCAAAGGCATTTCTATAAAGTAGACTCAACAGGCTTTCCAACGAGCCATCACAGAGCCAATTCCGACATCGGGAAGTCCATCAAAACTTGGCTACAAGTGGACCCAGTTTTCCTGTGCAGGCACTGCGCCTTCAGACCTATGAAGTTGCCACCTTGCAAAGAAGTCAACAAAACACACTGAAGGATATTTTCGAGTTTTCTTTGGGAAAATCACTCCAGCTTTGATTAAGGAGTTATGTTTAGGTTATCTTTCATTTAATGCAATAGTTATTATGTGCCTAGGGCCTTGCATGGCCTCTTTGGACATAAATGACATTTATGGTGTATTTATGGTTTCTAGAAGCCTCTTATGGTTTCCACCTCCTCATTTTATGATTAAATAGAGCCTTGAGGCCTTATTTTAATTGTTTTTTGGTTGTTGAGCATAATATGATATAGACTCTGAGTTTATTTGTGAAATTGGCTTTGATGTTTTGTGATGGCTTTGGACTGAGCAATTGTGGATTGAGCTCATTCTTAGGATTCATAAATATTTGTTGAATGGTGATGTATTCCACCTTTTTATATGTTTTCTTCAATTATCATTATGTTTCTCTGATCATGGGATAGAAATCTTAGAGTAGGATATGTCTTTTTGGCACCCTGCTTTGTCTGCATCCTTTGATCTTTATGTTTTCTTCATTGAAAGTTTAACTAAGGAATTCTTAAGTGCTCTTTAGTTTTACTGAGATGTTATATTGAAAAATCTAATTGTTTGCAAGTAAGTTTCAGAGAATCCTTAACTGCTCTCTAAGTTTACTTATCTGTTGCTCTAAGGTCTGCTTGGTATTGTTTGGTTGAAGAATCCTTCATTGCTCTTCAAGTTTTTACTATGCTAATCATGTTGAAAGTTTTTCCTTGTTATTATTTTGTTAAAGGATCCTTCATTTCCCCTTAACCTACTATATTCTCTCCTCCATGTTCATTTCACTCACTCAAAACCTACTTAGATCCATTTGGCCCTGTTTACTTGCCCTATGAAACACCCTTGAACTATTTTTATACTTTTCAAAACCTTCGTAGACTCCATAGCCCAATGGATTGATCCTATCTTACTCTACCTATTTCCCTTGACAACCTACCCAACCAAAACAAAAACAAACCCTAATCCCTATAACTAGCCTAAAATCAAAACCTAAAAGCTATCAAGTTAAAAACTTTTACAAGCAAACATTAGAGAGAGCCCTCTCTGAGTCTAGGAAGGCTAGGTTCTAGAACTCCAAAGATTGGTTTGATGTTACCCTTGCCTTTTTGGTCATTTCCAATCTTCCAAAACTACGGGGAGCTAACATATCGGTTGACCATGAACCTCCAAGAACAGCTAACCACATGATAGTTTTTCACATTGTTGATGACCACAGACACTCAAAACATATATGTGCATATCACAAGGGAGAATGTGAGTACTATAGATTTTGCTGCTAGGAATACCAAGCTTCAAAGATAGCATGTCCAAAGCTATTTTTGGAGGAGTCTCAAAGTTTCAATTTTTTTAATATTGATTAAGTATTATACTTTTTAACATTTTATTTTAGATAATTTTGTAAATAATAATTTTATAATAAAATTGATTTAAAATATAATTTTTAATTTAATGATATATTAATGATGTTTGATTTATTTAATTAATTATGTTTATATATATATATATATATATTTATTTATTTATTTATTTCAATTTTATATTTTAATATTTGATTGAGCATACTTACATCTTTTTGACATTTACGTTACTTTTTCACATGATAGCATTTTATACCAACCACAAATTAATGTAAAAATTAACTCAAAATACATTTTACAATTTAAATTATGTTATTTAATAAAAAATAATATTTAAAAGTAATTGATGCATTTTATTAAGACTTAAGGCATTCCTCTTTAAAAACAGCTCCCCCGGCTGCCACTATGGCACCATTTGGAACCGTCGATCTTGCATGTTAGACAATTCAAATATTATCCACCATCAGATGCAATTTTTGGTTGTTAGGGTATGTTAGTTACTGATTAATTATTACTCTTTCTTCCATGCCTTTGCATATTCGATGTGCGGGGATCCTTTCAGAGTATGTTCAATAGATGCAAAGGGTGAATTGTTTGGAAAGCTATGCTCATACAAACAAGAAGTACTTGTCAATGTGGACCTAACCGGTGGAGCTTAAAGCCGAAGGGGGCATTTCAGAATCCTTGAAGTCGACCTGCCTTAGATAAAGGGCTTTCAAAGTTTGCTAAAGTGTAACGACGAGGTCATGAAGTCAACCTACCTTAGATAAAGGGCTTTCAAAGCTCGCTAAAGTGTAACGACGAGGTCTTCACGCTCTCTATAGCCTCTTTATAGCATTTCTGGGTTGAATTTCCTGTAAATATTTATGAATGGTTACAACAACTCAAAGAGGAACCAGAGCATAGGGATAGAAGAAACAAATAGATAAAATGGACCAATAAATTCCTTGGGGTCAATACCATAGAAATACTAGTTTATTATCTCTTCTCTCTGATTTACCAATTAATTCCTTATTTCTTGCTCGGTGTTACTGTGCTTTGGATTTTCGAATGGAATAATATTTTTCTATTGGTTGGTACAAATGAGGTTCTACCAAGCAATTAAAGAAGAAATAGATTTGTTTCCCATGTCTTGTATTTGAGCTCTCTCTACAACACGAAAATGACTATCCAAAGCCATTCTTCTTGGAATCCAAGCAGCTTCTAACACAAATTATCCTACGGTTATTAACGAGGAGCCTAACTAAATGAAATATTTGAAGTGTGCCTTGTTAATATAGACCCAACCAATGGAGCTTGAAGCTGAAGGAGGCATTTCAGAATCCATGAAGTCTACCTGCCTCATATAAATGGATTTCAAAGCTCACTAAAGTGTAACGACAAGGTCTTCACACTCACTATAATCTCTTTATCGCATTTTTGGGTTGAACTTCTTGTAAAGCTTTCTGAATGGTTACAACAACTCTAGGAGGCACTATAGCATAGGGATAAGAGAAAGAATAGATAAAATGGACCAATAAATTCCTTGACACAATAAATTCCTTGGCATCAATATGAGAGAAATTCTAGGTTATTATCTCTTCTCTCTGGCTTTACCAATTAGTTCATTATTGACTTTATCTCTTGCTCGATATTAATATTATTTGGATTTTTGAATGGAATAAGATTCTTATATTAGTTGATACAGATAAGGTTCTACCAAGAAATCAAAGAAGAAGTATATTAGTTTCCTATGTCCAGTCTCTGAGCTCTCTCTACAACATGGAAACAACCATCCAGAGCCATTATTTTTGGAAGCCAAACAACTTCTAGCACATATAATACTATGATTGTTGACGAGGAGCCCAACGAAATGAAAAGTGTGCCTTTTTAGTGTGGACACAACCAGTGGATCTTGAAGTCGAAGGAGGGATTTCAGAATCCATGAAGTATGATTTTTCAGATATACATCCTTCTCCGAGATATTCCCATTGCTCGCTACAGGGACTTTTTTGTTGGTGAAGGTTTAGAAAATTTCACAAAAAAACTGGTTCAACGACTCTCACAGTGGAGAACTCTATGCAATTTGCAGGACCTCTGGCTACCACATCCTTTAGTACAAATGAAAATTTCGAAGTGCAGAGTCCCAAGCGAGTGCATGTATAATGTTCATCATAGTTTTACAACTACAAGTATGGATTTGCATTTACAAATACAAAAATTGAGGTTAGATTCCTTTTAAATATGTTGCACTTTTGTGCCTTGTAAGCTCCCTTTCCTACTGAGAATGCATGCGTATTCAATGGAATGTTAATGTCTAGAAACAACGAGCTTATTTTTCTCGATAGATTTACAAATGAAAAAATTAAGTTTTATATGTTCAAAAATTATATTCTTTGCATCTTTATTTAGCGCAATATTCCTTAAGGTTGACTTCCCTATGTTGAAGTAGCCCAATATTGGGCATCTTCAATCTGACTTGGCCCTCGTGTTAGGAAAATTTTGTACAAAAATTGCTATTGTTTCACTTGCCTACCCTTCCTGCTTTGTCATTGTGGAAACACAAGATAGCCATCCCAACAAGACAATGAACCTTATAATCAACAACTGCAATGTGTAGGAGCTTCTCTATTAGTTCTTGAATAAACCCATTTTGAAAACAGAGTTTCTTATGCTACACAATGGAAATGAGTTGCTTATGTTACACTTAATATTTGATCTCAAAAATTCAAGACTCACTCTCGTAGAGGGCACCCTGTGGGGTAATTTGTTGCATCCTGTACAATTAACAAGGAACGAAAGACCTATTTTACAAGCATTACAAAAGAATAGTATGATTTTTTGCAGAAGAAAGCATGTGAGGACGAAGAACATGCAAGTAAAATAATCGCAGAATTCCTTTCCCGGGTGGAGCCTTGTTAATATCAGGGAAAAGGAATCCCTGGAGAAGTTAAATGCGGTGAATTCATATCTCGAGAAGAGTAGGAAAATTGTAGATTAATCTTCTAAGCAGCCAGAGGTTTTCCAAAAAGACAAAATGGCCCTGGAAACAGATTTTATTAAGTCAAATGAAGAGGCGGAGTAATGGAAGAAATCCGCTGCAGTAACCACATCTCACAATGAAGAAATGAATGGAAAGATAGCTGACAAACCCACTTCTTTTGTGCAGCACTCACCATCTAAATCTTTCGGGGAATTCAAGCTAAATCTAATTAGATCTTGTGCCATTTTTTAAATTATAAAAGCATCTTATTACCTACTTTCATTGTTGTATGTTTGGTCATTCTATTTTAATTACCCTATTGTATTTATAAATACATTTTTGCAGAAAATGGTTGAAAATAAGTGTTGGCAAAGACATTTTTTTAAGAATATTTTGACCTATTTTTGACAACAGAAAAATCTATTTGGCACGGTGAACTTTAGTATACTTCTACTCTAACATAATTTTTTGTGAAATGAGAGAAATTTAATTCAAAATTTGCTAACATCCCATGTAAATATTCCTAGCTAAAATGAAAATGTTGATGTATAAGTGATATTGTAAACCCCCCTTCTCATTCCTTGTGTTGTGTCTAAATTCCCTACAACGAATGTGTATGTCTTTCACAATAGGCGATTCAAGGATGACTTGAACCTAATCAAAGATATAATTCTCACAAGAAATCGATATGGAAGGTATAAGTGGATATTTTTTCGAAACCATTATTGTTATCAGGTTAAATATTTTGTCTTAGGTAGCAAAGGTTATGGATCAGTGAAGTTTTTGGGGAAATAGATGCTACATGCCTTGAATTGGAGAGTATTATTCAATTCAACAAGTGTGAGATCCTTGTGTACATGGATGAAATAAAAATGCTTCCTGTAGGCCAAGGTCTAAACAAGTCTGTAGAAATATCATTATTAAGTGTGAAATTCAAGGACAAAAATATAGGTCAAGAGTTCTCAAAAGGCCTTGAGGTGGAAAATTTTGACAAAAGGGTAAAATAGATAACGAAAGAGCAAGGTGTCAACTTTATTTAATATAATGCTAGCAAGGGAGAATGGAAATTCCAAGTAAAACATTTCACCAAATATTTTCTGGATGGGTTTGACAAAATGTGACGGAGAATCGCTTGTGAAGCCCAGTAAAAACTCTACATCTAAACAAATATTGTAGGGGTTGAGTTTCATATACTTTCTCTGATATTATACTATTCTATTATTACAGTACCCTAGTCCTTGACTATAGTAGGAAGCACATTTGATTTGATGTCTAATGTGTTTTGTGTATAGAGTTTGTTGTAATGAGAAAGGCATTGCCATCTGGGGTGCATTCAAATTGCATCTCATGACAGGATTCATCATTGTGCAACATCCCCTAAAAGCTATTTTTGTTCTTTTGCATATATTTGAGCCAATGTCAATGTCTTTGCTCTAAAGGAATTATTTTCACCATACCTATTATTTCTGTTGATTGTGTTTTGTTCTAATCTTCAATCTCTCTAGATGCAAGGATTTCTCACATTTGGCTATAATGTTCACATAATTCATACATACAAATTTCCATAATTTTTTTACAAATTGGTAATGGCAGTTTTTTCAGTGATAAGCCTCCCAATTTCCCAACCTCAATTATTTAATTTTAACGACAATGTGAATTCCATAAAGGATAATGTATGTGTGCTCTATAAAATGTCAAAGAGACCCATGTCCATACTTGTGGTAACAGTATGATCATTTGATTGCTCTGCAATATTCATGGCTTATAATATTTTTAATCCTTTTTATATATTGAGATCATTGGCATTAAAAATTGAATTTTTATTTAAGAATACATGCCACGGATAATATAAATTATAAATAACACATCTATCTTATACTGGAATGCCCAATTAGTATTTATGTTTAAATAATATTTTTAAAATTGAAAAAAAAAAAGATCGCGCTCTACCTGAGCTTGCGTTGTTGCGCTCTCCCTCGGCCCTTCAGCTAGTTGATGCTCCTGCTCTAGCATGGCCCCTCCAAAGTCCTCCCCAGAGGTGGCCGCTTCTTTGATCCAAGCCCAAGCCTTCTCTGCTCTTGTCAGCTCCTTGGCCCCTCCTCTCCCTAGGCTGTCGATCTCCAAATTTGTGAAAAAGCTTGATGGTCTGCAGGAGGTTGTCCTTCCACCTTCTCTCCCTTGTATGGTTGCCCTTTCTCTTGCTAAGAAGGGCCTCATTGGTCAATTTAGCGAACTTTGGCCCTCGCCGAAGACAGTTCAAAGATGGGTTGAACGCAACTGGTCTGACAAGATAAATGGAAAAATCTAAATTCGATTCAGCAGAAGGGGATATTTCACCTTCCACTTTGAAACAAAAGAAGGTAACGACATGATCTTCAAAAATGGACCCTATTTTATGGATACCAGAGGCTTGTACCTCAACAAATGGACGCTGGACTTTGATCCCGAACTAGATGTCCCAAATGTTGTACTTGTCTGGGTGCATCTTCCACACCTCCCTTTACAATGCTGGGGAGGTGATTCAGTTAGAGCCATTGGAAACGCGGTCAAAAATTCATTGATCGAAATGAACCAAAGGACAACATGCAAGCCTGTGCTAGGATATATGTCAAGGTGAATCTGGGCAAAGGCCTCCCCGAGGCCATCAAGCTCAAAGTGGATGAATGGACGCATATTTAGTAGCTAGACTACGAGCAGATCTCATTTAAATGCAAGGTATGTCACGAGTATGGTCACTTTGCTAATCGTTGCTAAAAAAATATTGATGTTGAAAGCCCAGAGACTGATCTGCAATGGGAAACTGTTAAGAGAAAGAAGACCACCTCGAACCCTAAGAATATCTCTCCTTCTGCACCTCCACCTAAGCCTAATCCCTTGCCCTCGTCTTCCCCCAAGATCCCGAATCCAAGTCATCAACCCTTTGCTTCTTCCTCTCCCCCCCCCCCCCCCCAATCCTCGCTGGATCTATCCAATCCCTTCTCATCCATTTCCCCCCTGAAGAGGATCCCCCCTTCTTACCCCTCTCTCCCAACCTGACTCTCCTCAAATCTCTTCCTCCATTCCCGACCTTGCTTCCTCCTCCCAATATCCCTCTTCCATCTGAATCATAAGAAACTCGGCGAAGGAGCATGAAGAAACTCTTGAAACCCAAAAAGAACACAGCCCTGGAAGGAAATCTACAAAGCAACACCATGATGAAAGTGCGCAAAAGGATATAGCATTGGGAACCCAGAACCCCATCGAAACTTACATACTGGGACATAATAGTAAGGATGAAGGACAAAAGGAACAAGGATCGAAAGCAACACTCCGAACATCCTTTTTGTAATGATGAAAGTCCCTTCGTGGAACAGCAGTAGTCTAGGTTACCCCTCCAAAATAACAGCCCTAAGAGATCTAATAAATCAAGATAAACCGGAAATCATTCTCCTACAGGAAACAAAGCAAGGAGAAGTAGAAATGAACGCAATAATTAAAAAAATGAAGCATTATGGTGGCGCCCTATCTGAATCAAGGGGAACCTCTAGTGGATTAGCCACCCTTTGGAATCACAGCATATGGAAACAAAAATACACTACGATAAATCAGAATTGGATCAAAGTGACAATAGAAAATTGTAGAGAGCAAAAAGAAATCATAGTTTACAATGGTTATGGCCCTAATCATTATAGGGACAAAGAACTCTATTGGAGCTCCATAAAAGAAGACATAGGTAATGAGGAAAGCAGCAATATTATAATGGGAGGGGATTTCAACTTAATTCTTTATGCAAATGAGAAAAGAGGAGGTTGCTTCAGCCAAGACCCTTCCAAAGAATATCTTGAAGACATAATGCAAGACCACGAATTGGTGTACATTGCACCAAAGAATCATAGATACGCTTGGAGCAACAGAATAATAGGGAGAGGCAACATCATGGAAATACTTGACAGAATCCTAGTTGTTGTCACTCTACTTTCATACTACTCCATAGCCACTGCCAGCGTTCTCCCCTTTCCATCCTCGGATCATTATCCCATCACTCTCACTTTTGGAGATCACCGCTCTCTTGGCCCCATTCCTTTCAAATACAGTCCACTCTGGAATGGCATTCTAGATGCAAACCAACTGGTGCACAATACTTGGATACAAAATCCTTTATATGGGAGACCAAATTAAAAAAAACTAAGTTGGCATTGAAGGAATGGGCCAAAACCCAATACAAAGAACTGGATCAAATCAATATTGAAATCAAATACAATTTGGCTGATGTCCACAGCAACATCAAAACTTAGGGCCTCAATCAAGAACGCCCCAGCCAGGAGAAAGAACTCTATTGGCAGCTCTATCGATCCAATAGAAAAGAGGAGGAGAAATGGCGTATCAAGTCAAGGAATTTATGGCTCCAAGAAGGTGATAAAAACACTGCTTTTTTTCATAAGCAAGCCATTGTCCGAAAAGCAAAAAACAGCATTACCACCATCATCGACGCAGCTGGCCACATACAAACAGATCAAGAAGAAATTCAAAGAAATTCAAAGAACTTCTAACAAAGACAATAATGCTTGAATATTACTCTACTGCAGCACCTTCCATCCATGATCACTGAGGAGATAAACAACACACTCAACAGAGAAATTGATGAAGAAGAGGTCAAAAACGCAATGTGGGCCTTGCACCCGGATAGAGCTCTTGGGCCAGATGGGTTTTCTATCAACTTTTACATAACTTATTGGGATCTAATAAAAAATTATCTTGTAAAAATGATATAATGGATCCAACACAAGAAAAAAATTGGGGGTTACACCAATTCAACATTCCTTGCCCTTATCCCCAAAGAAAACTGCCCCTCATCCTTCTCTAGATTTAGGCCCATCTTTCTCTGCAATTCCTCCTATAAGCTCATCACAAAAATTCTTTCCATGCACCTCAAACCTCACCTTCATAGCCTCATCTCGGAAAACCAAGGAGGCTTCATATCCCAAAGGCAGATTACTGATTCCATCCTCCTTGTTCAAGAAGCCATTCACTCTAGCATCTCTCACAAAGAAAAAGGATTTATATTAAAGCTTGATCTTTCCAATGCCTTTGAGAGGGTCAGGAATTCTTTCCTCCTTGTTGTGCTTCAAAAAATGGGTTTTGGTCTAAAATTCCTTGCTCTAATTAATTCATGCATCTCCAGACCCTGGATATCACCTCTTATCAATGGCAGACCAGCTCCCTCCTTTCAATCCTCTCGAGCATTAAGGCAGGGATGTCCTCTCTCCCCCTACCTCTTCATCCTTATGGCGGAATCCTTCAGCAAGGCCTTGGATCATATGAGACGAGCAGGTCTCATCACAGGCATCAAATTTGGAAACAACGTTAAAAATATGAACCACTCTCAATTTGCAGATGATACTCTTTTGATGGGAGGAGCATCCAGCATCATTGATCAACGTTTTAAAACCGTCTTGGAAAAATTCATGCTCTACTCCGAAGGTTTGATAAATCACCAAAAAAATTTCATTTATGGATGGAATGCGTCTAACCAAACCATTCACAGCATTGCAAACATCTTTAGTGTTCCTTGCAAACTGAATTGGGACCATTTCACTTACTTGGGTATGCCTCTGAGTGTTGGCCCTTTGAATGCTGAATTTTGGAATGTCACCATTGACAAAATGAAGAGAAAAGTTCAACAATGGGGCTCATCATGGCTCAATCCAATAGGCCGCCTTATCCTCCTTAAATCTGGACTTTCATCCCTACCATTGTACCACTTCACCCTACTTCAAGCCCCTGCTATCATCCACCTCAAAATTGAAGCTATCATCAGGCACTTTCTATGGCAAGGTGGAAAGAATGATAAAAGGGAATATAACCTTGTTAAATGGAGGCAAGTAATCCAAGACCAAGAGCATGGAGTAATTGGAGTCTGCTCTCCCAAGATCCTGAACAAAGCCTTTGGAGGAAAGATTGTCTGGAGGCTAATCAATGGGAATCAGGCTTGGTGGAAAAAAGTCTTGGAAGTCAAGTACCTTAACTCCACCCAGTAGCATCTCTTTGATCAGGATATCCCTAATATACCTTGCTCCAAAATCTGGGCTCTCTGCAAAAAATCCATCCCCTTCCTAGCTCAAAATCTTTCCAAAGTTCCCATGGGAGGACACCATCAATGTTGGGAAAGATCGAATTATGGGGCAAATTCCCATCATTGACAGACCTGGCACCCAGTGCATACTCTCTTTCTTCAGCAATATGGGTCTTAAAATTTTAAGAAAATTCTCCAAATGGGATACCCAAACTCAAATTTGGACTAGTTGGCACTCTCCTAAAGTTCTAGCCCATCTTGAAGTTGATCTTGGCAACCTCCAATCTCACCTTTATGGCTTGGCTCTTCTAAAAAAAGATAGTATTGATGGATTCTGATGAGACCCCTCTGGTTCATCATTCACCATCAAAGCAGCTTATCATCATCTATGCAATGATTATCATCATATGCCTATCTGGCCCAAATGGAAGGCAGTATGGAAATCGGAAGCAATCTCCAAGATCAAGATTTTCATATGGACTCTCCTGAAAGATAAAATTTTAACTTCTGAAAATCTCAAGAAAAGAGGTGTGCTCGGTCCATCAATGTGCCCAAATTGTCAAAACACAGAAGAGACTGCCCACCATCTCTTCATTGGGTGTTCCTTTGCTTCCCGCTGCTGGATGGAGCTCACCCCTTTCTTTTAGCCCTGTTGGGCGCATCATAGCTCCATTGCTGAGGTCCTCCACTCTTGGAAAAGCAGCTACCCCTGGGGAAAAAAGAAGAACAAAATTTCGAAGAGAGTTTGGGACACCCTTCCTTATGTGGCTCTATGTAACATTTGGCTCACTCAGAACAGGAAGATCTTCAGGAACAAAGAGTCTTCCTTTAGGAAAGTTTACAGCAAATCTTGGAGTGTCACTCTTGAAACAATCTCTGCTAACTGCAATATAAAAATTGAATACAGTGAACTTTGTGCTGAGGAAATGATATTCTTTGGCGATCTACTGGATAAAAATAGCAGCATCAATCCTCCCTCTAAACAGCCCTACAGAACAGATACAAGATGGAAGATTCGGCTCAAAGAAGAGGACTTTTCTGACTGGTTAAATAGCAGCGCCAGACCCTCTCTCTTTTTTGACGGGGCTTCCAAATTAAACCCGGGCATTGCAGGGGCAGGAGACATCATAAGGAGTGAAAATGGTAGCACTCTCACATCTTTTGAATGGGGTATTGGCACCCTCTGTAATAACAGCTTCTCCAAGGTTTGTATCAATTAAAGAAGCTTAATATTACAAACGCTATGGTCTTTGGAGATTCCTCCATTATCATCAACCTGATGAATCATGATCACCCAAATACACATATAGCTCTCCACCAAACTATCAGCAGATTCCGTAACCTCTTGGATGATATGAAGGACACATCCTTCTTTCACATTCTCCGAAAATTCAATAAGGATGTTGATCTCCTTGCCAACAGGGCTTGCTCTCGAATCTCTGGGAAACTCCTCTGCAATGATGTTTCAAATCTTATGCATATACCATGATCTTGCTTCTATCTATCTCTAGATCCTATCTGATCCTTCACTCTGGCCTCACAGCACTTCTCAGCAATTTTCATACTCGTACCCTTATTCTGCCTGTGATCTCATCATCTTGGTTCTCCCCCCGAGTTGGCTCCCTCCTCCCTCTCTGTCCTATTTATCTCTATGCTCCCTGCTCCTTCTGTCATTCCCCTTCTCCCTCCTTGCATTATGCTCACCTCCCTCTGTTGTTTAATCTCCTGACTTGCATTCTGATCCCTTTCTTAAACGGGCCCCTGCTATGTTTCGCGCCTCCGAATCTTTCACCTCTCGTCCCTTAGCCTATCCCCCCTTCTTCTACTGCTCTTCTCATTAATCACCTGAATCTACAACCTCGTAGAGATTGTGTTAATCTACCTCAACAGTCTTTCTCAGCAGTCACTGCGCTAATTCTCAGCAGTTCTTCTCAGCAAATTTTCGCCTCCCCTATTTGTATAGCTTGTGTTAAATTATCACTCCCCCTATTCTCAACAATCTCCTACAACATGGCTCGCAGTGAAGATTTCCTCCACTGCATGGATCTTCAAGCAGAGCTTGAGCAAATCAGAGCTCACCAAAATATTCTTGACGCAAAGCTGCAAACTGAGGTAAAAATCTTGGATGAAAAACATGAAGCAGATGTTAATGTCTTTCTCCACAGGGTCACCTCTCTCCAAAATCAGTTTAACACTCTCTCCAATCGATGTACACATGTTGAAGAATCGGTGCAAATTCTCAAATACATGTTGGAGAAGTGCTCCGCTCCAAGTTCCAGCTCCAACAACTTGAGGAATGCTGGAATGAAGACAATCCTGAGGACTCTACAGTGCGCCATATTAGCCACATCAATATTGATTAATCAGCTCTCTTCTATTAAGCGTGTCTTTCAAATTTATCCTTCTTCTATCTCAGTTTGTCTGCATATATGCATTATCTGTATTTCAGCTCTTCTCGAAAACTAGAAACAAAGGAAATGTAGCATTTTACTGTAGCTACTTCCTCCATTGCACTACAAGCAATCTAGCATGTAATCATGGAGTTTTTCCTCCTCTTTTTTGGAATACAAAATAGCAACCGATAATGTTAAAAAAAAAAAAAAAAAAATATATATATATATATATATATATTATAAATACATTCAACTGAAGAACACACATTGAATACCAAATATAAATGACAATATCAATATGCATTTTACAGATATAAGTTTCAAAAGTTCCATATTTATTTTTTACATTAGGGTGATGTTTTTATTGTTTAAATTGGTCCATATCTCATTAAGTGGGACACTATTACCTATATTAATGAAAAATTTCTTGTTAATTTATTTAGCTAGGTAGGGTGCCCCTATTTCCCATTTCCCTATACAGAACTCTAGTCACATCTTCTTTCTTCTATGCTACTCTTTCCTAGCCTTGCGACGTTTCCTTTGCAACATCTGGTACAATTGCTAGTTTTAATTTTAGCAACCTGTATCATGAAGTAATTGTTTTGATGTTTAGTATGGATTGATGCCTACCAGTGTTTACCAATGTTTACCTGTCATTTAATTTATATAGCTACACTAGTATACCTATTTGCAATTTTTTTCCTTCCATTCTTTCATGGTCATACAAAATTGATATCTATAATCTATTCCAAATAAAGAAATAATATTAACATTATTTAATTGGATATGTATATTTATTTGAAAGGCATATTTTATCCCAACTAGTTGGTTTTAATGGGTAATTGTTTTGCTAATAGTTGTGATTTACAAAAGTCACTTGGAATGGTAAATTAAAACCATATAAACCTTTTTATGAAATGGGAAAACTAGTTGCAATTACATTTCATTCATCAAATAATGGTGTCCCTTAATGTAAACCCTAATTTAGGACTTGTTTCTCAACAAGATTTCGTTCTAATGGTTGGCTACTAATTAAATGGCTATTACATCCAATGGGAGTCATGAACCTAAGGAATGTGATTAGATTTTATCTCAATCTCTTGATGGTTTATATAAAAAAAATGGCATATTAGCCATATAAATAGGAATCTCAATATGATATTATATGAAATATATTTTTTGTGTCAAGAGGCACTCTACAACTTAGTACAAAATATTTTTTTTAAGCCGAGAGACAACTCAGTATAGAGGGAGATGTGTAGGAGAAGAAGTTTGTAAACATAAACCTTTAACATTTAATAGTTATATGTTGACTCAATTAAGAAATGTATAGACGGACATGTGTAGGTGTAAATTTTTTTAAACATAAACATTTAACATTTATATAGTAAAAATTTAAAAGTAATATAAAATCATGGCACAATTAATAATAAAAATTTAAAGCTTAGTACCTCCAACTCAAGTTAGAAAAATTTGATTAGCTTTTATCTCAGCCTCTTGATTTTATATAAAAAAAAATGGCATATTAGCCACATGTATAAATAGGAATCTCAATATGATATTATATGAAATATATTTTTTGTGCCAAGAGGCACTTTACAACGTAGTATGAAATGATTTTTTTATGCAAGGGACAACTCAGTATAGAGGGAGATGTGTAGGAGAAGATGTTTGTAAACATAAACATTTAAAATTTAATAGTTATATGTTGATTCAGTTAAAAAAATGTATAGAGGGATATGTGTAGGTGTAAATGTTTGTAAACATAAATATTTAACATTTATATAATAAAAAATTAAAAGTAATATAAAGCATGGCACAATTAATAATAAAAAGTTAAAAGTAATAAAAATAATAAAATTCAATTTGCTATATTATAATTTTGTTTTGCAGGGCATCGTAGTCCCTCCAACTCAACTTAGAAATCCTATACTCTTGCTTTGGTGAGAAATAATAAATTGATATGTGAAGTGGATAAGTAAATTGCTTGCTAAGGCAAAAGAACTTGCACAAATTTTGATGGGTAGTAACTCTACACATTTACAGTTTTACTCGTGTTGAGGAAAAAATACATCATGGAAGGAAGTAACTCCTAGTAAGCATAGTTATTTACATATTATATCTTCCATTTTTTATGCAAAGACTTGATTAAATTATGGTGGGAATTAATTGATGGTAAATATGTTATTAACTTGAGTATAAGCTATTTTAAACAGTTTTATTTTTGGATGGTTTTCAAAGCTTGACTACACAAATATGTAAAAATCATGCATGAATATTTCAACCATATCCATAAATTATGGCATAAAATATGTAAGACATATATTCACATGGCATTATATTGCGCAAAGGTCAATTGCTAGAATATTGACTTGGCAAGGAATAATAATTATTTTATAACCATATTTAAATTTAATTAATAAGCACATCAAAACTTAATACTTACAATATAGCAATATTCTTAACCATGGATATTCACCCACACTTTACCATGGATATTATTAACTTGTAAATAAATTTTGTTACAATACCATGGCTTATCAATACCACACCCCCAAAAACCATAACTCATTTCAAAATAGAAAATTAAAATGTAAAATATAATGAAATATGTAAAATGTGCAAAATGTAATGTGAAATGTAAGCAATAGATCTACCAATTTGATCAGAATAAATTGGTTTGTTTATAATGTAAAATTAACATGATATTGTTTCTTTAATAAGTTATTTCTTTATATATTATTATTGGTATAATAACAAATAAAATTGATTATTATTATTCCAATATATTATAGTAATAATCATCTTCATTATAAATATTATTATAATATACCTTACATATATTATTCATTACACAGAGTGGCAATTTTCGATCATATGGATGGAGGGGGGGAGAGGGACAAAGAGAGTGACAGTGAGAGGGGTAGAGGTAGGGAAAAAGAGAGGGTACGGGGGGGGAGGCACAGAGAGAATGAGAGAGGGAGGGAGATAGTGACGAATTTGGAGGGTAGAGAGGTAGAGAGAGTGATGGGGTGGGGGGGGAGAGGGAGGTGGGAGAGAGAGGAAGAAAGATAGAGAGAATGTGTTAGTCATCAATATTTTTCACTATTGGTAGATGACCATAGATTGGTTCTAGATTTCTAAAAACAACATTCTTTGAACATTGTGAGTTTTAGAAATCTCGCTGCCTTCATTATCCTTCGGAAAAAATTTCACTATTCTATCAATCTTAACATCTCATGGTCACCCTGCCACTCCTAAAAGACTCCTTGGTGGCTTGTGCCTCTCATCTCCATCCTTATTTCCTACTTATGAACTCATTACTCTGTCTTTCCCTAGCCCATCACTCCAATTTCCATCTAGGTTTTCTTATAGCCTAATCATTCCCATGTTCCCCAAGGTCCTCAAGCATTGATGGTCTCAAATCTGTAAGCTCTTTAGATAAATCAAGTACATTGGATTTTGGATCTTCAATACTACACTTTGACAAATATTTTGTTTCCACTTGAAAACTCCAAGCCAATTTTCAGTCCAAGACCAGGTCAAAGAATCCTCCCACTAGGTCAATTAGGGTTTCATTTGTTCCCAGGTCATCATGGGTGTCTCAAAAACTGTTTTTCTTTGTTAGAAACTGGTTCAGAGATATTCAAATGTTGAGACATGGTTATCCAAAAAAATATTTAAAGGTTTCCAAAGAAGAGTACCTTATCAAATTTAAGGTTTGCAAGAGGTAAATGTAAACTTTGACACTTTTTACATAAGTGTTAAAAGGTCTATCAGTAAAAATTTGGTGGGGTAGGAGGTCTGCTCCTGAATAAAGAGATCTTGAAGCAAGGAAGACAGGAAACACTTAGCCTTAAGAAGAACTAGGTTTTTTTGAGCTTGATAGTCCAGCAGAGTGCCAACACAGTAATTAATTTCAGAAATGGCATAGAGAAGGTAAAGGGATGAGTTGGACAACATGATAGGAACAAAAGAGGTTTTTGAAAGTGCTGCTATGAGGAATCCTCCCAAAGGTGTTTTATGAGTTTTCCAGGTCTAAATGAGCAAAGGATGATGTTGAGCTCCAAGGTGGGAGCAAAGGAGGTTTTTAAGGTTTCTTTTGTGTCAAGAAAAACATGTCAAGGTCTCTAGGATCAGAAGAAAGCAAATATCGTACCCCCAGCAAGCTACAAGAAAAAGGTGAAAAGGGTTAAATTGAACCTAAAGATTAAGACTACATAAGAAATGGAAGATGTTGTTGTATGTGTGCAATCATATTAAAAGTGTAAAAAGGAAAATATCATGCCTCCTTGACCAAAATAAAGATCAAATTCATCACTTTATCTACCTGCAAGGCAAAAGTGCACAAATTTTTAGTGAGAAAAGGTAAAGGGCTTTAAACCTCAGAAAGTGGGCTTGTCAAGATTAAGATCAAATTATAAGCCTATAGGAACTCTTTTTCACACTTCATAAGAATCATTGGTGCCTTACAAAGAATTAAGAGTCTCAAGGAGAGAAGAAAATCTGAGTTTTCAAAAGTGGACAATTTTTCTTGGTGCTGCGCCCCTGGAAATTTTTCCCCATATATTTTCTTAAAGCGCTGCGCACCAGGAAAAAGGAAATGCACGTTGGGGAAGGCGTTGCACCCTTACCCAGAACACACCCACAGCAATTTTCTTAGGCATTGCGCCCTTGGCCTAGGCGTTGCGTGCTTGGCCAAGAGAACCCTCCGGGCAAATTAACCCTCCAAATCCAGTCAAGCACCTCCAAATATCTGCCCAGGGTATTACAAGCGTTGCTAAGAGTTAAGTGGATACCCTAGCCACATCTTCCAGCATTTTGATGGTTTAACTTGGATGAAATCAAACCCTAAGGAAAAAAACCTGAAGAATCATGCTTGAAGTCACTACTTAAACCTCTTTTCATCTACCCATAAAGAATATCAGTCTAGACAGGAGGTGAAAATTAAGTTGGTTGCATTGCTTTAAAGTTTTTCATCCATCAAGGCTTGACATAACACTTAGTCCCTCACAATACAAACATATTGACATTACATGCCCTCTTTCCTATCAGTTTTACATCAGTGCAAATTGTTTCAAAAACAGAATTTAAACAGATTTCAGTGAGGTAGAGAGAATTGAAGCAAAGAGCAATGAGGATGATGGCAGTAGATCAAAGAGCCATGATAACAGTGAGGGCAGTGAGGCAAATAGTGATGATGTAGAATGCAGCAAGGAAATGAGTCATGATAGCAATAGGGTCAGAGAGTAGTGAAGAGAACTGTAAAGCTCATAGCAGTAAGGCAAACACCACTGAGGATCAAGGAAGTGAGGAAGATACCAATGAGGGAAAGCACTCAAGGAGGAAAAAGATAAAGAAAACTTTGGTAACCTAGCTGATCCATCCCCTACAAGCATCTCAAACATAATCAGTAAGGTAAATCCAAATTTTGGCACAATTTTGAAGTTTTTATATTTTTTACTGCTTTCAAGGGCCAAAGGCACAACACCACTGTCATTGTGCTTCCTTTTTGGGGCACTCAAATGAAACATGGCTTACATTTTCATGTTCATATTTCCAAGGACATCACTTACAGAAAATTTCAGCTCATTTGGAGCAAAACTGGTCCTCCAAAAGTGCCAAAAACACCCAAAAAATCACCTTTCTGCCCTATTTTCAGAGTTGGTGCTGCGCCCTGAGCAGTATTTGGAGATTGAATTTTTGAGCAGGTAAATGAAGTCCAATCAGAAAAATAAAGGCATTTTTGGAAAGTATAATGGACAGTCTTTCCAATGAGCTATCATGGAGCTCATTTGGACATCGAGAAGGCCTCCAAAACTCAGCTGAAAGATGACCTATTTTCCCAGTGTTGGCGTTGCGCCCTTGAACCTCAGTGTTGTGCCCTTGAAAAAAAGTCAACAAAACACACTTGGAGATATTTTTGGAAGTAATTGAGGGCCTCAAAGTCAGTTTTTTTTTCCAAAGTTGGTTGAGAATATATTTTTGCATTTAATGAACTAGGATATTTGTGCCTTAGGCCTTGTATGGTCTCAAAGGACAAAAGTGACATTTATGAGTAATTAATGGTTTCTAAAACTCTAGTTAGGTGTTTGGTCCTCCTTGATAGTTAAATATTGCATTGAGGCCTCATTGTACATGTTGGTTGGTTGTTGAGCATAATATGATCTAGACATTAAGTTTGTTGAAGAAATTGGTTTAGGTGTGTTGTGATGGCTTTGGACTGAGCATCAATGGATTAAGCACATTCCTAGGATTCATGAGCTCTATTAGATGGTGATGTTATTCCACTCTTGTATTTGTTTACTTCAATTTTCATTATGTTCATGGTTTCTTTGATCTTAGGACAAAAATTTTAGAGTAGGACATGCTTTCTTGGCACCCTACTTTTGTCTGCATCCTATTATCTCTATGTTTTCTTCCTTGAAGTTTAATTAAATAATACTTAAATGATCTTTAGTTTAGCTGAAATTCTATGTTAAAAGCTCTCTTTGTTTGAAAGTAATGTTCAGAGAATTCTTAACTGCTCTCTAGATTTACTTATTTTTTGTTTTGAGGTCTGTTTAGCAAAGGTCTAGTTGAAGAATCCTTCATTGCTCTTCAAGTTTTACTATGCTATCATCTTGAAATATTTTCTTGTTCCTAGTATGTTGAAGGATCCTTAGTTTCCCTTTGAACCTACTACATTCATAACTTCATGTTTATTTCTCACTCACTAAACCTACTTAGATCCATTTGGCCTTGTTAACTTGCCCTATGAAACACCCTTGACCTATTTTTGTACTTTTCAAGACCTTTGCAGACTCCATAGCCCATTGGATTGATTTTCTCTTAATCTACCTATTCTTCTTGAAAACCTATCCAACCAAACAAACAAAAAAACAAACCCTAATCCTTATAACTAGCCTAAAATCAAAACCCTAAAATCACATAAGTTACATCCTTTACACAAACATAGAGAGAGAACTCTCTAAGTCCAGGAAGGATAGGTCCTAGGACTCCAAAGACTGGTTTCATGTTACCCTTGTACATTTGTTCTTGCCAATCTGACAAATTACGAGGACCTAACATAATGGCGATCACGGTGGGACCTTCTCAGTCAGTGACAATCTAAGTATTCCTTAGGACCTCAGAAAACCCAAAGAAATACTTAGATTGGTATTCATTTTTGATGGTTTACAATAGTACATCATTAAAACAGTAAGCATCCTCCAGCTGGTGACTCCACTGGTCTTCAGTAGCCCTGTTGACCCCACTAGTTCTCATAGCCTCCCTTAGGAATGAATTAATCAATCCTAATATTGTTGATGGTGGACAGCAAATTTGAAATCTTCCACCTGGCAACTCCACCACTCTCAATAGACCTAAAGACTCCACTAGAGGAAGAACCTGAAACATGACCAGTCATCCTAGAAAGAGAGGGTATCCAAGCCTAAATTGGATTCAAGAAATTGTTTTTTTATCTATAACTATGTTCTATCCTAATTTAAGCTTGATCAAGAATACACTAATGAGGTCTACATTTATCATTGGAAAGATCTCAAGCATCAAAAAGCTAAGCCCCAGATTGCAGACCATGAACAAACTTATACACCTATGCCTACCCCATATACACCTGTGAAAGACCTAGTGAAACATGAGCCTCATGTTGTCTTTTTTGCTCATGCTGAAACCTCAAATAGTCATAAATATATTTTTGCACTACCTATACCCCCAAAGGTCCCAGACAAATATAAGCCTCTGGTTTTGCCTCCTATCCTCCAGGCCCTCCCTGCAAATCTTTCAAATAAGCTGCCTGGTTTTGATGGAGCCTAAATACAAAGACCACCACTGAAAAACACATTCAAAATATTGAGGATTTACTTGATCGATTTGAAGTAGGAAAATATGATGTGTGTATTAGAATGTTTACCTTATCATTACAAGGAAAAGTTAAGAGTTGGTTTAAGGATCTTCCAGCTGCAAGCATTACCAATTTTCATCGATTCACTCAAGTTTTCCTAGATAGGTGGAAAGTCATGGGCAATTTTTTCCTCATCATAAGGGAATACAACCATTTGAAAAAACAACCAGGGGAGACAGTACAACACTTTTCATCCAGGTTCAATAAAGTATACCATGCAATGCCTGCTAAGGTAAAGTCGCCCCCAGAGTGGGCTCTCTTGCACTACCTAGATGCTTTTGACCCAGAGATGGCATTCCAGATAAAATAAAGAGACCCTTCGACCCTGGAGGAAATGCAAAGGATGGCAGTTGATGTGGAAGCCAACATACTAAACAGGGAGGAAAAGCTAAGAGCAATAGAGAAAGACAAAGCAGATCAACAGAAACTGATATCTTCAAAGATAAAGCTAGAGATGTTGACAAACACAATCAGCAAAATGATGCATATGATTGGCAGGAAAGAGGAAGAGTACAAGGTTGAGGTTGGAACTGATTATTCAAAAAATCCGGTACTATTTTCTTGGGAAGAACACACTCAGTCATTACAATGCAAGAATAACAATCAAAATATGCATGCTGAGAAAGATTGCAAAGAAGAAGATGCATAAAGTTGTCAAGTAAGTACTAGATGCCTTCCTACATCTTGTGCTTCACTATTAAGAGAGCACTACAAGAAAGTTGCAAGTAGAAACAAGGAGGCATGCTCTAAAGAATCAGTCAAGGAAGAAATGGATGATACAAACCCTTTTTCAAATTCATAATTTATCCCCTTAAGTCATCTTGGTGTGGCTGTTGGGATTACAGAACGAGAAATGGAGGATGAGCTAGCACCTTTTGAGTCTCTACCCTTGTGCTTCGATTCATTTCAAATTGCTAAAGAAGAATTTATTGGCCATAAACACTCTCCTTTTAATCCAAACTACCGTAGATCAGATAATAAACTTATAGGTCAACATATGGTGGAGGAATATGATGATCTAGTGTGCATATTGGATGACATTCCTCCTATGAATAATTTGCCCAAGTATGATCAATATGATGATGATTATGTTCTCCAGACTCAAGCTAACACTACATAAAAATCAGTAACTAGTTTATGGGACAAAGTCAGCCATTTTCAGCAGCTCAAATATAGTGATCAGAAAATACAACTCAGTTATGACATTGAAGAAGAAAGTGCAGAAAGTTTGGGAGAAAGGGAAGGATCTTTACCTCTTTTTTGTGCTTCATTTCAGTTCATCAAAGACAACCTTAATACAATCATAAATCAGCAGTCTTTGAGTATTGACCACAAAGCATACATTCAGCCTCATCACTATTCACAAGAGCAATAAAATATTTGTGTTTCTATCCAAAAGAAACAGAAAATGTCTCCTCTTTTAACTAAAGAAGAAATCAATCAGATTCTAAACATGCACGCAACCTCTAAACCTTCATGTAAACAAAACCTTTCTATTTTTTCTCCTGATGATTTATGTGTTGCAGTCTTGCCTCATGTAGAAACAAAGGAAAAGATTGATTCTAAGGCTATACTTTCTCAAGAAGATTTATTTCCAAAGAGTGCTCTTGCCCATCAACATGATGGCCTTCACACAGAATTCAACCCACTCAATTATAGCATATTGGGTTTGCTAGAGGAAAACATTGCAATATATGATGAGGCTGCTAGTACAGATGATCATGAGGAAGGGGAAGAGATTATTTCTCAAAAGAATCCCAAACATTACAAGCTGGAGCAAGGAATGGTCCTAGATATAGCTGGTTATTAGAATCCTCAGAGCCAGGTATTATTTCAAAATCCCATTGCTATTTTCTTAGAGACATTTGAAGAGGGAGTAAAATATGTCAAGAGCAGTTTGATGCAAGGTTTAAAGAAAATTTTAGGCACTGCTGTTCAAAAACAAGTGAGGTGGGAGTGGCCTTTTTATTTTTTCAGCACACTCAAACAATTGAACAAATATCACTCATGGAATCATCTACTTGATTGGTTATACTGGAAAAGAGAGTTCACCAAATGAATATATATCATATTTAAGTTAGATTAGGATAGATAGGTATGCAAATAAGCTCAAGACTATGAGCATCTTTCTAGTTTTTAGTTTTAGAATGTTGATCTAAAAAGACACAAAAACAGAGAAAAGAAGAAAAAGAGGGCAGGTGAAAGAAGAGGTACAACCCCATACAAAAAAAGAGTACTTCTGAAAGTGTACAAGTATAAATTCCACTACTGTTGAAGAAAATAATTTTTTTTCAACCATCTAGCCTAATCATGATTTAACATGTTTTAAATTTCTGCTGATAGGTTGGTGAAAGAATATTTTCCAAACCATTTAAGCTTGACTTGTCAATAGGTTAGATTAGGAAAAGATGTTGGTTCCCAAAGCACAAATCTGAACCAAAGGAGAAAAAGATGGATAGGTAACAAATTCTAAATCATTAGCCCTCAACTTTCCAGTTTCAATTGTACAAAAATAAAGTTTCTGTGCATCTTGTCCAAAATGCCACAACCCATGACAAATCAGATTGCTTAAACTTGGTTTGGTCATGTTTTCAATTTCATGTTAAATAGGTTAGAGAATGAAAATATGTCAAATAGTTTAACCTTGACAGATAAGTAGAGTACGTAGAGAATAAGAGATTTCATTAGCCTAATCTGAACTCTTGGAAGTGATAAGGGTAGAAGTAGATAGTTTAATGCTTTCAAAGGAAAAGAATGTCAAGGGTTTGTCAATCCAAATGCACCCAAGTGAAGAAAAAATGTTTGGAAAAATATGATGGGTAGGTAGAACTGATATTGAAGCAATCATGTCTTTTCAGATTTTTGAGATCATAGCTTCAAGTGAACATCAGCAAATGAATAAAGAGGGATCTGCAAAGTAAAAGTAAGGTACTGATCTGCAAAACTCAGAGATCTGAACTCTGAGGTTCTTGACACCTCTTGAAAAGGAGCTGACCTCCCCAAGTGGAACCACTGTTAGTCATCAGTATTTTTCACTATTGGTAGATGACTATATATTGGTTCTATATTTCTAAAAACAACATTCTTTGAACATTGTGAGTTTTATAAATCTCATTGCCTTCATTATCCTTTGTAAAAAATTTCACTATTCGATCAATCTTTCCATCTCATGGTCACCCTACCACTCCTAAAAGACTCCTTAGTGGCTTGTGCCTCTCATATCCATCCTTATTTCCTACTTATGACCTCATTACCATGTCTTTCCCTTGCCCATCACTCCACTTTCCATCTAGGGTTTCCTATAGCCTAAATCATTCCCATGTTCCCCAAGGTCCTTAAGTATTGATGGTCTCAAAACTATCTCTGTAAGCTCTTTAGATAAATCAAGTGCATTGTATTTTGGATCTTCAATACTGCACTTTGACAAATACTCTATTTTCCACTTGAAAACTCCAAGCCAATTTTCAGTACAATACCAGGTCAAAGAATCCTCCCACTAGGCCAATTAGGGTTTCATCTATTCCCAGGTCATCATGGGTGTTTCAGACACTGTTTTTCTTTGTTAGAAACTGGTTCGGAGATATTAAATGTGGAGACATGGTTATCCAAAAAAAGGTTTAAAGGTTTCCAAAGAAGACTACCTTATCAAATTTAACGTCTGCAAGAGGTAAATGTAAACTTTGACACTTTTTGCAGAAGTGTTAAAAAGTATATCAGCAGAAAGTTGGTGAGGTAGGAGGTATGCTCCTGAATAAAGACATCTTGCAGCAAGGAAGACAGGAAACACTTAGCCTTAAGAAGAACTAGGTTTTTTTGAGCTTGATAGTCCAACAGAGTGCCAACACAGTAATCAATTGCAAAAATGGCATAGAGAAGGTAAAGGGATGAGTTGGACTACATGATAGGAACAAAAGAGGGTTTTGAAAGTGTTGCTATGAGAAATCCTCCCAAAGGTGTTCTATGAGTTTTCCAGGTCTAAATGAGCAAAGGATGATGTTGAGCTCCAAGGTGGGAGCAAAGGAGGTTTTTAAGGGTTCTGTTGTGTCAAAATAAACATGTCAAAGGCTCTAGGATCAGAAGAAAGCAAATATCATACCTCTGCAAGCTACAAGAAAAAAGGTGAAAAAGGGTTAAATTGAACCTAAAGATTAAGACTACATAAGAAATTGAAGATGTTTTTGTATGTGTGCAATCATCCTAAAAGTTGCAAAAGGAACATATCATGCCTCCTTGACCAAAATAAAGATCAAATTCATCACTTTATCAACCTGCAAGGCAAAAGTGCACAAATTTTTAGTGAGAAAAGGTAAAGGGATTTAAACCTCAGAAAGTGGGCGTGTCAAGATTAAGATCAAATCATAAGCCTATAGGAACTCTTTTTCACGCTTCATATGAATCATTAGTGCCTTACAAAGAATTAAGAGTCTCAAGGAGAGAAGAAAATTTGAGTTTTCAAGGCCAAATTGAACAATTTTTCCTGGCACTGCGCCCCTGGCAATTTTTCCCCATATATTTTCTTAAGGCACTGCGCGCTTGGAAAGAGGCATTGCGTGCTGGGGAAGGCATTGTGCCCTTACCTAGAACACACCCACAGCAATTTTCTTAGGTGTTGCGCCTTTGGCCTAGGTGTTGCGCACTTGGCCAGGAGGGCCCTCCAGGAAAATTAACCCTCCAAATCTAGTCAGACACCTCCAAATCTTTGCCCAGGGTATTACAAGTGTTGCTAAGAGGTAAGTGGATACCCTAGCCACATATTCCAGCATTTTGATGGTTTAAATTGGATGAAATCAAACCCTGAGGAGAAAACCATGCTTGAAGTCACTACTTAAACCTCTTTTCATCTACCCATAAAGAATATCAGTCTAGATAGGAGGTGAAAATTAAGGTGGTTGCATTGGTTTAAAGTTTTTCATCCATCAAGGCTTGACATAGCACTCATTCCCTCACATTACAAACATATTGACATTACATGCCCTCTTTCCTATCAGTTTTACATCAGTGCAAAGTGTTTCAAAAATAAAGTTTAAACAAATTTCAGTGAGGCAGAGAGAATTAAAGAAAAGAGCAATGAGGATGATGGCAGTAGATCAAAGAGCCATTATAACAGTGAGGGAAGTGAGGCAAATAGTGATGATGTAGAAGGAAGCAAGGAAATGATTCATCATAGCAGTAGGGTCAGAGAGTAGTGAAGAGAATAGTGAAGCTCATAGCAGTAAGGCAAACAGCAGTTAGGATCAAGAAAGTGAGGTAGATACTAATGAGGGAAAGCCCTCAAAGATGAAAAAGATAAATAAAACCTTGGTAACCTGGCTAATCCATCCCCTACAAGCATCCCAAACCTAATCAGTAAGGTAAATCGAAATTTTGGCACAATTTTGAAGTTTTTAGATTTTTTACTGCTTTGAAGGGCCAAAGGCGCAGCGCCAATGCCGTTGCGCTCTTTTTGGGGGCAATAAAATGCAAAATGTCTTACATTTTCATGTTCATCTTGTCAAGGACATCACTCACATAAAATTTCAACTCATTTGGAGCAAAACTAGTCCTCCAAAAGTGCCAAAAACACCCAAAAAATCACTTTTCTGCCCTATTTTCAGAGCTAGCGTTGTGCCCTAAGAAGTCTTGTGAGATTAATTTTTTGAGTAGGTAAATTAAGTCCAATCAGAAAAATAATGGCAGTTTTGGAAAGTAGATTGGACAAGCTTTCTAGTGAGCTATCATGGAGCTCATTTGGACACTGGGAAGGCCTCCAAAACTCAGTTGCAAGATAGCATATTTTCCCAGTGCTGGCGCTGCACCCTTGAACCTCGGTGCTACGCCCTTGTAAAAAAGTCAACAAAACACACTTGGAGATATTTTTGGAAGTTATTGAGGGCCTCAAAGTCAGTTTTTTTTGCCAAAGTTGGTTGAGAAGATATTTTGCATTTAATGAACTAGGATATTTGTGCCTTGGGCCTTGCATGGTCTCAAAGGACAAAAGTGACATTTATGGGTAATTAATGGTTTCTAAAACCCTAGTTAGCATTTTGGTCCTCCTGGCTAGTTAAATACTGCATTGAGGCCTCATTGTAAATGTTGGTTGGTTGCTGAGAATAATATGATCTATACTTTGAGTTTGTTGAAGAAATTGGCTTAGGTGTGTTGTGATGGCTTTGGAACAAGAATCAATGGATTAAGCACATTCCTAGGATTCATGAGCTCTGTTAGATAGTGATGTTATTCGACTCTTGTATTTGTTTACTTCATTTTTCATTATGTTCATGGTTTCTTTGATCTTAGGACAGAAATTTTAGGTTAGGACATGCTTTCTTGGCACCCTACTTCTATCTGCATCCTATTATCTCTATGTTTTCTTCCTTGATGTTTAATTAAAAATTCCTTAAATTCTCTTTAGTTTAGCTGAAATGTAATGTTAAAAGCTCTCTTTGTTTTAAAGTAATGTTCAGAGAGAATTCTTAACTGCTCTCTAGATTTACTTATTTGTTGTTTTGAGGTCTATTTAGCAAAATTCTAGTTGAAGAATCCTTCATTTCTCTTCAAGTTTTACTATGTTATCATCTTGAAAGCTTTTCTTTTTCTTAGTATGTTGAAGGATCCTTAGTTTCCCTTTGAACCTACTACATTCATAACTTCATGCTTATTTCTCACTCACTAAACCTACTAAGATAAATTTGGCCTTGTTAACTTTCCCTATGAAACACCCTTTAAATATTATTGTACTTTTCAAGACCTTTACAGACTCCATAGCCCAATGGATTGATTTTCTCTTACTCTACCTATTCTTCTTGACAACCTATCCAACCAAACAAACAAACAAACAAACCCTAATCCTTATAACTAGCCTAAAATCAAAACCCTAAAATCACGTAAGTTACATCCTTTACACAAACATAGAGAGAGCCCTCTTTGAGTCTAGGAAGGCTAGGTCCTAGGACTCCAAAGACTAGTTTGATTTTACCCTTGTACATTTGGTCTTGCCAATCTGACAAATTACGAGGATCTAACAGAATGGAAGAGAGAGAGGGAAAGCGGGGGAGAGAAAGAGAGAGAGAGAGAGAGATGTAGTTAGAGGGGGAGAGTGAGGAAATGAGAGAGATATGGAGTTTTAGGGGAGGAATGAAGGAGGGAAGAACAAAGACATAAAAATAGAGGTAGAGAGAGATGGGGGGTGACAAAGGAGAGATGGAGAGAGATTTAGGGAGAGAGGAGAGAAGGAGGGAAGATAGAGAGAGGGAGTGACAAAGGAGAGATGGAGAGAGATTTAGGGAGAGAGGAGGGAAGGAGGGAAGAGAGGGAGTGACAAAGGAGAGATGGAGAGAGATTTAGGGAGAGAGGAGGGAAGGAGGGAAGAGAGAGAGAGGGAGAGAAAGGGAAGAGATAGAGACGGAGGGGGTAGAGAGATAATTATAGAGGGAGGGAGATAGTAATAGAGTTGGAGAGTCAAGAGAGAGAGAAAGAGAGATATGGGGAGAGATACATAGGGAGGTGGGAAAGAGAATGAGAGAGAGGACTTTAGATAGAGAAGGAGATAGGCAAGGAGAGAGATATAGAGTTGTAGGGGGGGAATAATATATACATAGAGAGATAGAGGCGGAGAGAGAGGGGGGTGACAAGGGAGAGATGGAGAGAGTGTGTGAGGGAGAGACAAGAGAAGGAGCAAAGAGAGAGAAAGATAAGGAGAGGAGAGTGAGAGAGAGGGGGGGTGAGACATAGAGACTGAGGGAGGAGAGGGGGAGATAGAAATAAGGAGAGAGGGATAGAGATAGTGATGAATTTGGATGGAAAAGAGAGGGAGAGAGAGAGAGAGAGAGTGTGTGTGTGTGTGTGTGGTTGTGTGTGTGTGTGTGTGTGCATGCGTGGTTGTGTGTGTGTGTGTGTGTGTGATGGGGGGGAGAGACAAAGGGAGATGGAAGAGAAAGGGAGAGAGAGGAAGGAATATAGACAATAATTGAGAGAGAGAAGGAAAGAGGCAGGGAGAGGGAGATGGAGTTAGAGGGGAAGAGAGAGGGAGGGACGAAGAACAATATAGATAGAGAGGTGGAGAGAGAGTGAGGGATAGAGGAGAGCGAGAGGGAAGAGAAATAAAAGGAGAGAGAGAGGGAGAGAAGGGGAAGAGAGAGATAGGGGGAGGAGGAGGGAGCGAGAGATAAATAGATATATATTGAGAGAGAATGTGTATGTTTTGGGTTTAGATAGAGATGCAAAAAAGGATATATGGAGGGATTTAGAGATATAGATAGAGGGGGAAGAGAGGGAAGAAGATAGAGATAAATAGAGGGAGGGAGGAATAGATAGATAGATATGCATAGAGAGAGAGAGAGAGAGAGAGAGAGAGAGCATGTTTGTTTGGGGAGGTGAGATAGAGAGATAAAGAAGGAGATATGGAGAGAAAGAGAGAAGGGGGGGGAGAGAGATGGGGAAGAGAGGGATGGGGGTAGAGAGAAGGAGAGAGAGAGAGAGAGAGATGCATAGATGGAGGGGGGAGAGAGCGAGAGAAATATATGCATAGATGGAGGGGGGAGAGAGCGAGAGAAATATATGCATAGATGGAGGGGGGAGAGAGGGAAGAAGAAAGAGATACACATAGACAAATACATATACTATATAGTATTATACAGTATTGACCATTAATAACCATAGAATAAGATGAAACAAGGCTTTTACAAAATTCAAAAGAAGTTGGATTTAGAAAACCATGAATATTTTGGTTTTTCAATGAAATAGATGCATTTATTTCAATGTAGATGTTGATTTCTAATCCTATTTTATTGATTTTACTAGATGCATTAATTTCAATGTAGTTGTTGGTTTCTAATATTATTTAATTTCTTGCACTAGATGCATTTATTTCAGTGTAGATGTTGGTTTCTAATCCTATTTGATTTTTTGCACTAGATGCATTTATTTTAGTGTATATGTTAACTTCTAATACTATTTGATTTATTGCACTATATGCATTGATTTCAATGTAGATGTTGATTTCTAATCCTATTTGATTACTTGCACTAGATGAGTTTATTTCAATGTAGATGTTGATTTCTAATTAGATGTAACTAGATATATGATGTAAATTAATTTCAAAGTAATTAGAACAATAGTGTACATTGTTTTTTGTGTAAGTAAAAAACAATTATTGACGACGTGCATTTAGTTCATTGTTACATTAATTCAACCATAAATAAAATACTTGAATTTTCATTTTATATAAAATGTTCTCTTACCTAAAATATTTTCTTCTTGAAATTGTAAACTATTTGTAATTGAATACATTCTTATTATTCTTATTCTCCATCATTCAACATTTTTAGTCACTTTGCATTCAAATGAGGTAATAGAAAACAACTATCGTTGACACTTGCTTGGGGTTTAACACTCCATAAGAGAAAGATACTATTAATAGTGGTCAAGATAAAAAGAAAAAATTATGATGTTTACTGCAATAGATCAGTTTAAAGATTTGAATGGCCTATAATTTCAACCATCCTTTTGATGTAATCAATATGAAAAGATGGAAAAAATGATAGGCGACAGTAAAAACAATAGAAGAAAATAGTTTGAGATTAATCACAATGAATACTATTTGTAATTGACTACATTCTTATTATTCACATTTTATATCATTCAACATTGATACATTGTCACTTTGCATTCAAAATTTTTATTTAATCATTTTTTCATCATTCAAATTATTAACAATATCTATCATCTCAACAAACTAAGGAAACTGAGAAAATTTAAAATTAAAATGACTAGAATAATCTTAGACATATTTAACATACTTAAAACTATCAAAATAATTATATCTTCAATAAATTTTCCATGGTCGCTCATGACTAAAACCAACATAGATCCATCTTAACTATGGATCTATCAAACGCTGAGAGGGATAAAATTTCTCGAGCTGCAAACATTTCCTCAAGTTTTTCACTCAAAAAATAGGTTTTCACCTTGTTAGATTTTATCTCTCTCGACACTTGATAAATTTGGGGTTAAGATGGACCTAGGTTGGTTATTATCATATCATGTAACATTTTTTTAAACTATCAAAATAATTGGATCTTCAATAAATTTTCCATGGTCGCTCAGGACTAAAACCAGCATAGATCCATCTTAACTATGGATCTATCAAGCGTTGAGAGGGATAAAATTTCTCGAGGTGAAAACATTTCCTCAAGTTTTTCACTCAAAAAAGAGGTTTTCACCTTGTTAGATTTGATCTCTCTCGACGCTTGATAAATTTGGGGTTAAGATGGATCTAGGTTGGTTGTTATCATATCATGTAACATTTTTTTACTATGATACATCATGATATATTTTTATTTTATAGTGTGAGATATACCTTAATGAATGTTTTTTTTTTTTTTAAATGAACTTAATGTATCCATATTTTATTTAATTTGAGAATAATGTTATATCCATATAACATTTGTATGTATTTTCTTGTGAAATTCAATAAAAAACAAAAATTGGGGTGCATAAACTTTATCAGTGCCACATAAAATCAATTTTGATGAAAATAGTCAAAGGAATCCAATTCAAGAAACAAAATGAAAGTTGTCTTGAGTTTAATTTTTTGATATTATATTCCATGTTCTTCACAATATTTGTATCCTTTAATGGATATCAATATGACCAACTAAATACACCACCCTTTAGTCTTGAACTTTGGAAGAAAGCTCCATTTGGCCACATGCTTTTCTAAACATTGTATCTTTATTTCATTTATAGAGTTAAACATAGGGTCATACCTTTGATTGTTCTTGTGAAAGTAACATTTTATTATTTTTGTTACATTGTAATTATAAGTGTCCTCTGCTAAAGATAATATGTATATATTTTCTAGTTTTAGTTGGAAACTCTTTGATTTATTTATCTTTCGCAATGATGTATTCTTATCTTTTAAATATTTTACATATGTGTGTTTCATGATTAAAATAAGTATCATGTAGTTTTAAATGTCATTTTCCTTAGTACAAAATTTGTTGTTAATTGGTGCACACATTGAGCCTCTCATAAGTACCTCTTCGTTGTTCACAAACATGTTAGCCATGTAAAAACACAGTAGTAATAATTAGTCAAAGTAATTTTAAAATCCTAAATATTCCATAAGATTAACATTGACATTGTATTCACCTTAATATCATAATCTATGAACAAGTCATATTTTCCTATAGTAGACATACTAGAATTGAAAATTTTCAATAATGATCTCTATATGAGATCATTGAAAATTAAATTGATATAATGGCCTGTATTGAAAATTAAATTTTCAATAATGATTTGTATATGAGATCATCTATCAGTTTAATATAATGAAAATTAATTTCTATATTAAATTAACATGGAATTTGTTGTGTATAAAATCATTATATATAATATTTATTATTGGAAAACTATAATAATTTGACACTTATAATTAAATAAACATATGGAAAGTGTCTTCTCTAGTCTTGTTAATAGATATTCAATGTTAACCATTATAATAAAAATCAATATAAAGCCTCCATAGATATTGGAAATTATGAAAGGTTAGTGTAATGGAGATTAATTTTAGAAGACTACATGATTAGTTCATGCATGATGCACCACCTCTTATAGTTGCAATTAGTTCATTAAGATGTACTATAACAATCGGTGTCGAGCTTGAGTGCAACAACTTCGTTAGAAAAAGATAGGGTTATTCCTCATCAAATATATACACACAAGGAACAAAAACCTGCCCCTAAACTATGAAGAAGTTATATAAGATATTTAATATAAGTAGAGGTTGAAAATGTTATCCACGTTATAGGGTTTTTCAATAAAATGTGTTAACCTCCATCTCTTAGTGTTTTCCTATCTCATTATTTTCTCTTTACATACTGATTATATTATTTCACAATAAATGCATTATTTAATACATAATTTTTAAAAATTTATAACATGCATAGTTATATGATAAATTAACACAATTACTACCATCTTCCATTTTAATTTATATTTCATTATAACATGTCATTATCTGTAAATAATTTCATAATGCCCCCAAACACTTTTATGGTTTAACCACATCTATTGTTATCATTTTATGTATTAGTTAGCATAGTGATTCAAATATGGTACTCATTATTCATTATATCCATAAACATCTCTAAAGTTGTGATTGGATTTCCCTCGGCTTTTTGTATTGTTATTTGAGAGACTATGGTGAACATGTTTTTTTTCATGTTATTAAACTTGTTGAATTTAAGTAATGGAATTCAGTTTCAGCACTCATTTTTGAAAGGTTTAATTTTTTACTTGCATTTTAATAATTATAAGTGAATGTTACGAGTAGTTTTGAAGGGATTATGACTATTAAATGATGTTTACTGCTATTATGAAAATGTTACAAAATTCTAGGGGGTTGAACTTCATTGAAAGTTGTATATTATAGGGGTTAACTGTGGGCTTCACATTCTCTAACTTCATCCAAGTGGGAACCCAACAAGTATGTTTTGTTGACAACCTTAAAAAACATTATGACTAGAATTTCCAAATATTAATTACTAAAATATTAGACAACCCAACAAGTATGTTTTGTTGACAACCTCAAAAAAATTTGTGACTATAATTTCCAAATGTTAATGACTAAAAAATTAGGCATTCTATGGAAGATTAACTAATAATATACATAAATCAATAAATAAGGGAAGGTGAATGGATTATTTAGTTTGAGAAGAGTAATAAACTTGAATTATAATTAAAATTTTAACTATTGTGGCCATGAATCTTTTGTAAGTATTTATAAATATGCAATAATAGTCATTAATACTAATCATGTCATTGTTCAATTTTATGTTGTGTCTCATTATGCATTCCTTGGAAATGGGTGGATTTTAATTAAAGTTTTGAGTATTTCAAGTGTTCAATAATGGTCATTTATTAGTATCCAAGAACATAATTGAATTTTGGATTGATTAAAAAATGAAAATAAAATCCACAAAACCTTCTAAACTTCTACTTAGAATGGTGTTTGTACTTGCATCATTCTCTCGTGAGTAAAAAAAATTCTTTCAACAAGGAACTTTTGTAGTGATTATGAAGCCAAACTAGAATCTAAAGCACCAAGTACCACACTTCTATTCAAAAATGTCTTTATACTTGCATCATTTTCTTTTTAGACAACAAGAGAATGAGCCATCTACCAACCCTATTCTGAATGGAAGTGATTATGTTCCAAAATTGCTTAAGAGGGGCCGTATTGAAGGAAAAAATTTGACTCAATAAGAGAAAGACAAAAGTACAAAAACATTTGTAAATAAGGGTGTGGTAGGTCTTCTAGATTCTATTTTTATTTCACAAACACTCTAGAAGCACCCCAATGAAAGTAAAATTTAGACTCACCCATGAAAAAAATAAAGATATATGTTGATAGCCTTATCTTTTCACATATATTGATTTCCACATCTACTAGAATTTATTGGGATCAAATGAATGGATCTATGCTTCTATTAATATTTGTTGTCTTGCATAATAGTAAAATGAGTAAAAAAGGTGGTATACATAAATTTAATGCACTTTCCTTTAAAAGCTCTAATTCAACATTAAAACCACATAATTTAAATGTCATTTTTTAACCCCGAATGTAGATTTTTCCCTTTAATCTTCTTTCACTAGAATTTCGTGAACTACTTTCTAACTTCATTCTTTGGAATTAGCTCAAGGCTACATGATATTATTCCTTATCCTAACCATTCTTCTTATAATACACATTTTGGTTCACTCTTGAGTTGTAAAATATTAGTAGTGAAATTATTTGTTTCCCTTTTGTTTCTTCACTTCTCTACAATGGTTTTTCTTGTTGTATGTCTTATAAGCGCCATTAGCATCAATGGACTTCTTGCCATGCTTCACACCTATGTAGATGGCCTTCTTGAATGCTTTGTTAGGCACCTTCATTTCCAACAACAAGCCATCCATGAAGTTGGTCTATACTCAACTGTGTACTATGCACAACATTTCATTTGAGAATATCTACTAGGGAATAAACTTGGATCTCATTCAAGGATTTCATGCCATATGGAAATGCTTAGAATGTACAAACCTTACTTTATGCTTTTGTGTGCCACTAGAGATTCACCTTATTGACCAATATCTTATCACATTCATTCATAAAGGGAGAATTTAAATTATGAAAAATAAAGAACATAGTGTAAGTATTGGGAGTGGGGGAGTGATTGGAAGTAAATGGGTTCATAGATATTGGGGCTATAAAAAGGGGTATCTAGTAAAAATAGGGGATTTTTTTATTGGAAAGATGTATTGGGATAGGGGTTCAACAAAAATATTTTGGAAAATCTTTATTAATATGTACTGAAATTATGGGTATTCCTCAATATCCCACAAATTCACATGTTGTGTCATAGATTCACTAGGTGATGACCCCGTGTTGTGTGAATGGGGGTATGGATCATCACTTCATACTCTCAAATGATGGGTTCAAAAGCCTTCTCAATTGTAGGATTTCTCCTTTTCCTAACATTTTAAACTGTTATTATCTTATATTCTTCAAAGAATGATGACCTCCTTCAGTTGTCTTAACTTCATGAGAAGCACTCTTCTATCCAGATATTAATTAGGCTAGCTCAATAACCACACAACAAAATCACTTTAGCTTTCTATCATTTTTTCTTTGCCTCACATGATTGGAAGGTAGTGCCTATGGATCATTGGTCCTAGTTATTTATAGTGGTTGTATCATTGATATTGAGGGTGGAATCTTTTATAAAAAAATTCTCATCAACAAATTGTTTTTGAAATTCCTTCCTTCTTTTTTACTTTGCTTTATTGATGACTATGTCATCAATCATATTACATAATTGTTTATTTTATTTTACACAGTCAACCATATCATATACTCTATTTTTACCATTATGTCATAATCATATCATATAATCTCTTTTTTAATTTACTAATGACTATATCATCAATCATTTGATATAATATTTTTCTTTCTTTTACTATTTATTTATTTATTAATAACTATATTATCAATCATATCATATACTTTCTCTAATTTTAATTATCTCATAAAATTATAGAATTATAGAGCTTTGACAATACAATTTCCAAAAAAATATTAACCAATATTAACATTTTAAAAATAACATAAACTCGTATATATTTAAATATATACGCAATTATACTTGTAAATTTGTTACTCTTTACATTCCTTTTAGGAGCAGAAAATCCCATAAAGATTTTATTATAGTTAGATTTACACCGAAGGCGAAATTAAAAAACTTTCTTAACAAGAAGTCTGGTAGTCACCATCATCTCGCTATACAACTAAATGAGATACTAGTGACACACGCTCATGCTTAAATTGGTCGAGAATAAACCAGAAACTTTTGAATTAAGTAAATAAATAACCGGAAACTACAAAACCACAAACCCAAAAAAAAACCTTTCTCAGAAAGAAAGTATCCTAGTATACAATGTGGAGTATTTATTCTAAATCTGTGTCACGGAAGAATCTGGTCATGGTTAAATAATGACGAATATTTTACTCCACGCGACAGTTTAATGACGAATATTGGGCAGCGATTCAAAAGTTTGGAGTGGAAAGCTGATACTGTGGCATGTGAGCTGGTAACCAAATGCCCGGGACTGTTTTTGAAATTCTTTTTTTTTTCAAAGGAAGAAATCAAGAAATCTCATTTGAAAAGCAGCTTTAAGGGGTACATAATTTTACTAGGAATGGGACGAGAAGATGGGAGGGACTCAACCTTACCAATGATTAATCATTGGACCACAACCACATGACTAAGGGTAGTTCTTCGAATATTATATTCGATAGTAAATGAAGAAATTTCATTTGAAGTCGCTCTAAGGAGCAAAGTTAGGAGTATAGTTATTAAATTTGGCCTTACTATTGGAAAAAATTTGAAAATTGGATGTTTATATGATTCCTGGATTAATAGGTAAATTTGAAGTTCGATATTTGGTTATAGTAAAATTGGTATAGATTTTTAAACAAAATTTACTTTCGATAAGTTCATTTCAGATTCAGAAAATGGCATATGTTATTGGATAATAAGGTTGTTTGAATTTTTTTCTCAATTTAAGAAAAGAGTTGTCTTTAGTGTGATTTTTTGGACTTTCGCGCGGAAAAATTTGAGGTGAAATCTTGATTGTGCAAGGGCTACCCATCAAATTTGTGATTTCAATAAATTCCTACCCGATTTTAGTGAAATTACATCTAAAACATCCATTGAGTAATTATAAATTAAGAATACAAATGTATATTTTGAAAAATATTTGTTGAAGTTTAATATATGACTTTATCTCAAAATTAAAATTCTTGATAATATGGAATTTATGTGGTTCATTGTAATATAAAATTTATTCTTGATATTATGGAATTCATGTGGTTTTTTGTAATATAAAATTTGTAATGAAATTCAGTTTATATTGAGTAACATATAATATATGGTATAGTTGGGTGTATGAATGAATACAAAAATTGTTTTTTCTAAATGTGAAACTACACGCTTTGGTATAAATATATAGTTTTATTTGCAACTATTATAATTGAAAACAATTGTAAGAGAGTTTATGGGGATTTCAATATTATATTTATTCATGTTAATATTTTAAAATATTGGAAAAATAATATATTTGAACCACTGCAAGAGGTATACTTCCTAATTTTTTCTGTATTGAATTTCAAGTCATAGAATTTCTTTTGTAGAATCGAATTCCAATTCCAATTTGGTAACTATGCTAAGACTACATAGTTTTACTAAGAATTGGATGAGAAGACGAGAGATACCCAACCTTACCACCTAACCATTGGGCCACAACCACATCTAATTCCAATTCCAATTCCGAATTCCAATTTGGTAACTATGCTAAGAGTACATAGTTTTACTAAGAATTGGACGAGAAGACGAGAGAGACCCAACCTTACCACTTAACCATTAGACCACAACCACATGACTAACTACAATTCTTGAAATATTACACTCTGACAACAAATGAAGAAATCATGAAATTTCATTTGAAGCAGCTCTAAGGCTTACATAGTTTTGCTAGGAATTAGACCAGAAAATGAGAAGGACCCAACTTTATCACCAACTAAACTTATGTCAGTTATATCAATGGTTGATTCCAAATATTCAACAATCAAATTTTGGGGGCTGTCAAATCATTGATCACGCCCATGTCCATCTAATTGAAAAATATTAGGAGAATCAGCAATTAAGATAAAAATACCCTTCCCCCCGATCGGGGTGAACACCTGGCAGCTCATAGGGCATAATTGTTAAAGGTGGCGGTCATGGCATCCTATACACAATCAACTGCAATAATGATGCATTGGGAACATAGATTATGGAATGCAGTGAGCGAGCGAACCTTAATGAGTTCGCATGCAGGACAGCCTGTCCTGTCAGATTGCGGACGGAGAGGCTCTCATAAGGTAAGTTTTGTTCTCTCTTCCTCCCAAGCGGTAATACTTTTCTTTTTGCATGCAATTGCTTGGAGGCCGCAGAGGAGGAAGACAAGAACCACTGTAACATTCTCGACCAGTTGGGGGTACGTATACAGCTTTCTCCCTTTACTTATGGATGATATTGCTCTGGTTTTTAGCCTTAAGTTGTGTAATGGCATAGATTTTCCGGGTTACTTTGTTTTTAGTGTTTATACGCCCATACAGAGGAGAATCAATCCTTGCTTTCGTGACCCGTGCTCCCTGTTAGTCAATTGTGTCTTTTATATTCTGTATGGCAACCTCTGGGTTGGGGTAGGAATAGTTAATTGTGAACTAGTTTCCCCTCGGAAGCCCGCTCAGACTAACCAGGAAGTGGACTTAGGAGCGAACCTTCGTTACCTTCGCGTCGAGCACAGTCATATGAGGACTCATTTAGATTGTTGGTCGGGCGAAAGTCTCAATGTCAATGCTGTTATTGTTAACTGTGTGCACCTCAATCTTTCCTGTCACCCAACTGTGAAGTATCATGCCTTCAAAATCCACTCACTCATCAAACTGCAAGCTAGAACCCAGGCCTTCTCAGTGTCGAACAGGGTTTTAAGGACTGCGTCTGTAGTCAACCAGACTAGCTCTCATCTCAATTCTCTAGACCATCAGACTAGCTCTCATCCCAGCTTTCAGATTAGACTTGTGTCGCCTACTGATTCCAGCTCGAATTGCGGTCTCATCAGTGCGGCTGACGGGAATAATGTATGGAAGTCGCATGCAAATTTTAAAGCCCTCACTTTTATTTGTTGTCTGGTTATGTTTAGGAGTCATAAAACCATGGGGAAACGTCGTTTAACTTCCCAGACAAGGAAAGGAAAACAGCCAGCCAACATAGAGCTAGAGCCCAAGAAAAGAGGCAGGAAATCCAATCAGGAACTGTTAGAAAATTTAGCCACCAACTATGTCATCGGAAACAGTTCCAAAGTTCGCCAGGTAATCAAGGGCTGGGAGAGGGAAATTCAGATAGACCCTGAAGATAATACCACTGAAGTTGAGATTATAGACTTTATTACTGATCCAGGGAATACTAGAGGACGCCTCACCTTATTCCACCAGATAATTCATACCTACTGGACAGTAAAATGCCTTCTTGCAAAGGCCATACAGAGTTTCCCTCCTGAACAAGCTCAACTTGACTCAGCAAAGCTAGATTCTCGTATAATGGAAAAGCTCCAGGATATGCAAGATCAGTTATACCATATCAAGATCACCCAGTACCAGGCAGCGGACCGCATGGCCAGGCTCGATGATAGGGTTGGCCGTATGGAAAAGCAGTTGCAACAGCTCCAACAAGTAGACATGCTAGGGGCCAATGTCAAAGACCCTGCCCCTGTTTCTTCTTCTGATGCATAGATGTTCCTTTACTGATGTTTTATGAAATCTGCAATTTTGTATGAACTCGTTTTTTATTATCTGCATGTAGATAGGAATGCTCTAGATCAATTAGCCCATGTGGGGTATAGACAAATGAAACTTTTTCAATTTTGGAATGTTTTTCACGCACTCAGACGGCCAACAGACCTGGTTTCCTTCGGGCAGGTTGAGGCCATAGACAGATTTTATCTTACGGTAACCTACATGTTAATGATAAGAAGTCAATAGAGAGATCCTACTATATTTACAAAAAAAGAAGATAAAAATACCCTTACCACCTAACCATTGACCCACAACCACATGACTGACTAACTGAGGTTCTTTGAATATTACACTGGAATATTACACTATACGGCAAAGTAGCTTTTAGTTTGTGGTTATCAATACAGTGGAGCATATCATATAATTGAGATTTGGTTCCAACGTTATATTCTTCCGGCTCTGCCATGATTCTTCTCTTCGTTTGCTATATCATGACTGTAATGGCGGCCATTAGAAGCAGAAAGGGAAGGCAGAATGAAAGAACCGCGAAAGGGAGAAAAACAGCAGCGGCAGCCGGCGAAGCAACGGACGATAGAAGTGAGAATCATATCGGCTCAAGATTTGGAGGACGTGAGATTGATCGGCAAGATGAGATGTTACGCAGTTGTGTACATCGATCCTGAGCACAAGGCCTACACCCGCATCGACGAACAAGGGGGAGTAAACCCCTTCTGGAACCAGCTCCTGGTTCTGCAGGCGGACGAGGAGCTCCTTTCGCAGAACCTGGCTGCTGTTAACGTGGACATCTACGCCCGCGGTCATATCAGCAGCGACAAACTGGTGGGTACTTCCCGAATCCTTCTTTCTCAGGTCCTTAAAGGAGGGGATGTTGACAATATCTACGATAACCCCATTGATTGCCTGCCCGTTCTGGTGAGAAGACCCTCTGGTCGTCCTCAGGGCATTCTCAATATTTGGATTCCCCCCTCTGGTAAGTTTCTCCTGCGTCGGAGCTCTCTGTCTTTTAGTAAAGTAGACGCTGATGAGCAGGATAATGTTAAAGGGGGCGAGAATGGGTTGACCTCCGAGGCGATGTGAGGCGAGGCGAGAATGGGTCTATCTCCATATTGCAGGGTTACAGTGATATCTCTATACTAGCAATTGCACAGGGAGGTGCAAAGGAACGCTGAAAGGAAACCCCCCAATGATGTAAGGGGGAAAAAAAGGTAGATGTTGAGTTAATTCTTCTCCAACTCCTCCTAGGGGAACAGAGGGAGAAGAATAAATGGCCTCCAGGGACTAAAATCAACCGAATTCACTATCATGCCGTCTCTAGTAACATAGCAATGGAATGTAGGCTTTCGGGAGGGCGTATACTTGCTATTGCTTGGGGTTATGGTCTAAGAAGTTCGAGCATCAAAATATAATGAGAGGATATTGCCTTTTAATACAGTTTACAAGGGGAGGATTTCTATTAATATTCAAGCACTTTATAAAAGAGAGAGATAGCATCTGTGCATTATTCAAAGGATATTCAATTGTTTTTTATTATTATCGAATAAATTAAATGTTAAAAATAATTAAATAATAATTAAAGTTTGAATTTATATATTTATTTTATTTTTAATAATTACATGCTAGGATAAGAAAAGATTTCAAAACCAATAAAAAAAAAAGAAAAAATAAAAGTAAAAATTAAATAAATAAATAGAAATAAAATAAAATAAAATAAAGATATAATTAAAATTTAAAATAAAATAGATAAAAAGAAATAAATAAATAAAATTAAATAAAACAAAATAAAAATTAAATTCTTAATTACAAAAACAAGAATATAATAAATAAATAAATAGAAATAAAATAAAATAAAGATTAATAAATAAATAAATAAACAAACAAATAAATAAAATGAAATAAAAATAAAATTACATAAATAACAAAGGAATAATAGTAAAATTAGAAATAAATATTTTTATTAAAATAAATATAAATATTTAAAATTTTTCCACCTCTTCTTCGCTGCCCAGGTAGCTTTTGCGACTGAGGATTAATCTCACCATAATATCAAATATTAGCTCCACCACAATTTTCTCTGAGAACGCTGCTGCAACGCCCCGATGTGTTGAAAAGGGAAGAGGAGGAGCTGGCCTTCATAGTTGGAAGGGAACGCGTTTTGGAGGAATCGGATCTCCCAAAGTTGAAGTATTTGGAGGCGATTGTGAAAGAGGCGAACCCCCGCGCCGCGAAGGAGCAAACGACTTGACAGAAGCACGGCCCAGTCTGTGGCTGCGTGGGAAATAGCGTGACGGCAAATGTCAAATTTTGAGTGGCGGTAAGAACGATGAGAACGCGCTCTGTTTGGCTCAGTGAACAATCGCATTCAGAAAGCCAACAAAGGGAACGCTTTCAGCGTACTTAGTATATGTAGTTAAACACAATGTGTATTTTGGCTAATTAATGATGGGGGAACACAGGCATGGAAAATACCCAAACACCATTCTATGCAAAAGGTGAAGATTTTGTCACAGCTTACTGAAATTAGTATATGTAGTTAAACCAATGTGTGTATTTTGGCTAAGGAATGATGGGGAACGGAATTTTGTTTGTAAAGGAGCCATATTCTTTTATTTCTATCTATTCTCGCTATATATATGAACATACTGCTTTGAATGAACTCAAAGGATAGAGAAACATGTTTGACCAGAAGAATCAAGTTTGTTTAGGAAATCTTCGAAGGACTTTCCCATTTGACATTTTTGTAAGGCCTGCTTTTACAAAAGTTAGAAACTCTTATAGAAATAAAGTGCAGATGCTCTGAGAACAAGTTTACACCTAATAGAAATGAGTGCAAATGCTTTGAGACCAAGTTTACCCCAATCGAAATGAGTGTAGATGCTCTGACACGAAGTTTGCATTGCAATCAAATTCATTTTTTTAACTTTTAAATAAGCATACTTGATTTTGAAAGCATGCAAGATTATCCAGACTTGATAAATCAATACAGTAATGGTTAGGAGACGGCTTCCACAAATCGACACAAAAGAATGTTTTGGAAAAATATTATCAACACCTACACAGCGTCTTCTTTGAGTCCTGTCGATCCAAGTCATTGCAACTCTGCTGTGATAGTTAACGAAAAGGCTGAAAGGTATGCATTTTCTTCATTTCCAGAAGTTGAAGCTTCATTTGTGGTTGGATGCAAGCTGACTCCAGCCTCAGCAATGAGCTCTCAATAGCGTTCACACAATCCCTGGCAAAATCATGGCCCAAAACGGTAAATTTAAGTCTTGTCAGTGACATTTCAGTGGGCTTCAAGATGGGAGACATTGTGATGAAATTGAATTTCCGGATCTCCATGTGCCTTCGCCTGGTTGCACAAGACTTGGGCTCACATGGCAGCAGATTCTTCTTTGCTATGCTACACTGGCTCCTGCAAACCTCTAGGCCAGAAAACCTCAATATATACCGACTGCACAAAATTCTCTTCACCAATGACAACAAAGAAAAATCCCTTCAAGGTAAGAAAATGCGCTTTCAAACCAGGCTTGAAAGAAGGGATCTTTGGAGCAGACCAGACGCTAGACACCAAGGGTTTTATTGTTCATTCAAGAGGAGGAATACAGAGGGTTTAGGATACATATACAGCTGCAGGAACTGAAAGACCTGTGTTTCCGACAAAATTATTATGATGGTGATATCCACCATGCAATACAGAGCCTTGCACCAAGAACCAGGGAGGATGACCATTCTACAAAAAGGATTCCTCTGTTTTGTTATTCAAATGTTCAGTGCGTGGCTAGTTGTATCCAACATTTTTACAACCGTTTCAGGCAAAGTCTGTGATTGTTTGAATCACAAAATGCAATCTCTTCTGGCTTTTAAAAACAGTTTGTATGATCTTGAACATTTGGCTTCTTGGAATGTTTCTTTTAGATGTTGCTAGTGGGAAGGTGTCTCCTGTGACAGTCGAACCGGCGTTGTTGTTGCGGCGGATTTGCATAATTGCAGTTTGAGTGGCATCCTGCGCCCTGCTGCACTGTTTAAATTGACGACCCTACAGCATTTAGATGTTAGGAATCGAATGAGGACCCCAACGTCAATGACGTGGTACGAAAACGAAAGACGCGAAGGTCGTGGGCACGCAAACGACAGACGCGAAGGGCAAACGATTTGACAGCAGCACGGCGCAGGGAGGTCGAACAGTGAGCGGGCACCTGTCAAATATGTATTGGCGGTAAGAACGATGAGAACCCGCTCTCATTGGCTGAGCGAAAAATCGCAATTGCAAAGCCCATAAAGGGAACGCTTTCAACGTAAACATACACTTATTTATGATGACTTATCCACTACACTACTTGGATTGGGATTTGTCTTTTATATCCTCCGAGAAATAACAAAGTGACAAGTTCAGTGATCAGCCATATAGTCATAAACAATAAAAAAACCTGCACCCTACTTAGTTTTTATAAGTGGCTACTCAATCATAAACCATAAAAAACCCTCCACACTACTTAATTTTTATAAGTGGCTACTCAATTTTTATCATTATCTTGATGCACCTTGATCTTGGACTTGTGATCACTTTTGTTTCAAACGTTTAAAAGAACATGTGCAAACTATGTTTACAAACATATTGTAAAGATGAACAATAAAATTATCAAGGAAAATTAAAACCTTTAACATCCCTTGCTTTCATTTATAAAAATTTATAACAATTTACCGTACATCAACTTTGACCAAAATACATTTATTCATACACCAACCAAACCTTACCCGACCGACCAACCCAAAGCTCGATTGACAATTTTTATCACTACAAACAGTAAATGTATTAACAGCTATAAGAAATCGTACACCAAATTCTTTACTTCTTTTACGCTGCCTGTGAGCAGGCTTTGGACTGACTATATCATCCAATCAAAAGCTCATAGTCCAAATTATCTTTCTTCTGGATCTCTATCCGGTTACCGGTTCGAATAATTGCGTTCGGATTTCTCTCAATTTCACTGGGTAAATATCAAACCAGCCACAAAAATCCTCTTTCTATTGAATTTCGGAGGATTTTGAACAAAGCCTTTACAGCTTTCAGACCTCGGACCAAGCGGGACAAACACCGAGTTAGCGCGTTGCGCCAGGTTTTACGAGGGGTTTTTGAAGAGAGAAAGAAAATAAGTATTTGAAATTGCATTTGAACTTAGTCTATCAGGAGGGATTTTATCCATGATGTCCCATGCCCTTACCTTGTTACCATTGCCCCAAGCGACGATGTCGTTGCCATCTCAGTTTCTTCAAAAAACCCTCGAGCCGGCTTCGCCCTCGGCGTTGGTCTCGGCAAATTCGAAGCCGTGTTTCCCTTGTCCTCATAGGGTTAAGTTCAAATTGGGACCACAGAAACACAAGCGCATTTCCGGTCGGCAGTTTGTTCTAAAATTTTGGGTTCCTTCGAGGGTCCGGCTCGAGGCCGTGACTGCGGGTATGTCCAATGACGTGGGCACGCAAACGACAGCCGCGAAGGTCAAACGATTTGACAGCAGCACGGCGCAGGGAGGTCGAACAGTGAGCGGGCACTTGTCAAATTTGTATTGGCGGTAAGAACGATGAGAACCCGCTCTCATTGGTTGAGCGAAAAATCGCAATTGCAAAGCCCATAAAGGGAACGCTTTCAGCGTAATTATATTATAATTATAATTGCATGCGGTTATAATTTGGTGCTTTGGATCAAAATTGGAGGCGCTGGATTTGTGTCTCCTCAGTTTGATAGTTTGTGATAATTATGTATTTAAAATAGAGATGGATTTCTTGGATGTAGGGGGGATTTTCTTGAAAGTTGGGGTTACAGAATTTAATTCAGAAATAATGGAGTATGTACAGTTGGGAAAAGGAAAATCAACAGTATATGAGATGAATTATTTTGAATATATTGATTTATATTTGTTATGAATATAGGACACCTTTAAAGTTTGGATTTGTACTCACCATACCTTTTTTCGACTTTAACACAGGAGTGTCTTAAACCTCGTATGTTTAGTTTATATTTTATTTTATTTTATTTTTATAATTTATATTTTCGACTTTAACACAGAAGTGTCTTAAACAATGCACCGAATGTATTTATATTATATTTTATTTTATTTTATTTTTATAATTTATATTTGAATTGTATATCATATTTTGAATAGGTATTATGAAGAGTAGCCATAAGCATAGTTTTATATTATATTATATTTTATTTTGTTTTTATAATTTATATTTGAATTGTATATCATATTTTGAATAGGTATTATGAAGAGTAGCCATAAGCATAGATTTTTATGACTGTTTTTTTAAATGAGATTAAATAAATATAATTAATAAATAGTACAGTATTTTGGGTTTTTTTAATGATTGTATTTTTAATAAATATAATAAAAGTGAGTGTTTATATATTGTTTATTTTGGAATATTAAGTTTTCATAATATTAATTTAATTTTTAATAATTATTGGTTGGATGTTAATGATTTTATATTTTAAGAATAATTTTAATAATAATCATATATTAAAGTTTGAGATTTATATTAAAAATAGTTATGTTATGTAATATAATTAGGAATTTATAAATTTTAATTTTCTTTAAAAATATTTCAATTTTAAATTTTAAAATATCGAATAAGATTTTTTTTTTAAATTATTATTTTTAACTCACCATATATTAAAAATAAATAAAATAACTAAAAAAAAGCATTTAACCATCTCATATTTATCATTGAGAGTACCAAAAAATTCATTTACACCCTCCCAAATTTGAATTAAATCCTTGCATTACCTTTTATTTTCAAGAATAAAGAGTTTTATGAATGGCTTATTGGCTTGGTCATCAAATTTTCATTTACACTCTCCCAAATTTGAATTAAATCCTCGCATTACCTAGTTTTATCATAGTGGCTTGGTCATTAAATTTTCCCCTTCAATCCTTTAAACAACAGTTTTGTGTTGTTTTAACATTATGTATAAACATTTCCCTCAAAACATTTAAAAAAAAAAAAAATCAATATTGTTTCCACTTATATTACAATTATAAAAACTTCACATTAATAACAAACAATTCATTATGTAAAAAAAAAAAAAAAATCAATATTGTTTACACTTATATTACAATTATAAAAACTTCACATTAATAACAAACAATTCATTATGTAAAAAAATATTTTTGATTCAATATTATTTCCACTTATATTACAATTATAAAAACTTCACATTAATAACAAACAATTCATTATAAAAAAAAAATCTTAAAAATAGCATCTTCTCTTTTTGACAAACACATCATCAACATCATACTGTTAATGTACCCATTTGTTAAAAATATGCCTTTCAATAATGAAGCATCAATGTAATAGAATCTAGGCTAGTCTCACTGGTTTTCCTTTCATATGTTTTCCTTTCATAGGTCTCTATTACAGCGCTAACCTTGTTTACATTCTCTTTCCAAATATATTATTTTTTTTAGAAATAACATGGGACTTGAACATATATACCTCCACATAATAAATGGATTTCCTATTAAAAAAGGACTCAAATTAATATATCAACTTCTAATAGGGGTTGAGAAATACATCATAGACAGCAATGCCGCCCTCTTATATTCCTCTTAATCAATAAAATGGATTAATTTGTCTTTAGAACCTATAGCATGTAATATTCTTGGGCCCCTTTCCAAATTAAGCTAATATAATTATCGAAAGCATATCACTCAATTTCTTAGAAATGGTTTCCTTTCACAAATAATTTTCAGATTTTTATTTGCCGCTTTCTAGGTGCAAAGTAACTTAAATATAAAATGATTGGTTTCCTTTCACAAATAATTTTCAAATTTTTATTTGCCACTTTCAAGGTGCAAAGTAACTTAAATATAAAATGATTGAATAGATAAAATGTTTCTTCATATGCATTTGACAAACTCACAGAATGATCCACAAGGAAAGACAATTATCTTGTAGGTCAAAAAAGAAAAACTAGTTTACATGAATTGCATACAAGGACATGCACGATATGATATCCTTAATTACATATAAGGATACCCTTTTGAAATTGATATTGTTTTATTTGATTTATGTTGATATAATTTGGGTTTAAGAAAATTTAATTTCAAATATAGGCCATCACCTCTAATTATATCTATCAGTAGGACTAAAAAAATTAGCTCCACAAAATGAGAGGATGGTTAAGGATTGTTTTTTAGATGGTTTTTCCTGGGGGAAGCATCCACGGTGAGGGAGAGAGGTATTCTTAAATTTTAATAAGTCATTTTATTTTTCCTAATTATTGAATTTAACATATGATTCAAAGAGTTTAGGTCCATTGATAGTGAAATAATTTCTTATTTATCATTTATAAAATATATTTATTTATATATATATATATGTTTGTGTTTTCTTTTTTTGCAAAAATTAAAGTTGTTATTATTTCTAACTACTAAGTAGTCATGCTTTGATACTTTGGTTTCAAATATAGCTTTGCTTTCTATAGCATTCATTGGTTTAGTGGCTCGTTCCCTCTTATAAACATCACATGACTAACAATCATTAGAGAAGGAAATGCATTGCCTTGAACTATAAATTTTTGGGAGAGCTTGATTGATTATTAAACCTCAAAGATCTAGAACCATTCCTCAACTGAGAGGATAAACCTTGATTTCTAACCCCTTTATCTCTTCATCACTACTTCACATGTATTTATATGCTCCTTCTAGGTTTCTAGTTATAAACTCACTAAATAATAGTGACTCAAAATTTTCTCCTTGTAAATTCTCATTCTTAGATTGTAAGAAATCATATATTTCTTACATAACTTATTGTCTCTTTAAAATAAGAAATAAGGTGAATCGAAATGAAAAGGAATCCAACCTTAACTATGTTTCCCAATCCAAGTTATTTATATAGTCTTCAAACATAAAAATGATAGCATGTGAGAGACAACAAGAAACTATGCTTTTCAGAAATGGAAAGAATTGTTAAGTCGAAGCAACTTCATATGAATTTACACTTAATATTTTTGTAATCTAATTCCAATTTGAAAGTCATGAGCATAATTTATATAATTATTTCTAAGTCAAAGTATACAAATCCATATCATCCATCAATTACAAACACCCCTTACAAAATTCATTGCATTTGATAGTTTTTTAAGATAGTGAGTTAAGCATTCAAACATCATTAACAACTCAAACTCTAAAATCTTCATAATATTTCATTTGCATAAAAAGTACCATTACAAATTAAGTAACCAACATGCTCATTGTTTTCCTTATCAAACTTAATATAGATTTAAAAGTAGCTCTTCATGAATTTAGCATATTTTCCATTATTTTCTATTGTAAAATAACAAATTAAAGCATTATAGATTAGCTAACAAGGTTTCATGGCATGGGTAAGTAAACAAGCATTCCAAATGAAATCAAGTAGAGAGTTTAAGTTGGAGAGAAACAAACAAAAGTTATAGCAAGAAGATAATATACATAATAAATGGCTAATAGATCAAAACTTGGTCAGAGTTGAAGATAGGCCAATAGGGGAATTCTAGCCTCATTATGTAAAATAAAGCTCATGTTAAATATTGTATTGACATTTTCCATTCACTCGTTATGTTGAACAAATGAATGTTAGCTTCAAGTTAATCTATTGAAGTTAGTTTGAGATATTGATATGATGTATCATGTGAAATCAATTCACCTCTTATATTTGTTTTGTGCAATAGTATAAAATGGAACTTTTAGGAACTATAAAACATTTTTTATTTTAGGGCGCAATACTGAGTTTATAGAAAAATACAAGTACCCAAGTCTAGTGTGCATTCTCTTATCCACCTTTGAATTCCAATGTTCTACTATCTACTATATTGGAGAATAAGCACAAGATATATGTCATCATTTCTAACACCAAATTGTTTATCGGGAATTGTGATGATTCAGAAAACTACAATTATCATATTATTTGACTCTAGTGGATATCATTAGCTTGAGATATTTTTTGTCGAAGAGTTTAATTTTCTTATCTTCCATAGAGGTTCTATACTACTGGAATGTAACCCCATTTTCTTCTCAATTCTTCTTATGATGAATGATTAATCTAAGATTAAAAGGATACGGGTTGGTTTTATTTCAATTTTGATATCTTAGAAAGTTTAATAATGAGCATAATGATCTGTTATATATAGATAAGATATTGCGTTGTGAAATTAATCATTGAAAACCATATTGGCAAAATTCAAAATGGAGGAAGAAAATTCAACAAATATGCTAAAGTTTAAAGTTTCCTTCTTTAATATTATATTGAAAAGAATTAATAATTTGGAAAAGGAACATTAAAGACAATATATTAAGGATATAGGTTTGTCAATTTTCAAGGACAATAGATTTCAAGTTTTAGCATTTTAAAAGGAAAATTAAATAAACTAGAAAATATAAGGAATCCTAGTGCAGCAATCCAACTAAGAGTTGCCCCTATTATTGGCTACTACATAAGTGTGGCCTCCATTTTACCATTAGACCAAGTAGTTTATATCATAATAATTATGTTACTTTTGCCACCCAATTGGATATTTGTTGCATCACATAAATGAACAATTCTTAGATGATTCAAATGACAAACCCTCCTTGCTATATATAGGAGTCTAAAGGGTCAAAATATAATTAGGGCCTACATAGAAATAATAATGTAAGGGCGCAACAATAACAATAGCAGGCTTCTATGGAGCACAACAATAACAATATGGGGTCCCCGCTGGGGGTGTCCAATCACCAGGACAAGTGGGAGGGGGGGCAGTTAAGGCCCGCCTGGTCCCAAGCCACGTGCCCGTCAACTCACCACACTCCCACGTGCAAGTGGTAAAGATCCTCGGGGCAGGCATTCTCATAGCAGGTTGGTTTATGATTAAATGTGGGATGGACGTCGCTCAGAGCATTTTGTTTCTGCGGGCGATGGTGAAGGTTGATGCATTGGTCTGTGTAGAAGAACATCGGTTGGCTTGAGCTCCACTGACCTGGGACGAAAAGGGTGTCAGGCCCGTCGGGCAGTGGTGGTGAGAGGTTAGGAGTTGGGAGGTTTCCTGGCAATGGCACGGGAATGTGCGTGCGATACCAGGAGGAGGATGAGGGTGGTGGCAGTGAATTCGGAGTGGAGGACATGTCTTTAGACGGGAGATTCAAGTCTGCACCCTGGGTGCCCGCTCAAAATCTGCGGATTGCGCAGCAACAATCCCTCCATGGCCCAGCCCCTAGGTGGTTTTGCCTTGGGCTCGCAGAGTAGTCCGGCTTTCCTGTAATTCATATATGTGGGTGGTGGAGCTTTTGCACCTCCATGGACGATAGTGGGAAGACTAGTGGAAGCCATGTGTCCCTCGTCTATGGGACTCAGGACACGATCATAGACAAGCTCAGCCAAGGGTGCAGGGGTGGAGCATGGGTCTCACGGGTGAAGGGAAGCGGGGCGACTTGCCGTGGCACCCCAGCACAGCGAGCGGAAGAGGAGGGCACCTGTATGCCAAGAGAACGTGGTCGAGCTCGACATGGTGGTTTTGGTCGAGGCATGGACAATCGCGAGGTTCCAGGAGACTCGAGTTCACACTCGGAGTCTACAAAGAGCCAGCATTCAGCAGCGGCCATGGAAAATTCTCCAGCCCAATCCTTAGGCGAGATTGAGGCCCTGGCTACCCTTGAAGCCATTTCCGCTTAACTCCAGCAGATCCAGCTCAATCTGGACACCCTACATGAACAAAGGTATGAAGACCGAAATGAATTAGTGGCTTACATCAACAATGTCCAAAGCCTGCAGACGGAGACCCTTGGGGCTCTGGAGGGTCTGCGTTGTATACTAAGGCGCTCCCAAGACCACCTCCTAGCCCTGGAGACCCAAGTGGATTACATCAACTACCACATGCACCATCAGGCTTGTTTCTTCGCAGCGCCTCCGCCTAGCCCCCTGCACCCACCCCCATGATGATAGTTTCACTATGTTTTTTTTTAATTTTGCGGCAAATAACCAAGTGCTTCGAATTCCTTAGAAAGCATCCAATTTATACAGGAAATGCATACCTTGTGGATTGACTGAATGTAATCAAGCCATGGTGGCTCTTATTGTAAATTCTTTTTTTGATATGATAATATAATATCGACTTTGACCAACAACAAAAAAATAATAACAATATGGGGGCTAAGCTAGTATTATAGGGACCTAACATGCCCCTCTCCTTCAAAAAAATGCTTTCCTCGACAATTGAGTAGTTTTGGATGCATATTTATAAAATACTCATCCTCCCATCTGGAACCTTCAACAGGTAAGTTCTTCTACATAATGAGATAGTCTGAAATTGATCGATTTTATAGTTGTCATATTCATGTTTTTGTGATTTCTTTAGACTCTACTATGATTTTTCCTTCCTCTTCAAGTTCTAGAAATATTGTTTGAGTTAAGATCTTTTCACCGATAACCTTCTTTAAGCATGAAACATGGAAAATTAGGTGTACTTGAAAAGATGCAGGAAGCTCCAATTTGTATATCATAGTACCAATATTTTGCAACACCTTGTAAGGGCCAGAGTACTTGGGTGATAATTTATTATCCTTCTTAGCTTGCTTGAGGGACATTTGTTTGTATGGTTGTAGCCGTAAAAATACCCAATCAACCAGTTCAAAACTTCTTTCACGGCAATGTTGATCTGCATGTTGCTTCATTCGATTCTAACCCAGGTTCAGGTTATCCTTTAAGATTTGGAGAACTTTTTTTTTATGCTCGATGTGATCTTTCCCTACATGAACCTTATAATTCTCTCTTAAAGACAATGTGATGGACGGTCAGTGATATCCATAAAGTGTCATAAATGGGTCATTTTTGTTGTGATATGGAAGGAAGTGTTATATCACCATTCTTCCAAAGGTAACCACTTGACCCATTGTGTTTTTTTATCAGATAGAAAGCACCAAATATATACTTCCAAAAAAAAATTCACTATCTCATTTTTCCCATCAAATTGAGGTTGGTCAAATGAGCTATGAGCTAATTGAGTACAGAGACAAGAAAATAATTTTTTCCAAAAATTTCCAATGAAAATGGGATCTCTATCACTTACAATAATCTTTGGGTTTCCATGTAGCTTTTGAATTGTTTCCACAAATGCAGTAGTGATCGTACTTCCTTTGAAAGAATGAGATAGTGCACAAAAGTGTGCATACTTGATAAGGCTATCAACTACAACCATAATGACACTCTTTCCTTCATACTTGGGTAGGCTCGTGATAAAATGCATCGATACTTCCTCCCAACGTTAACTTGGAATGGTTAATGGTTGTAAAGCATCTGGGGTCTTATTTGTATCAACTTTATTTTATTGGAAAACCAAACATTTTGCCACAAACTTTTGAATATTTGATTTAAGTCTGTCATAAAAAATTTCCTTCTTGACCTTGCGGCAAGTTTTTAAAAATATTGAGTGCCCTCCTATAGGAGAGGTGTGCAATTCCAAAAGAAGTTTTTGTTTTATTTGGGACTTCTTACATAGATATAAGCAATCTTTGAACCATAATGAATCATTTTTCCTGATAAATGTATCAAATTCACTTGGATCTTGCTGCAAATTTTGAATGAGTGTCTAAAATTATTTTCCATTATCCCATTCCTCCCTTGCTTCAGTTATCCCGTCGGGTTGGATAATATAAATGGTAGAAAACAATGCCTTCACATGCTCATCCCTTCTTGAGAGTGCATCTAAAACAACATTTTTCCTCCCTTTTCTGTTAATGATTTCGAAGTCATAACTCAACATATTTGATACCCAGACATTTACGCCCACGGGCATATCAAGAGCGACAAACTGGTGGGTACTTCCCGAATTCTTATTTCTCAGGTCCTGAAAAGAGGGGATGTTTCCAATATATATGATAACCCTATTGATTGCATGCTCATTATCATGAGAAGACCCTCTGATCGTCCTTAGGGAATTCTCAATATTTGGATTCCCCCCACCGATAAATTTCTCCTTCGTCGAAGCTCTCTATATTTTAGTAAATTAAACGTTGATAAACATGATAATGTCAAAGAGCACGAGAATGGGTTGACCTCGGGGGTTGTGGTGAGTGGGCACACAAACGTGCAGATTTTGATTTTTGAAAAACCATGAATATTTTGGTTTTTCAATGAAATAGATGCATTTATTTCAATGTAGATGTTGATTTCTAATCCTATTTTGTTGATTGTACTAGATGCATTAATTTCAATGTAGTTTTTGGTTTCTAATATTATTTAATTTCTTGCACTAGATGCATTTATTTTAGTGTAGATGTTGGTTTCTAATCCTATTTGATTTTTTGGACTAGATTCATTTATTTTAGTGTATATGTTAACTTCTAATACTATTTGATTTATAGCACTATATGCATTGATTTCAGTGTAGGTGTTGATTTCTAATCCTATTTGATTACTTGCACTAGATGGGTTTATTTCAATGTAGATGTTGATTTCTAATTAGATGTAACTAGATGTATGATGTAAATTAATTTCAAAGTAATTAGAACAATAGTGTACATTGTTTTTTGTGTAAGTAAAAAACAATTATTGATGACATGCATTTAGTTCATTGTTACATTAATTCAACCATAAATAAAATACTTGAATTTTCATTTTATATAAAATGTTCTCTTACCTAAAATATTTTCTTCTTGAAATTGTAAACTATTTGTAATTGAATACATTCTTATTATTCTTATTCTCCATCATTCAACATTTTTAGTCACTTTGCATTCAAATGAGGTAATAGAAAACAACTATCGTTGACACTTGCTTGGGGTTTAACACTCCATAAGAGAAATATACTATTAATAGTGGTCAAGATAAAGAGAAACAATTATGATGTTTACTGCAATAGATCGGTTTAAATATTTGAATGGCCTATAATTTCAACCATCCTTTTCATGTAATCAAAATGAAAAGATGGAAAAATTGATAGGTTCGACAGTAAAAACAATAGAAGAAAATAGTTTGAGATTAATCACAATGAAGACTATTTGTAATTGACTACATTCTTATTATTCACATTTTATATCATTCAACATTGATACATTGTCACTTTGCATTCAAACTTTTTATTTAATCATTTTTTCATCATTCAAATTATTAACAGTATCTATCATCTCAACAAACTAAGGAAACTGAGAAAATTTAAAATTAAAATGACTAGAATAATCTTAGACATATTTAACATACTTAAAACTATCAAAATAATTATATCTTCAATAAATTTTCCATGGTCACTCATGACTAAAACCAACATAGATCCATCTTAACTATGGATCTATCAAGCGCAGAGAGGGATAAAATTTCTCGAGGTGCAAACATTTCCTCAAGTTTTTCACTCAAAAAAGAGGTTTTCACCTTATTAGATTTTATCTCTCTCAACACTTGATAAATTTGGGGTTAAGATGGACCTAGGTTGGTTATTATCATATCATGTAACATTTTTTTAAACTATCAAAATAATTGGACCTTCAATAAATTTTCCATGGTCGCTCAGGACTAAAACCAGCATAGATCCATCTTAACTATGGATCTATCAAGCGCTAAAAGGGATAAAATTTCTCGAGGTGCAAACATTTCCTCAAGTTTTTCACTCAAAAAAGAGGTTTTCACCTTGTTAGATTTGATCTCTCTCGACGCTTGATAAATTTGGGGTTAAGATGGATCTAGGTTGGTTGTTATCATATCATGTAACATTTTTTTACTATGATACATCATGATATATTTTTATTTTATAGTGTGAGATATACCTTAATGAATGTTTTTTTTTTAAATGAACTTAATGTATCCATATTTAATTTAATTTGAGAATAATGTTATATCCATATAACATTTGTATGTCTTTTCTTGTGAAATTCAATAAAAAACAAAAATTGGGGTGCATAAACTTTATCAGTGCCACATAAAATCAATTTTGATGAAAATAGTCAAAGGAATCCAATTCAAGAAACAAAATGAAAGTTGTCTTGAGTTTAATTTTTTGATATCATATTCCATGTTCTTCACAATATTTGTATCCTTTAGTGGATATCAATATGACCAACTAAATACACCACCCTTTAGTCTTGAACTTTGGAAGAAAGCTCCATTTGGACCACATGCTTTTCTAAACATTGTATCTTTATTTCATTTATAGAGTTAAACATAGGGTCATACCTTTGATTGTTCTTGTGAAAGTAACATTTTATTATTTTTGTTACATCGTAATTATAAGTGTCTTCTACTAAATATAATATGTATATATTTTCTAGTTTTAGTTGGAAACTCTTTGAATTATTTATCTTTCGCAATGATGTATTCTTATCTTTTAAATATTTTACATATGTGTGTTTCATGATTAAAATAAGTATCATGTAGTTTTAAATGTCATTTTCCTTAGTACAAGATTTGTTGTTAATTGGTGCACACATTGAGCCTCTCATAAGTACCTCTTCGTTGTTCACAAACATGTTAGCCATGTAAAAACACAATAGTAATAATTAGTCAAAGTAATTTTAAAATCCTAAATATTCCATAAGATTAACATTGACATTGTATTCACCTTAATATCATAATCTATGAACAAGTCATATTTTCCTATAGTAGACATACTAGAATTGAAAATTTTCAATAATGATCTCTATATGAGATCATTGAAAATTAAATTGATATAATGGCCTATATTGAAATTTAAATTTTCAATAATGATTTGTATATGAGATCATCTATCAGTTTAATATAATGAAAATTAATTTCTATATTAAATTAACATGGAATTTGTTGTGTATAAAATCACTATATATAATATTTATTATTGGAAAACTATAATAATTTTACACTTATAATTAAATAAAGATATGGAACTGAAAGTGTCTTCTCTAGTCTTGTTAATAGATATTCAATGTTAACCATTATAATAAAAATCAATATAAAGCCTCCATATATATTGGAAATTATGAAAGGTTAGTGTAATGGAGATTAATTTTAGAAGACTACATGATTAGTTCATGCATGATGCACCACCTCTTATAGTTGCAATTAGTTCATTAAGATGTACTATAACAATCGGTGTCGAGCTTGAGTGCAACAACTTCGTTAGAAAAAGATAGGGTTATTCCTCATCAAATATATACACACAAGGAACAAAAACCTGCCCCTAAACTATGAAGAAGTTATATAAGATATTTAATATAAGTAGAGGTTGAAAATGTTATCCACGTTATAGGGTTTTTCAATAAAATGTGTTAACCTCCATCTCTTAGTGTTTTCCTATCTCATTATTTTCTCTTTACATACTGATTATATTATTTCACAATAAATGCATTATTTAATACATAATTTTTAAAAATTTATAACATGCATAGTTATATGATAAATTAACACAATTACTACCATCTTCCATTTTAATTTATATTTCATTATAACATATCATTATCTGTAAATAATTTCATAATTCCCCAAACACTTTTATGGTTTAACCACATCTATTGTTATCATTTTATGTATTAGTTAGCATAGTGATTCAAATATGGTACTCATTATTCATTATATCCATAAAAATCTCTAAAGTTGTGATTGGATTTCCCTCGGCTTTTTGTATTGTTATTTGAGAGACTATGGTGAGCATATTTTTTTTCATGTTATTAAACTTGTTGAATTTAAATAATGGAATATAGTTTCAGCACTCATTTGTGAAAGGTTTAATTTTTTACTTGCATTTTAATAATTATAAGTGAATGTTACGAGTAGTTTTGAAGGGATTATGACTATTAAATGATGTTTACTGTTGTTATGAAAATGTTACAAAATTCTAGGGGGTTGAACTTCATTGAAAGTTGTATATTATAGGGGTTAATTGTGTGCTTCGCATTCTCTAACTTCATCCAAGTGGGAACCCAACAAGTATGTTTTGTTGACAATCTTAAAAAACATTATGACTAGAATTTCCAAATATTAATTACTAAAATACTAGACAACCCAACAAGTATGTTTTGTTGACAACCTCAAAAAAAAATTGTGACCATAATTTCCAAATGTTAATGACTAAAAAATTAGGCATTCTATGGAAGATTAACTAATAATCTACATAAATCAATAAATAAGGGAAGGTGAATGGACTATTTAGTTTGAGAAGAGTAATAAACTTGAATTATAATTAAAATTTTAACTATTGTGGCCATGCATGTTTTGTAAGTATTTATAAATATGCAATAATAGTCATTAATACTTATCATGTCATTGTTCAATTTTATGTTGTGTCTCATTATGCATTCCTTGGAAATGGGTGGATTTTAATTAAAGTTTTGAGTATTTCAAGTGTTCAATAATGGTCATTTATTAGTATCCAAGAACATAATTGAATTTTGGATTGATTAAAAAATGAAAATAAAATCCACAAAACCTTCTAAACTTCTACTTAGAATGGTGTTTGTACTTGCATCATTCTCTCGTGAGTAAAAAAAATTCTTTCAACAAGGAACTTTTGTAGTGATTATGAAGCCAAACTAGAATCTAAAGCACCAAGTACCACACTTCTATTCAAAAATGTCTTTATACTTGCATCATTTTCTTTTTAGACAACAAGAGAATGAGCCATCTACCAACCCTATTCTGAATGGAAGTGATTATGTTCCAAAATTGCTTAAGAGGGGCCGTATTGAAGGAAAAAATTTGACTCAATAAGAGAAAGACAAAAGTACAAAAACATTTGTAAATAAGGGTGTGGTAGGTCTTCTAGATTCTATTTTTATTTCACAAACACTCTAGAAGCACCCCAATGAAAGTAAAATTTAGACTCACCCATGAAAAAAATAAAGATATATGTTGATAGCCTTATCTTTTCACATATATTGATTTCCACATCTACTAGAATTTATTGGGATCAAATGAATGGATCTATGCTTCTATTAATATTTGTTGTCTTGCATAATAGTAAAATGAGTAAAAAAGGTGGTATACATAAATTTAATGCACTTTCCTTTAAAAGCTCTAATTCAACATTAAAACCACATAATTTAAATGTCATTTTTTAACCCCGAATGTAGATTTTTCCCTTTAATCTTCTTTCACTAGAATTTCGTGAACTACTTTCTAACTTCATTCTTTGGAATTAGCTCAAGGCTACATGATATTATTCCTTATCCTAACCATTCTTCTTATAATACACATTTTGGTTCACTCTTGAGTTGTAAAATATTAGTAGTGAAATTATTTGTTTCCCTTTTGTTTCTTCACTTCTCTACAATGGTTTTTCTTGTTGTATGTCTTATAAGCGCCATTAGCATCAATGGACTTCTTGCCATGCTTCACACCTATGTAGATGGCCTTCTTGAATGCTTTGTTAGGCACCTTCATTTCCAACAACAAGCCATCCATGAAGTTGGTCTATACTCAACTGTGTACTATGCACAACATTTCATTTGAGAATATCTACTAGGGAATAAACTTGGATCTCATTCAAGGATTTCATGCCATATGGAAATGCTTAGAATGTACAAACCTTACTTTATGCTTTTGTGTGCCACTAGAGATTCACCTTATTGACCAATATCTTATCACATTCATTCATAAAGGGAGAATTTAAATTATGAAAAATAAAGAACATAGTGTAAGTATTGGGAGTGGGGGAGTGATTGGAAGTAAATGGGTTCATAGATATTGGGGCTATAAAAAGGGGTATCTAGTAAAAATAGGGGATTTTTTTATTGGAAAGATGTATTGGGATAGGGGTTCAACAAAAATATTTTGGAAAATCTTTATTAATATGTACTGAAATTATGGGTATTCCTCAATATCCCACAAATTCACATGTTGTGTCATAGATTCACTAGGTGATGACCCCGTGTTGTGTGAATGGGGGTATGGATCATCACTTCATACTCTCAAATGATGGGTTCAAAAGCCTTCTCAATTGTAGGATTTCTCCTTTTCCTAACATTTTAAACTGTTATTATCTTATATTCTTCAAAGAATGATGACCTCCTTCAGTTGTCTTAACTTCATGAGAAGCACTCTTCTATCCAGATATTAATTAGGCTAGCTCAATAACCACACAACAAAATCACTTTAGCTTTCTATCATTTTTTCTTTGCCTCACATGATTGGAAGGTAGTGCCTATGGATCATTGGTCCTAGTTATTTATAGTGGTTGTATCATTGATATTGAGGGTGGAATCTTTTATAAAAAAATTCTCATCAACAAATTGTTTTTGAAATTCCTTCCTTCTTTTTTACTTTGCTTTATTGATGACTATGTCATCAATCATATTACATAATTGTTTATTTTATTTTACACAGTCAACCATATCATATACTCTATTTTTACCATTATGTCATAATCATATCATATAATCTCTTTTTTAATTTACTAATGACTATATCATCAATCATTTGATATAATATTTTTCTTTCTTTTACTATTTATTTATTTATTAATAACTATATTATCAATCATATCATATACTTTCTCTAATTTTAATTATCTCATAAAATTATAGAATTATAGAGCTTTGACAATACAATTTCCAAAAAAATATTAACCAATATTAACATTTTAAAAATAACATAAACTCGTATATATTTAAATATATACGCAATTATACTTGTAAATTTGTTACTCTTTACATTCCTTTTAGGAGCAGAAAATCCCATAAAGATTTTATTATAGTTAGATTTACACCGAAGGCGAAATTAAAAAACTTTCTTAACAAGAAGTCTGGTAGTCACCATCATCTCGCTATACAACTAAATGAGATACTAGTGACACACGCTCATGCTTAAATTGGTCGAGAATAAACCAGAAACTTTTGAATTAAGTAAATAAATAACCGGAAACTACAAAACCACAAACCCAAAAAAAAACCTTTCTCAGAAAGAAAGTATCCTAGTATACAATGTGGAGTATTTATTCTAAATCTGTGTCACGGAAGAATCTGGTCATGGTTAAATAATGACGAATATTTTACTCCACGCGACAGTTTAATGACGAATATTGGGCAGCGATTCAAAAGTTTGGAGTGGAAAGCTGATACTGTGGCATGTGAGCTGGTAACCAAATGCCCGGGACTGTTTTTGAAATTCTTTTTTTTTTCAAAGGAAGAAATCAAGAAATCTCATTTGAAAAGCAGCTTTAAGGGGTACATAATTTTACTAGGAATGGGACGAGAAGATGGGAGGGACTCAACCTTACCAATGATTAATCATTGGACCACAACCACATGACTAAGGGTAGTTCTTCGAATATTATATTCGATAGTAAATGAAGAAATTTCATTTGAAGTCGCTCTAAGGAGCAAAGTTAGGAGTATAGTTATTAAATTTGGCCTTACTATTGGAAAAAATTTGAAAATTGGATGTTTATATGATTCCTGGATTAATAGGTAAATTTGAAGTTCGATATTTGGTTATAGTAAAATTGGTATAGATTTTTAAACAAAATTTACTTTCGATAAGTTCATTTCAGATTCAGAAAATGGCATATGTTATTGGATAATAAGGTTGTTTGAATTTTTTTCTCAATTTAAGAAAAGAGTTGTCTTTAGTGTGATTTTTTGGACTTTCGCGCGGAAAAATTTGAGGTGAAATCTTGATTGTGCAAGGGCTACCCATCAAATTTGTGATTTCAATAAATTCCTACCCGATTTTAGTGAAATTACATCTAAAACATCCATTGAGTAATTATAAATTAAGAATACAAATGTATATTTTGAAAAATATTTGTTGAAGTTTAATATATGACTTTATCTCAAAATTAAAATTCTTGATAATATGGAATTTATGTGGTTCATTGTAATATAAAATTTATTCTTGATATTATGGAATTCATGTGGTTTTTTGTAATATAAAATTTGTAATGAAATTCAGTTTATATTGAGTAACATATAATATATGGTATAGTTGGGTGTATGAATGAATACAAAAACTGTTTTTTCTAAATGTGAAACTACACGCTTTGGTATAAATATATAGTTTTATTTGCAACTATTATAATTGAAAACAATTGTAAGAGAGTTTATGGGGATTTCAATATTATATTTATTCATGTTAATATTTTAAAATATTGGAAAAATAATATATTTGAACCACTGCAAGAGGTATACTTCCTAATTTTTTCTGTATTGAATTTCAAGTCATAGAATTTTTTTTGTAGAATCGAATTCCAATTCCAATTTGGTAACTATGCTAAGACTACATAGTTTTACTAAGAATTGGATGAGAAGACGAGAGATACCCAACCTTACCACCTAACCATTGGGCCACAACCACATCTAATTCCAATTCCAATTCCGAATTCCAATTTGGTAACTATGCTAAGAGTACATAGTTTTACTAAGAATTGGACGAGAAGACGAGAGAGACCCAACCTTACCACTTAACCATTAGACCACAACCACATGACTAACTACAATTCTTGAAATATTACACTCTGACAACAAATGAAGAAATCATGAAATTTCATTTGAAGCAGCTCTAAGGCTTACATAGTTTTGCTAGGAATTAGACCAGAAAATGAGAAGGACCCAACTTTATCACCAACTAAACTTATGTCAGTTATATCAATGGTTGATTCCAAATATTCAACAATCAAATTTTGGGGGCTGTCAAATCATTGATCACGCCCATGTCCATCTAATTGAAAAATATTAGGAGAATCAGCAATTAAGATAAAAATACCCTTCCCCCCGATCGGGGTGAACACCTGGCAGCTCATAGGGCATAATTGTTAAAGGTGGCGGTCATGGCATCCTATACACAATCAACTGCAATAATGATGCATTGGGAACATAGATTATGGAATGCAGTGAGCGAGCGAACCTTAATGAGTTCGCATGCAGGACAGCCTGTCCTGTCAGATTGCGGACGGAGAGGCTCTCATAAGGTAAGTTTTGTTCTCTCTTCCTCCCAAGCGGTAATACTTTTCTTTTTGCATGCAATTGCTTGGAGGCCGCAGAGGAGGAAGACAAGAACCACTGTAACATTCTCGACCAGTTGGGGGTACGTATACAGCTTTCTCCCTTTACTTATGGATGATATTGCTCTGGTTTTTAGCCTTAAGTTGTGTAATGGCATAGATTTTCCGGGTTACTTTGTTTTTAGTGTTTATACGCCCATACAGAGGAGAATCAATCCTTGCTTTCGTGACCCGTGCTCCCTGTTAGTCAATTGTGTCTTTTATATTCTGTATGGCAACCTCTGGGTTGGGGTAGGAATAGTTAATTGTGAACTAGTTTCCCCTCGGAAGCCCGCTCAGACTAACCAGGAAGTGGACTTAGGAGCGAACCTTCGTTACCTTCGCGTCGAGCACAGTCATATGAGGACTCATTTAGATTGTTGGTCGGGCGAAAGTCTCAATGTCAATGCTGTTATTGTTAACTGTGTGCACCTCAATCTTTCCTGTCACCCAACTGTGAAGTATCATGCCTTCAAAATCCACTCACTCATCAAACTGCAAGCTAGAACCCAGGCCTTCTCAGTGTCGAACAGGGTTTTAAGGACTGCGTCTGTAGTCAACCAGACTAGCTCTCATCTCAATTCTCTAGACCATCAGACTAGCTCTCATCCCAGCTTTCAGATTAGACTTGTGTCGCCTACTGATTCCAGCTCGAATTGCGGTCTCATCAGTGCGGCTGACGGGAATAATGTATGGAAGTCGCATGCAAATTTTAAAGCCCTCACTTTTATTTGTTGTCTGGTTATGTTTAGGAGTCATAAAACCATGGGGAAACGTCGTTTAACTTCCCAGACAAGGAAAGGAAAACAGCCAGCCAACATAGAGCTAGAGCCCAAGAAAAGAGGCAGGAAATCCAATCAGGAACTGTTAGAAAATTTAGCCACCAACTATGTCATCGGAAACAGTTCCAAAGTTCGCCAGGTAATCAAGGGCTGGGAGAGGGAAATTCAGATAGACCCTGAAGATAATACCACTGAAGTTGAGATTATAGACTTTATTACTGATCCAGGGAATACTAGAGGACGCCTCACCTTATTCCACCAGATAATTCATACCTACTGGACAGTAAAATGCCTTCTTGCAAAGGCCATACAGAGTTTCCCTCCTGAACAAGCTCAACTTGACTCAGCAAAGCTAGATTCTCGTATAATGGAAAAGCTCCAGGATATGCAAGATCAGTTATACCATATCAAGATCACCCAGTACCAGGCAGCGGACCGCATGGCCAGGCTCGATGATAGGGTTGGCCGTATGGAAAAGCAGTTGCAACAGCTCCAACAAGTAGACATGCTAGGGGCCAATGTCAAAGACCCTGCCCCTGTTTCTTCTTCTGATGCATAGATGTTCCTTTACTGATGTTTTATGAAATCTGCAATTTTGTATGAACTCGTTTTTTATTATCTGCATGTAGATAGGAATGCTCTAGATCAATTAGCCCATGTGGGGTATAGACAAATGAAACTTTTTCAATTTTGGAATGTTTTTCACGCACTCAGACGACCAACAGACCTGGTTTCCTTCGGGCAGGTTGAGGCCATAGATAGATTTTATCTTACGGTAACCTACATGTTAATGATAAGAAGTCAATAGAGAGATCCTACTATATTTACAAAAAAAGAAGATAAAAATACCCTTACCACCTAACCATTGACCCACAACCACATGACTGACTAACTGAGGTTCTTTGAATATTACACTGGAATATTACACTATACGGCAAAGTAGCTTTTAGTTTGTGGTTATCAATACAGTGGAGCATATCATATAATTGAGATTTGGTTCCAACGTTATATTCTTCCGGCTCTGCCATGATTCTTCTCTTCGTTTGCTATATCATGACTGTAATGGCGGCCATTAGAAGCAGAAAGGGAAGGCAGAATGAAAGAACCGCGAAAGGGAGAAAAACAGCAGCGGCAGCCGGCGAAGCAACGGACGATAGAAGTGAGAATCATATCGGCTCAAGATTTGGAGGACGTGAGATTGATCGGCAAGATGAGATGTTACGCAGTTGTGTACATCGATCCTGAGCACAAGGCCTACACCCGCATCGACGAACAAGGGGGAGTAAACCCCTTCTGGAACCAGCTCCTGGTTCTGCAGGCGGACGAGGAGCTCCTTTCGCAGAACCTGGCTGCTGTTAACGTGGACATCTACGCCCGCGGTCATACTCAGCGGCGACAATACAGGTGGGTACTTCCGAATCCTTCTTTCTCGAGGTCCTTAAAGGAGGGATGCGACAATATCTCCAATAACGCGGTGCTGCCGGGTCGAGGTGAGAAGACCCTGCGGTCGTCCTCAGGGCATTCTCAATATTTGGATTCCCCCCTCTGGTAAGTTTCTCCTGCGTCGGAGCTCTCTGTCTTTTAGTAAAGTAGACGCTGATGAGCAGGATAATGTTAAAGGGGGCGAGAATGGGTTGACCTCCGAGGCGATGTGAGGCGAGGCGAGAATGGGTCTATCTCCATATTGCAGGGTTACAGTGATATCTCTATACTAGCAATTGCACAGGGAGGTGCAAAGGAACGCTGAAAGGAAACCCCCCAATGATGTAAGGGGGAAAAAAAGGTAGATGTTGAGTTAATTCTTCTCCAACTCCTCCTAGGGGAACAGAGGGAGAAGAATAAATGGCCTCCAGGGACTAAAATCAACCGAATTCACTATCATGCCGTCTCTAGTAACATAGCAATGGAATGTAGGCTTTCGGGAGGGCGTATACTTGCTATTGCTTGGGGTTATGGTCTAAGAAGTTCGAGCATCAAAATATAATGAGAGGATATTGCCTTTTAATACAGTTTACAAGGGGAGGATTTCTATTAATATTCAAGCACTTTATAAAAGAGAGAGATAGCCTCTGTGCATTATTCAAAGGATATTCAATTGTTTTTTATTATTATCGAATAAATTAAATGTTAAAAATAATTAAATAATAATTAAAGTTTGAATTTATATATTTATTTTATTTTTAATAATTACATGCTAGGATAAGAAAAGATTTCAAAACCAATAAAAAAAGAAGAAAAAATAAAAGTAAAAATTAAATAAATAAATAGAAATAAAATAAAATAAAATAAAGATATAATTAAAATTTAAAATAAAATAGATAAAAAGAAATAAATAAATAAAATTAAATAAAACAAAATAAAAATTAAATTCTTAATTACAAAAACAAGAATATAATAAATAAATAAATAGAAATAAAATAAAATAAAGATTAATAAATAAATAAATAAACAAACAAATAAATAAAATGAAATAAAAATAAAATTACATAAATAACAAAGGAATAATAGTAAAATTAGAAATAAATATTTTTATTAAAATAAATATAAATATTTAAAATTTTTCCACCTCTTCTTCGCTGCCCAGGTAGCTTTTGCGACTGAGGATTAATCTCACCATAATATCAAATATTAGCTCCACCACAATTTTCTCTGAGAACGCTGCTGCAACGCCCCGATGTGTTGAAAAGGGAAGAGGAGGAGCTGGCCTTCATAGTTGGAAGGGAACGCGTTTTGGAGGAATCGGATCTCCCAAAGTTGAAGTATTTGGAGGCGATTGTGAAAGAGGCGAACCCCCGCGCCGCGAAGGAGCAAACGACTTGACAGAAGCACGGCCCAGTCTGTGGCTGCGTGGGAAATAGCGTGACGGCAAATGTCAAATTTTGAGTGGCGGTAAGAACGATGAGAACGCGCTCTGTTTGGCTCAGTGAACAATCGCATTCGGAAAGCCAACAAAGGGAACGCTTTCAGCGTACTTAGTATATGTAGTTAAACACAATGTGTATTTTGGCTAATGAATGATGGGGGAACACAGGCATGGAAAATACCCAAACACCATTCTATGCAAAAGGTGAAGATTTTGTCACAGCTTACTGAAATTAGTATATGTAGTTAAACCAATGTGTGTATTTTGGCTAAGGAATGATGGGGAACGGAATTTTGTTTGTAAAGGAGCCATATTCTTTTATTTCTATCTATTCTCGCTATATATATGAACATACTGCTTTGAATGAACTCAAAGGATAGAGAAACATGTTTGACCAGAAGAATCAAGTTTGTTTAGGAAATCTTCGAAGGACTTTCCCATTTGACATTTTTGTAAGGCCTGCTTTTACAAAAGTTAGAAACTCTTATAGAAATAAAGTGCAGATGCTCTGAGAACAAGTTTACACCTAATAGAAATGAGTGCAAATGCTTTGAGACCAAGTTTACCCCAATCGAAATGAGTGTAGATGCTCTGACACGAAGTTTGCATTGCAATCAAATTCATTTTTTTAACTTTTAAATAAGCATACTTGATTTTGAAAGCATGCAAGATTATCCAGACTTGATAAATCAATACAGTAATGGTTAGGAGACGGCTTCCACAAATCGACACAAAAGAATGTTTTGGAAAAATATTATCAACACCTACACAGCGTCTTCTTTGAGTCCTGTCGATCCAAGTCATTGCAACTATGCTTTGATAGTTAACGAAAAGGCTGAAAGGTATGCATTTTCTTCATTTCTAGAAGTTGAAGCTTCATTTGTGGTTGGATGCAAGCTGACTCCAGCCTCAGCATTGAGCTCTCAATAGCGTTCACACAATCCCTGGCAAAATCATGGCCCAAAACGGTAAATTTAAGTCTTGTCAGCGACATTTCAGTGGGCTTCAAGATGGGAGACATTGTGATGAAATTGAATTTCCGGATCTCCATGTGCCTTCGCCTGGTTGCACAAGACTTGGGCTCACATGGCAGCAGATTCTTCCTTTCTATGCTACACTGGCTCTTGCAAACCTCTAGGCCAGAAAACCTCAATATATACCGACTGCACAAAATTCTCTTCACCGATGACAACAAAGAAAAATCCCTTCAAGCTAAGAAAATGCGCTTTCAAACCATGCTTGAAAGAAGGGATCTTTGGAGCAGACCAGTCGCTAGACACCAAGGGTTTTATTGTTCATTCAAGAGGAGGAATACAGAGGGTTTAGGATGCATATACAACTGCAGGAACTGAAAGACCTGTGTTTCCGACAAAATTATTATGATGGTGATATCCACCATGCAATATAGAGCCTTGCACCAAGAACCAGGGAGGATGACCATTCTACAAAAAGGATTCCTCTGTTTTGTTATTCAAATGTTCAGTGGGTGGCTAGTTGTATCCAACATTTTTACAACCGTTTCAGGCAAAGTCTGTGATTGTTTGAATCACAAAATGCAATCTCTTCTGGCTTTTAAAAACAGTTTGTATGATCTTGAACATTTGGCTTCTTGGAATGTTTCTTTCAGATGTTGATAGTGGGAAGGTGTCTCCTGTGACAGTCGAACCGGCGTTGTTGTTGCGGCGGATTTGCATAATTGCAGTTTGAGTGGCATCCTGCGCCCTGCTGCACTGTTTAAATTGACGACCCTACAGCATTTAGATGTTAGGAATCGAATGAGGACCCCAACGTCAATGACGTGGTACGAAAACGAAAGACGCGAAGGTCGTGGGCACGCAAACGACAGACGCGAAGGGCAAACGATTTGACAGCAGCACGGCGCAGGGAGGTCGAACAGTGAGCGGGCACCTGTCAAATATGTATTGGCGGTAAGAACGATGAGAACCCGCTCTCATTGGCTGAGCGAAAAATCGCAATTGCAAAGCCCATAAAGGGAACGCTTTCAGCGTAAACATACACTTATTTATGATGACTTATCCACTACACTACTTGGATTGGGATTTGTCTTTTATATCCTCCGAGAAATAACAAAGTGACAAGTTCAGTGATCAGCCATATAGTCATAAACAATAAAAAAACCTGCACCCTACTTAGTTTTTATAAGTGGCTACTCAATCATAAACCATAAAAAACCCTCCACACTACTTAATTTTTATAAGTGGCTACTCAATTTTTATCATTATCTTGATGCACCTTGATCTTGGACTTGTGATCACTTTTGTTTCAAACGTTTAAAAGAACATGTGCAAACTATGTTTACAAACATATTGTAAAGATGAACAATAAAATTATCAAGGAAAATTAAAACCTTTAACATCCCTTGCTTTCATTTATAAAATTTTATAACAATTTACCGTACATCAACTTTGACTAAAATACATTTATTCATACACCAACCAAACCTTACCCGACCGACCAACCCAAAGCTCGATTGACAATTTTTATCACTACAAACAGTAAATGTATTAACAGCTATAAGAAATCGTACACCAAATTCTTTACTTCTTTTACGCTGCCTGTGAGCAGGCGTTGGACTGACTATCTCATCCAATCAAAAGCTCATAGTCCAAATTATCTTTCTTCTGGATCTCTATCCGGTTACCGGTTCGAATAATTGCGTTCGGATTTCTCTCAATTTCACTGGGTAAATATCAAACCAGCCACAAAAATCCTCTTTCTATTGAATTTCGGAGGATTTTGAACAAAGCCTTTACAGCTTTCAGACCTCGGACCAAGCGGGACAAACACCGAGTTAGCGCGTTGCGCCAGGTTTTACGAGGGGTTTTTGAAGAGAGAAAGAAAATAAGTATTTGAAATTGCATTTGAACTTAGTCTATCAGGAGGGATTTTATCCATGATGTCCCATGCCCTTACCTCGTTACCATTGCCCCAAGCGACGATGTCGTTGCCATCTCAGTTTCTTCAAAAAACCCTCGAGCCGGCTTCGCCCTCGGCGTTGGTCTCGGCAAATTCGAAGTCGTGTTTCCCTTGTCCTCATAGGGTTAAGTTCAAATTGGGACCACAGAAACACAAGCGCATTTCCGGTCGGCAGTTTGTTCTAAAATTTTGGGTTCCTTCGAGGGTCCGGCTCGAGGCCGTGACTGCGGGTATGTCCAATGACGTGGGCACGCAAACGACAGCCGCGAAGGTCAAACGATTTGACAGCAGCACGGCGCAGGGAGGTCGAACAGTGAGCGGGCACTTGTCAAATTTGTATTGGCGGTAAGAACGATGAGAACCCGCTCTCATTGGCTGAGCGAAAAATCGCAATTGCAAAGCCCATAAAGGGAACGCTTTCAGCGTAATTATATTATAATTATAATTGCATGCGGTTATAATTTGGTGCTTTGGATCAAAATTGGAGGCGTTGGATTTGTGTCTCCTCAGTTTGATAGTTTGTGATAATTATGTATTTAAAATAGAGATGGATTTCTTGGATGTAGGGGGGATTTTCTTGAAAGTTGGTGTCTTGAAATTATCCAGAAATAATGGAGTATGGGTTAGGAAAAGGAAAATCAACGGTATGAGATGAATTATTTTGAATATATTGATTTATATTTGTTATGAATATAGGACACCTTTAAAGTTTGGATTTGTACTCACCATACCTTTTCGACTTTAACAGAGTGTCTTAAACCTCGTATGTTTAGTTTATATTTTATTTTATTTTATTTTTATAATTTATATTTTTCGACTTTAACACGGAGAAGTGTGTCTTCCTTGATACTTTTAATGTATATATTATATTTTATTTTATTTTATTTTTATAATTTATATTTGAATTGTATATCATATTTTGAATAGGTATTATGAAGAGTAGCCATAAGCATAGATTTTTATGACTGTTTTTTTAAATGAGATTAAATAAATATAATTAATAAATAGTACAGTATTTTGGGTTTTTTTAATGATTGTATTTTTAATAAATATAATAAAAGTGAGTGTTTATATATTGTTTATTTTGGAATATTAAGTTTTCAGAATATTAATTTAATTTTTAATAATTATTGGTTGGATGTTAATGATTTTATATTTTAAGAATAATTTTAATAATAATCATATATTAAAGTTTGAGATTTATATTAAAAATAGTTATGTTATGACAGAGTATTCTTGGGCCCCTTGCCAAATTAGTCTAATATAATTATCGAAAGCATATCACTCAATTTCTTAGAAATGGTTTCCTTTCAGAAATAATTTTCAGATTTTTATTTGCCGCTTTCCAGGTGCAAAGTAACTTAAATATAAAATGATTGGTTTCCTTTCACAAATAATTTTCAAATTTTTATTTGCCACTTTCAAGGTGCAAAGTAACTTAAATATAAAATGATTGAATAGATAAAATGTTTCTTCATATGCATTTGACAAACTCACAGAATGATCCACAAGGAAAGATAATTATCTTGTAAGTCAAAAAAGAAAAACTAGTTTACGTAAAATTTGTTCTTGATAATATGAAATTTATGTGGTTTTTTGTAATATAAAATTTGTAATGAAATTCAGTTTATATTGAGTAACATATAATCTATGGTGTAGTTGGGTGTATAAATGAATACAAAAAAAATTTTTAAATGTAAAACTACATGCGTTGGTACAATATATAGTTTTATTTACAACTATTACAATTGAAAACAATTGTAAGAGAGTTTATGGGGATTTCAATATTATATTTATTCATGTTAATATTTTAAAATATTGGAAAAATAATATATTTGAATAACTGCAAGAGATATATCCTATTGTGAATGGAAGTGATTATGTTCCAAAATTGCTTAAGAGGGGCCGTATTAAAGGAAAAATTTTGACTCAATGAGAGAAAGACAAAAGTACAAAAACATTTGTAAATAAGGGTGTGGTAGGTCTTCTAGATTCTATTTTTATTTCACAAACACTCTAGAAGTACCCCAATGAAAGTAAAATTTAGCCTCACCCATGAAAAAAATAAAGATATATGTTGATAGCCTTATCTTTTCACATATATTGGTTTCCACATCTACTAGAATTTATTGGGATCAAATGAATGGATCTATGCTTCTATTAATATTTGTTGTCTTGCATAATAGTAAAATGAGTAAAAAAGGTGGTATACATAAATTTAATGCACTTTCCTTTAAAAGCTCTAATTCAACATTAAAACCACATAATATAAATGTCATTTTTTAACCCTGAATGTAGATTTTTCCCTTTAATCTTCTTTCACTAGAATTTCGTGAACTACTTTCTAACTTCATTCTTTGGAATTAGCTCAAGGCTACATGATATTATTCCTTATCCTAACCATTCTTCTTATAATACACATTTTGGTTCACTCTTGAGTTGTAAAATATTAGTAGTGAAATTATTTGTTTCCCTTTTGTTTCTTCACTTCTCTACAATGGTTTTTCTTGTTGTATGTCTTATAAGCACCATTAGCATCAATGGACTTCTTGCCATGCTTCACACCTATGTAGATGGCCTTCTTGAATGCTTTGTTAGGCACCTTCATTTCCAACAACAAGCCATCCATGAAGTTGGTCTATACTCAACTATGTACTATGCACAACATTTTATTTGAGAATATCTACTAGGGAATAAACTTGGATCTCATTCAAGGATTTCATGCCATATGGAAATGCTTAGAATGTATAAACCTTACTTTATGCTTTTGTGTGCCACTAGGGATTCACCTTATTGACCAATATCTTATCACATTCATTCATAAAGGGAGAATTTAAATTATGAAAAATAAAAAACATAGTGTAAGTATTGGGAGTGGGGGAGTGATTGGAAGTACATGGGTTTATAGATATTGGGGCTATAAAAAGGGGTATCTAGTAAAAATAGGGGATTTTTTTATTGGAAAGATGTATTGGGATAGGGGTTCAACAAAAATATTTTGGAAAATCTTTATTAATATGTAGTGAAATTATGGGTATTCCTCAATATCCCACAAATTCACATGTTGTGTCATAGATTCACTAGGTGATGACCCCGTGTTGTGTGAATGGGGGTATGGATCATCATAACATTAGATCATCATAACATACTCTCATCACATACTCTCAAATGATGGGTTCAAAAGCCTTCTCAATTGTAGGATTTCTCCTTTTCCTAACATTTTAAACTGTTGTTATCTTCTATTCTTCAAAGAATGATGACCTCCTTCAGTTGTCTTAACTTCAGGAGAAGCACTCTTCTATCCAGATATTAATTAGGCTAGCTCAATAACCACACAACAAAATCACTTTAACTTTCTATCATTTTTTCTTTGCCTCACATGATTGGAAGGTAGTGCCTATGGATCATTGGTCCTAGTTATTTATAGTGGTTGTATCATTGATATTGAGGGTGGAATCTTTTATAAAAAAATTCTCATCAACAAATTGTTTTTGAAATTCCTTCCTTCTTTTTGACTTTGCTTTATTGATGACTATGTCATCAATCATATTACATAATTGTTTATTTTATTTTACACAGTCAACCATATCATATACTCTATTTTTACCATTATGTCATAATCATATCATATAATCTCTTTTTTAATTTACTAATGACTATGTCATCAATCATTTGATATAATATTTTTCTTTCTTTTACTATTTATTTATTTATTAATAACTATATTATCAATCATATCATATACTTTCTCTAATTTTAATTATCTCATAAAATTATAGAATTATAGAATTTAAGAGCTTTGACAATACCATTTCCAAAAAAATATTAACCAATATTAACATTTTAAAAATAACATAAACTCGTATATATTTAAATATATACGCAATTATACTTGTAAATTTGTTACTCTGTAATATTCCTTTTAGGAGCATTAAATCCCATAAAGATTTTATTATAGTTAGACTTACACCAAAGGTGAAATTAAAAAACTTTCTTAACAAGAAGTCTCGTAGTCACCATCATCTCGCTATACACAACTAAATGAGATACTAGTGACACAAGCTCATGCTTAAATTGGTCGAGAATAAACCAGAAACTTTTGAATTAAGTAAATAAATAACCGGAAACTACAAAACCACAAACCCAAAAAAATAACTTTTTGAGAAAGAAAGTATCCTAGTATACAATGTTGGAGTATTTATTCTAAATCTGTGTCACGGAAGAATCTGGTCATGGTGAAATAATGACGAATATTTTACTCCACGCGACAGTTTAATGACGAATATTAGGCAGCGATTCAAAAGTTTGGAGTGGAAAGCTGATTCTGTGGCATGTGAGCTGGTAACCAAATGCCCGGGACTGTTTTTGAAATTATCCTTTTTTTTTCAAAGGAAGAAATCAAGAAATCTCAATTGAAAAGCAGCTTTAAGGGGTACATAGTTTTACTAGGAATGGGACGAGAAGATGGGAGAGACTCAACCTTACCAATGATAATCATTGGACCACATGACTAAGGGTAGTTCTTGGAATATTATATTCGATAGCAAATGAAGAAATTTCATTTGTCGCTCTAAGGAGCAAAGTTAGGAGTATTGTTATTATTGACTGAATCTACTGATGCGGTGATGGTGGAGTAACTGGCAGGTTACACAAAGGAGCGTAACAGTAGACAACCGTGCAGAAAAAAGTGAATGGCCTCCATGGAGATGCGCAAGCTTTTGGGTTTGTCAGCAGCAGTATGCAGCAACATTTGGAAGAAAGCAACGGATAATGTTATCCAATGGGTCTGTTGTTTTCTTTGCGTGGTCTGATTGGCTTCTATTGGCTAAAAGAATGGTTTTGTGTTTTTAGTCAGAATGTATTGATAGTTTTAGTGGGTTTGTATCGACCATTATGAATCTCTGGGATATCATCGATGTTTGTATATCTAGTTGTCTTATTATAGCTGCCATATACATCCTTTTTTATATATATAAACTACATAAGCTATATGAATAGCATGGTGGAATGCAAAAATAATCTACATTCATCATCTCTGGATTCATCTTCGGAGTCAATCGTCTCTGAATCTAGTTGGTCGGATTGCTGGTCTTACCTATGGAGTAGATGGATTGATTCCATTTGTATTACCCGACCATGCAAGAGTTTTGGTTTTCTTTTTGGTGAAAGGTGGTGGGCTTTTCCAGGCTGCTACTGTTGCTGCTGCTGTTAAGGTTGAGGGGTGCTCTGTCCTTTGGACTGGTTTTTCCGACGTTTTTTCCGGCTGACCTTCTCAGCATCCTCAGTTTTCAGGCTAAATTCAAAATTTCGGGTGGCTTATCCTTGATGACGTCTGGATGATCTTCTCTAGGCGTTTTTTAATGCAGGCATCATTTATGGTCTGGCAGGTGTCGTATGGTGGGATAATTGTTGTATCTGATAGGATTTCCTATTAGGTAGAGAATTCAATAGGATAGTATTTCTTATTTGGATGAGAGGACGGTCCTCTCAATCTCGACAAGGATTCATTTTTTGAATTGGGCGGCTTCCAATTCTGGATGACTTGGATAAGGTGTCCTTGTTCTGATCGATTATATGACTGGGTCTGATATTCCTCATTGGGATTACTATATCTATAGTTTATTTGCTCCTCTTTTAGATAAATTTGAAAGTTCTTAACAGTGGCGGCTCTCTGATCGCATCAGACTCCTGTCACCTGACAAATTTGCAACCTGATCGAGTATCGGTTTACAGATTTTCTTTGATCAAAAGATGGGTTATTTATGAAAGCCTTAATATTTTATTCAGTGTCGGCCTCCTGATCTGTCCGGAAATCTGACTAATGAATACGGGGTGTAGACTGACAATAAGGATTATCGGATATATTTCTTTGGATTGTGAGTGCCAGTTTTAATTTTTGGAACGTTGAACTGCCATTTTACTTTGGGGGTAGCATCCAGCATTATTATATCACTTGGTTTTTTCTAGTGACGGCCTCTGGCTGGTATCGTGTACCTATACGTGGTATCGTGTACAATTAATCTCCTGACATATCCTGTGATCGGGCTGACATCTTTGGGGCCTGTACATGTGCAATGGAGGCCATTACTATCGGAAACCAGACCAACCTGCTTGAAAATCTTTCGCTTGCCTCGTGCATATACAATGGCCTGGAAGAGGTTTCTTGTGATCCTGCGATTGATGATTTGATTAAATGCAGTACCAATACCTGCAATTTGGGGGATAAGATAAATACTAAAGATGATTGCAAAAAGAATGCTGCCACGAGGAACGTTGATCAATCTGTGCAAAAGGAATTCGAGCTGGACGCTTCTATTATTGCACAGTCCATTTTTGCGCCTCCAGATTTCCATGAGAGTCGGCAGGTAAATCCTGGTGGGGGGAATTCTAATGGGCCCAAGGCTGGTACGACCTGCAGAGGCAGGCGCAGACAGGGAAAAAATCGACTTGCTCACTACAAGCCTGCTACGGATGTCAAAGAAGTGGTGATGGAACATGAGGATCTATGTGGGTGGGTCATTAGTTTGCAGAAGCGTGCATTAATTGGGCGTTGGATGTATTCCGATGGACAGGAGATAGATATGATAGAATGGGCGGAGAAAGTATGGTGCCCCATGGTGGGATATGCCCCGCAAGTCAGCTTGCTCCTAAATAATTGGTACACCATTCACCTTAAGAACGAAAAAGATGTGGCCTTGATTGTTAACAAGCCATGGGTACGTGGAAAGAGTTTCTTGCAACTTTTGCCATGGTACCTTGGTTTTAATCCAATTATGGAGGCCCCTAAGAATAGGACGGTGTGGGTAAAGCTCCCGGGCCTTCCGCTGGAGTTCTGGACGGATAAGACTATTAGGGCCATTGGAAATTCCATAGGATGCACGAAATACATCGACTCTAGCATGCTTGATGCCAGCGACAAACGCATTTCCTGGTTATTAGTCGAATTGGTCTTCTCTGGGGGCTTGCCCGGGGATGTTGATCTCATTTGGGGTTCGAGAAGACACAGGCAAAGGGTGGATTATTGGGGCATTCCTTTCCGCTGTTTGGTTTGTCACAACACTGGCCATCTGAAGGGCAACTGCCCCCGGCGGCATTGGGGGCCCCGTCGGGGAAAACACAGGTCTGTTGCTGAATATAGGGAGCTGACTCCAAATGTACAATGAAATGTCTCCCTATCAGGTATTCCTCCCTTTGTGGTTTCTAGTTTTTATTCATCTGCTAATGATAGTGCACATTGTGAGGAGTTATCTCCACCACACAAGGATTTTACCCCGCCTGAGGAATCCGAACCGCCGTCGGCGCCTTCTGATTCTAAAGACATAAATGTTTTTACTTCCCCGGTGAATACCGGTTCGCCCTTTCATTTAGAATCCGAAGTAAACCTTGGATCCACTATCATAACGGAGGATAATATGCCTTATGTCCCTTCTGTTTCTGTTATCCATCATCAAACCCGCCCCAGCTCTGCACCATTATACATCTCGCCATCCATGCCGCCCCTTGAAAACGCATCCCCTTCCCCCTCCCCACATTATATCGAGAATGTGGACTTATCGGATTCACTTAATGTCTCTACTGCTCTTGTTGTAAACCATCAAACCTGCCCCACTCCTGATCCATTATATCCCTCCCCCTCCATGCCTCCCCCCTCTCCTCCCTCTCCACATAATTTTGTGAATGTGGACCCATCAGACTCTCCCATAAATTCTGTTGGATGTGATATTGAATCCCTATTAAATAACCCGAACCTTGATTTGGCTGCCCTCACTATTTTTGATAACATCCCTAGGGACCCTGATATTATCATCTCGCCAGCTTCGGGTTGCAATATTACGGTGAGGAAAAAATCACAATCTGCATCCAGACACTTCAGAGGGAGGCCAAAAACAAAATCCCTTTTCCGGGATGAACTCCTTGACCTCAGGGAGGTGTCAATTTATGCTGCTGCTGATCTTAGGGTGCTTGGTGCTGGCGACCCGCCAGGGGTCTCCAAATGACATACATTCTCCCCTTCTATATAAGAGGTCTGTTTGCTGCTATGGCAAATACCGTGGGCCGTCACGACCCAGATGTTATCCTCCTCCTGCAGGCGAGCCAGATTTTATATATGCTTTCTTTTACAGGTGCAAGCGTGCCAGTTTTTGGATGATACATAATTTGCAAGCGAGGCTGTTTACCCTCACATACTCCTCTCCCTGGATGTTTCCTTCGGAAGGGGTATATGAGCTGGTTTTTCCACAGGTTTACTCTGGCTCCTAGAATTAAGTAGTGGCATTTTTATGGTGCCAAACTTTTTTATATAATTTGTGGACACATCATAATCTTTTTGCCTTCGTCGGTTACTTTATGCCGATGTAAATGGGGCATAATATGTTGTATCTGATTGCATTATCTATGCTCTATATATTTGCGCTATTTGTACAGTGCTACTATGCACTGTATCATCATGTATAACATGTACTGTTTTGCATATCCTAATATATGAAACAGCGTTTTTTTCTTTCTGAGAAAAAAAAAAAAAAAAAAAAAGAAGAAGAAGAAAAAGGAGTATTGTTATTAAATTCGGCTTTACTGCTGGACAAAATTTGAAAATTCGATGTTTGATACGATTCCTGGATTAATAGGTAAATTTGAAGTTCGATATTTGGTTAAAGATTAGAGTAAAATCGGTATAGATTTTTAAACAAAATTTACTTTCGATAAGTTTATTTCCGATTCAGAAAATGGCATATTGTTATTGGATAATAACGTTGTTTGAATTTTATTTTTTTCTCAATTCACCAAAGGAGTTGTTTTTAGTGTGACTTTTTGGATTTTCGAGCGGAAAAATTTAAGGTGAAATCTTGATTGTGCAAGGGTTACCCATCAAACTTGTGATTTCAATAAATTCCTACCCGATTTTAGAGAAATTACACCTAAAAAATCCATTGAATAATTATAAATTAAGAATACAAATGTATATTTTGAAAAATATTGGTACAAGTTTAATATATGATTTTATCTCAAAATTAAAATTATTGATAATATGGAATTTATGTGATTCATTGTAATATAAAATTTATTCTTGATATTATGGAATTCATGTGGTTTTTTGTAATATAAAATTTGTAATGAAATTCAGTTTATATTGAGTAACATATAATATATGGTGTAGTTGGGTGTATAAATGAATACAAAAATTGTTTTTTAAATGTAAAACTACATGCTTTGGTACAATATATAGTTTTATTTACAACTATTATAATTGAAAACAATTGTAAGAGAGTTTATGGGGATTTCAATATTATATTTATTCATGTTAATATTTTAAAATATTGGAAAAATAATATATTTGAATAACTGCAAGAGATATACTTCCTAATTTTTCCTTTATTGAATTTTAAGTCGGAAATTTTTGTGTAGAATCGAATTCAAAATTCCAATTTGGTAACTATGCTAAGAGTACATAGTTTTGCTAAGAATTGGACCAGAAGAGGAAAGAGACTTACCACCTAACCATTGGACCACAACCACATTGAATTAGAATTCCAATTTGGTAACTATGCTAAAAGTACGTAGTTTTGCTAAGAATTGGACGAGAATACGAAAGAGACCCAACCTTACCACCTAACCATTGGACCACCTAACCATTGGACCACAACCACATGACTAAGTGCAGTTCTTGGAATATTACACTTTGACAACAAATGAAGAAATCATGAAATTTCATTTGGAGCAGCTTTAAAGCTTACATAGTTTTGCTAGGAATTAGACCAGAAGATGAGAAAGACCCAGCTTTATCACCAGCAAACTTATGTGACTTATATCACTTGCTGATTTCCAAATATTCAACAATTAAATTTTGAACACAATCAAATAATTGATCACGCCGATATCCATCTAATTGAGAAATATGAGGAGGATCAGCAATTAAGATAAAAATACCCTTACCACCTAACCATTGACGCTCAACCACATGACTAGCTGAGGTTCTTTGAATATTACACTGGAATATTACACTATACGGCAAAGAAGCTTTTAGTTTGTGGTTATCAATACAGTGGAGCATATCATATAATTGAGATTTGGTTCCAACCTTATATTCTTCCGGCTCTGCCATGATTATTCTCTTCGTTTGCTATATCATGACTGTAATGGCGGCCATTAGAAGCAGAAAGGGAAGGCAAAATGAAAGAACCGCGAAAGGGAGAAAAACAGCAGCGGCAGCCGGCGAAGCAACGGACGATAGAAGTGAGAATCATATCGGCTCAAGATTTGGAGGACGTGAGATTGATCGGCAAGATGAGATGTTACGCGGTTGTGTACATCGACCCTGAGCACAAGGCCTACACCCGCATCGACGAACAAGGGGGAGTAAACCCCTTCTGGAACCAGCTCCTGGTTCTGCAGGCGGACGAGGAGCTCCTTTCGCAGAACCTGGCTGCTGTTAACGTGGACATCTACGCCCGCGGTCATATCAGGAGCGACAAACTGGTGGGTACTTCCCGAATTCTTCTTTCTCAGGTCCTTAAAGGAGGGGATGCTGACAATATCTACGATAACCCCATTGATTGCCTGCCCGTTCTCGTGAGAAGGCCCTCAGGTCGTCCTCAGGGCATTCTCAATATTTGGATTCCCCCCTCTGGTAAGTTTCTCCTGCGTCGGAGCTCTCTGTCTTTTAGTAAAGTAGACGCTGATGAGCAGGATAATGTTAAAGGGGGCGAGAATGGGTTGACCTCCGAGGCGATGTGAGGCGAGGCGAGAATGGGTCTATCTCCATATTGCAGGGTTACAGTGATATCTCTATATTATATTATAATTATAATTGCATGCGGTTATAATTTGGTGCTTTGGATCAAAATTGGAGGCGCTGGATTTGTGTCTCCTCAGTTTGATAGTTTGTGATAATTATGTATTTAAAATAGAGATGGATTTCTTGGATGTAGGGGGGATTTTCTTGAAAGTTGGGGTTACAGAGTTTAATTCAGAAATAATGGAGTATGTACAGTTGGGAAAAGGAAAATCAACAGTATATGAGATGAATTATTTTGAATATATTGATTTATATTTGTTATGAATATAGGACACCTTTAAAGTTTGGATTTGTACTCGCCATACCTTTTTTCGACTTTAACACAGGAGTGTCTTAAACCTCATATGTTTAGTTTATATTTTATTTTATTTTATTTTTATAATTTATATTTTCGACTTTAACACATGAGTGTCTTAAACAATGCACCTAATGTATTTATATTATATTTTATTTTATTTTATTTTTTTAATTTATATTTGAATTGTATATCATATTTTGAATAGGTATCATGAAGAGTAGCCATAAACATAGTAAATGGTATGGTATTTTAGGTGTTTTTTTATGATTTTTTGTTTAAATGAGATTAAATAAATATAATTAATAAATAGTATAGTATTTTGGTTGTTTTTAATGATTGTTTTTTTAATAAATATAATAAAAATGAATATTTATATATTGTTTATTTTGGAATAAGTTTTCAGAATTTTAATTTAATTTTTAATAATTATTGGTTTGATATTAATGATTTTATATTTTAAGAATAATTTTAATAATAATCATATATTAAAGTTTGAGATTTATATTAAAAATAGTTATGTTATGATAGAGTATTTTGGAATGACTAAGTGATGAACCACACTTAGTGGTAATATGTGATTTACTTTCTCATAACATTATGAAGCACAGAAGTTTGCATTATGAAATAGTTATGCTTTTTTTTTTTAATTAAATTGCTTTATTAAAAAAATGGCATGGCAAGTATTATATGAAATGAATTATGATTACAAATCTTGTTATGTGTTTTTAACTGTATATGTGTTTAATTTATGTATTAAATTTTTATATAATAAAAATTAATTAAAATAAAGTTATGTTGTACTTAATTTTTTTATTTATTTTAATTTTGGAAATGTGAGATGTATCATGAACTAAGTGTTTAGATGTTTATCATAAATTAATTCATGTTACTGCTTATTTAATTTATATGGCTACTCTAATTATATTGATGTATTAAAAAGTGGTCAAATTAATTAGAAAAAAATTATAAAATAACTAATAATATAATTAGGAATTTATAAATTTTAATTTTCTTTAAAAATATTTCAATTTTAAATTTTAAAATATCCAATAAGATTTTTTTTTTAAATTATTATTTTTAACTCACCATATATTAAAAATAAATAAAATAACTATAAAAAAAAAGCATTTAACCATCTTATATTTATCATGGAGAGTACCAAAAAATTCATTTACACCCTCCCAAATTTGAATTAAATCCTTGCATTAACTTTTATTTTCAAGAATAAAGAGTTTTATGAATGGCTTATTGGCTTGGTCATCAAATTTTCATTTACACTCTCTCAATTTTGAATTAAATCCTTGTATTTATACCTAGTTTTATCATAGTGGCTTGGTCATTAAATTTTCCCCTTCAATCCTTTAAACAACGGTTTTGTGTTGTTTCAACATTATGTATAAACATTTCCCTCAAAACATTTAAAAAAAAAAAAAATCAATATTGTTTCAACGTATATTACAATTATAAAAACTTCACATTAATAACAAACAATTCATTATGTAAAAAAATATTTTTGATTCAATATTATTTCCATTTATATTACAATTATAAAAACTTCATATTAATAACAAACAATTCATTATATAAAAAAAATCTTAAAAATAGCATCTTCTCTTTTTGACAAACACATCATCAACATCATACCTTTAATGTACCCCTTTGTTAAAAATATGCTTTTCAATCAATGAAGCATCAATGTAATAGAATCTAGGCTCCTCTCACTTGTTTTCCTTTCATAGGTCTCTATTACAGCGCTAACCTTGTTTACATTCTCTTTCCAAATATATTATTTTTTTGGAAATAACATGGGACTTGAACATATATACCTCCACATAATAAATGGATTTCCTATTAAAAAAGGACTCAAATTAATATATCAACTTCTAATAGGGGTTGAGAAATACATCATAGACAGCAATGCCGCTCTCTTATATTCCTCTTAATCAATAAAATGGATTAATTTGTCTTTATATTCCTCTTAATCAATAAAATGGATTAATTTGTCTTTAGAACCTATAGCATGTAATATTCTTGGGCCCCTTTACAAATTAGTCTAATATAATTATCGAAAGCATATCACTCAATTTCTTAGAAATGGTTTCCTTTCACAAATAATTTTCAGATTTTTATTTGCCGTTTTCAAGGTGCAAAGTAACTTAAATATAAAATGATTGGTTTCCTTTCACAAATAATTTTCAAATTTTTATTTGCCACTTTCAAGGTGCAAAGTAACTTAAATATAAAATGATTGAATAGATAAAATGTTTCTTCATATGCATTTGACAAACTCACAAAATGATCCACAAGGAAAGATAATTATCTTGTAAGTCAAAAAAGAAAAACGAGTTTACATGAATTGCATACAAGGACATGCACTATATGATATCCTTAATTACATATAAGGATACCCTTTTGAAATTGATATTGTTTTATTTGATTCAGGTTGATATAATTTGGGTTTAAGAAAAATTAATTTCAAATATAGGTCATCACCTCTAATTATATCTATCATGTAAGAGTAAAAAATTTTACTCTACAAAATGAGAGGATGGTTAAGGATTGGTTTTTGGATGGTTATTCCGGGTGGGAGGCATCCATGGTGAGGGAGAGAGGTATACTTAAATTTTAATATGTCATTTTATTTTTCCTAATTATTGAATTTAACATATGATTCAAAGAGAGTTTAGGTCCATTGATAGTGAAATAATTTATTATTTATCATATATATATATATACATGTTCGTGTTTTCTTTCTTTCTAAAAATTAAAGTTGTTATTATTTCTAACTACTAAGTAGTCATGCTTTGATACTTTGGTTACAAATATAGCTTTGCTTTCTATAGCATTCATTGGTTTAGTGGCTCGTTCCCTCTTATAAACATCACATGACTAACAATCATTAGAGAAGGAAATGCGTTGCCTTGAACTATAAATTTTTGGGATAGCTTGATTGATTATTAAACCTCAAAGATCTAGAACCATTCCTCAAGTGAGAGGATAAACCTTGATTTCTAACCCCTTTATCTCTTCATCGCTACTTCACATGTATTTTATATGCTCCTTCTAGGTTTCTAGTTATAAACTCACTGAATAATAGTGACTCAAAATTTTCTCCTTGTAAACTCTCATTCTTTGAAATTCTCATTCTTAGATTGTAAGAAATCATATACTTCTTACATAACTCATTGTCTCTTTAAAATAAGAAATAAGGTGAATCAAAATGAAAAGGAATCCAACCTTAACTATGTTTCCCAATCCAAGTTATTTGTATAGTCTTCAAACATTTTCATGATAGCATGTGAGAGACAACAAGAAAATATGCTTTTGAGAAATGGAAAGAATTGTTAAGTCGAAGCAACTTCATATGAATTTACACTTAATATTTTTGTAATCTAATTCCAATTTGAAAGTCATGAGCATAATTTATATAATTATTTCTAAGTCAAAGTACACAAATCCATATCATCCATCAATTACAAACACCCCTTACAAAATTCATTGCATTTGATAGTTTTTTAAGATAGTGAGTTAAGCATTCAAACATCATTAACAACTCAAACTCTAAAATCTTCATAATATTTCACTTACATAAAAAGTACCATTACAAATTAAGTAACCAACATGCTCATTGTTTTCCTTATCAAACTTAATATAGATTTGAAAGTAGCTCTTCATGAATTTAGCATATTTTCCATTATTTTCTATTGTAAAATAACAAATTAAAGCATTAGAGATTAGCTAACAAGGTTTCATGGCATGGTTAAGTAAACAAGCATTCCAAATGAAATCAAGTAGAGAGTTTAAGTTGGAGAGAAACAAACAAAAGTTATAGCAAGAAGATAATATACATAATAAATGGCTAATAGATCAAAACTTGGTCAGAGTTGAAGATAGGCCAATAGGGGAATTCTAGCCTCATTATGTAAAATAAATCTCTTGTTAAATATTGTATTGACATTTTCCATTCACTCGTTATGTTGAACAAATAAATGTTAGCTTCAAGTTAATCTATTGAAGTTAGTTTGAGATATTGGCATGATATATCATGTGAAATCAATTCACCTCTTATATTTGTTTTGTGCAATAGTATAAAATGGAACTTTTAGGAACTATAAAACATTTTTTTATTTTAGGGCGCAATACTAAGTTTATAGAAAAATACAAGTACCCAAGTCTAGTGTGCATTCTCTCATCCACCTTTGAATTCCAATGTTCTACTATCTACTATATTGGAGAATAAGCACAAGATATATGTCATCATTTCTAACACCAAATTGTTTATCGGGAATTGTGATGATTGAGAAAAGTACAATTATCATATTATTTGACTCTAGTGGAGATCATTAGCTTGAGATAATTTTTGTCGAAGAGTTTCATTTTCTTATCTTCCATGGAGGTTCTATACTACCAGAATGTAACCCCATTTTCTTCTCAATTCTTCTTATGATGAATGATTAATCTAAGATTAAAAGGATACAGGTTGGTTTTATTTCAATTTTGATATCTTAGAAAGTTTAATAATGAGCATAATGATCTGTTATATATAGATAAGATATTACGTTGTGAAATTAATCATTGAAAACCATATTGGCAAAATTCAAAATGGAGGAAGAAAATTCAACAAATATGCGAAAGTTTAAAGTTTCCTTCTTTAATATTATATTGAAAAGAATTAATAATTTGGAAAAGGAACATTAAAGAAAATATATTAAGGATATAGGTTTGTCAATTTTCAAGGACAATAGATTTCAAGTTTTAGCATTTTAAAAGGACAACTAAATAAACTAGAAAATATAAGGCATCCTAGTGCAACAATCCAACTAAGAGTTGCCCCTATTATTGGCTACTACATAAGTGTGGCCTCAATTTTACCATTAGACCAAGTAGTTTATATCATAATAATTATGTTACTTTTTCCACCCAATTGGATATTTGTTGCATCACATAAATGAACAATTCTTATATGATTTAAATGAAAAAACCTCCTTGCTATATATAGGAGTCTAAATGGTCAAAATATAATTAGGGCCTACATAGAAATAATAATGTAAGGGCGCAACAATAACAATAGCAAGCTTCTATGGAGCACAACAATAACAATATGGTGTCCCCGCTGGGGGTGTCCAATCACCAGGACAAGTGGGAGGGGGGACAGTTAAGGCCCGCCCGGTCCCAAGCCACGTGCCCGTCAACTCACCACACTCCCACGTGCGAGTGGTAAAGATCCTCGGGGCAGGCATTCTCACGGCAAGTTGGTTTATGATTAAACGTGGGATGGACGTCGCTCAGAGAATTTTGTTTCTGCGGGCGATGGTGAAGGTTGATGAAGTGGTCTGTGTAGAAGAACATCGATTGGCTTGAGCTCCACCGGCCTGGGATGAAAAGGGTGTCAGGCCCGTCGGGCAGTGGTGGTGAGAGGTTAGGAGTTGGGAGGCTTCCTGGCAACAGCACGGGAATGTGCGTGCGACACCAGGAGGAGGATGAGGGTGGTGGCGGTGAATTCGAAGTGGAGGACATGTCTTTGGACGGGAGATTCAAGTTTGCAGCCTGGATGCCTGCTCAAAATCTGCGGATTGCGCAACAACAATCCCTCCATGGCCTAGCCCCTAGGTGGTTTTGCCTTGGGCTCGCAGAGTAGTCTGGCTTTCCTACAATTCATATATGTGGGCGGTGGAGCTTTTGCACCTCCGTGGATGACAGTGGGAAGACTAGTGGCGGCCATGTGTCCCTCGTCTATGGGACTCAGGACACGATCATAGAAAAGCTCAGCCAAGGGTGCAGGGGTGGAGCGTGGGTCTCACGGGTGAAGGGAAGCGGGGTGACTTGCCATGGCACCCCAACACAACGAGCGAAAGAGGAGGGCACCTGTATGCCAAGAGAACGTGGTCGAGCTCGACATGGTGGTTTTGGTTGAGGCATGGACAATCGCGAGGTTCCAGGAGACCCGAGTTCCCACTCGGAGTCTATAGAGAGCCAGCATTCAACAGCGGCCATGGAAAATTCTCCAGCCCAATCCTTAGGCGAGATTGAGGCCCCGACCACCCTTGAAGCCATTTCCGCTTAACTCCAGCAGATCCAGCTCAATATGGACACCCTGCGTGAACAAAGGTACGAAGACCGAAATGAATTAGTGGCTTACATCAACAATGTCCAAGGCCTGCAGACGAAGACCCTTGGGGCTCTGGAGGGTCTGCGTTGTATACTAAGGCGCTCCCAAGACCACCTCCTAGCCCTGGGGACCCAAGTGGATCACATCAACTACCACATGCACCATCAGGATCGTTTCTTCGCGGCTCCTCCGCCTAGCCCCCTGCACCCACCCCCATGATGATAGTTTCACTATGTTTTTTTTTTAATTTTGCGGCAAATAACCAAGTGCTTCGAATTCCTTGGAAAGCACCCAATTTCTACAGGAAATGCATACCTTATGGATTGACTAAATGTAATCAAGCCATGGTGGTTGCTATTGTAAATTCTTTTTTTGATATGATAATATAATACTGACTTTGACTAACAACAAAAAAATAATAACAATATGGGGGCTAAGCTAGTATTATAGGGACCTAACAAGAGCCTCTCCTTCAAAAAAATGCTTTCCTCGACAATTGAGTAGTTTTGGATGCATATTTATAAAATACTCATCCTCCCATCTGGAACCTTCAACAGGTAAGTTCTTCCACATAATGAGATAGTATGAAATTGATCGATTTTATAGTTGTCATATTCATGTTTTTGTGATTTCTTTAGACTCTAGTATAATTTTTCCTTCCTCTTCAAGTTCTAGAAATATTGTTTGAGTTAAGATCTTTTCACCGATAACCTTCTTTAAGCAACTCGCGAAGATGCAGGAAGCTCCAATTTGTATATCATAGTACCAATATTTTGCAAGACCTTGTAAGGGCCAGAGTACTTGGGTGATAATTTATTATCCTTCTTAGCTTGCTTGAGGGACATTTGCTTCTATGGTTGTAGCCGTAAAAATACCCAATCACCTAGTTCAAAACTTCTTTCACGGCAATGTTGATCTGCATGTTGCTTCATTCGATTCTAACCCATGTTTAGGTTATCCTTTAAGATTTGGAGAACTTTTTTTTTATGCTCGATGTGATCTTCCCCTACATGAACCTTATAATTCTCTCTTAAAGACCATGTGATGGACGGTCAGTGATATCCATAAAGTGTCATAAATGGGGTCATTTTTGTTGTGATATGGAAGGAAGTGTTATATCACCATTCTTCCAAAGGTAACCACTTGACCCATTGTGTTCTTTTATCAAATAGAAAGCACCAAATATATACTTCTGAACATTTTTTCACTATCTCATTTTTCCCATCAAATTGAGGTTGTTCAAATGAGCTATGAGCTAATTGAGTACAAAGACAAGAAAATAATTTTGTCCAAAAATTTCCAATGAAAATGGGATCTCTATCACTTACAATAATCTTTGGGTTTCCATGTAGCTTTTGAATTGTTTCCACAAATGCAGTAGTGATTGTACTTCCTTTGAAAGAATGAGATAGTGCACAAAAGTGTGCATACTTGATAAGGCTATCAACTACAACCATAATGACACTCTTTTCTTCATACTTGGGTAGGCTCGTGATAAAATCCATCGATACTTCCTCCCAACGTTAACTTGGAATGGCTAATGGTTGTAAAGCATCTGGGGTCTTAATTGTATCAACTTTATTTTGTTGGAAAACCAAACATTTTGCCACAAACTTTTGAATATTTGATTTAAGTCTGTCGTAAAAAAATTCCTTCTTGACCTTGCGGAAAGTTTTTAAAAATATTGAGTGCCCTCCTATAGGAGAGGTGTGCAATTCCAAAAGAAGTTTTTGTTTTATTTAGGACTTCTTACATAGATATAAGCAATCTTTAAACCATAATGAATCATTTTTCTTGATAAATGTATCAAATTCACTTGGATCTTGCTGCAAATTTTGAATGAGTGTCTAAACTTATTTTCCATTATCCCATTCCTCCCTTGCTTCAGTTATCCCATCAGGTTGGATAATATAAATGGTACAAAACAATGCCTTCACATGCTCATCCCTTTTTAAGAGTGCATCTGCAACAACATTTTTCCTCCCTTTTCTGTTGATGATTTCAAAGTCGTAACTCAACATATTTGATACCCAGACATTTATGCCCACAGGCATATCAAGAGCGACAAACTGGTGGGTACTTCCTGAATTCTTATTTCTCAGGTCCTTAAAAGAGGGGATGTTTACAATATCTATGATAACCCTATTGATTGCATGCTCGTTATCATGAGAAGACCCTCTGATCGTCCTTAGGGAATTCTCAATATTTGGATTCCCCCCACCGATCAATTTCTCCTTCGTCGAAGCTCTCTATCTTTTAGTAAAGTAAACGTTGATAAACATGATAATGTCAAAGAGCACGAGAATGGGTTGACCTCGGGGGTTGTGGTGAGTGCGCACACAAATGTTCAGATTAAGGGAATCCTACAAATGTGATATGTAAGGGAATCCTACAGTTGACATGAAGGGTGATATATCTCTCTATATTGCAATTATAAACTGGTTATAATTCGATGCTTTGGATCAAAATTAGAGATGGATTTGTATCTTAGTATATTGCAATTATAAACTGGTTATAATTCAGTGCTTTGGATCAAAATTGGAGATGGATTTTTATCTTATCAGTTTGATTGTTTTCTATAACTATTTATATAAAATAGAGATGGGTTTCTTTGATTTAGGGAGGATTTTCTTGATATTTGGGGTTACATAATTTAATTCAGAAATAATAGAGTATGTATAGTCGTGGAAAAGCATGGAAGAATTATTTTAAATATATTGATTTATATTTGTTGTTAATATATGACATCTTTAACCCCCGGATGCGGGTGACATTGGATGCACGTATGAAAACAGTCCCTCCCACGTTTGAGATGATGAAGATCTGCATCACAGACCTTCACTTGAAGCGGATCCACCTCTCTGCAATAATTCGCATGAGGTGACGGAGGCAAGGAATCAAGAAGATACTCAAAGCTAGCAACCACCCTGGGTGGCACCTCTCAGCTGCAATCATTTGAATGAGCTCCCGAATGGATATGACGCTCTGCCATAACTCGAAACACGTGCTTCCACATGAAAATTGTCGCAACATGCATCTGTGATCGTGTCATAATAATGCATAGCATCTTCTCTTGTGCCACAGGCCTACAAAAGGGGAGGCCCTTCCGCATAGTGTCATTTAAAGTTTGCTCCTTCTGGCTTCTCTATTTCAGTTTCAGCCCTCCTGCACGCCCCGCCCGCTGCGTAGCCTCCCCCCTAGAGTCGTGCTGTGAATAATCCTCTTGTCCGCCCTGACTACGCGCCTCACCTAGGCTCCCTTTGCCTTGATAGTTTCTCCAGACTATGCACTCTCATCACTAAGCTCCCCAACTACAAAACCTCCATTTGTGCACCACCTTGCCCAACAGCACCACGCTACGCATTCCTTGTCTCTAGTCTGAGCCTCTTCTCCATACCTCTCAACCCCCCATCTACCCTCTGCTTTACTATTCCATGGCTCTAAGACTGCGCCAAAGAACAACCAGAGGAGGCCAAAGAGGTGTGTTCCCTGGACACTACCAGCGAGGGCCCGATAACCATTTGGAGTCCTTTGAGGGCTCCTCTTCTGGCAGTCACGTCAGGAATGCCCCCCAGATCCCTACGCACGACTAGGAGGAGGAAGCCCCTACTCATGAAATGTAGAGAGGCAGAAGTGGACCAAGGAAATCCACCATTGCGCACCAGGAGCACCCTAGTTCCCGCAAAACCAAGCCTCTTCTGGTTTAGGAGGTAGAGGGGGAAGACACTGATGTTTGGATCATGGACTCGGAGGGAACTTGGACGCGTGTACTGGATGCTGAGTACCCCATCACTCCCATCCTCTGCGCACCTGCTTTTAGGCCTCCGAGCCGACCTACTACTGAAGAGGAGGCCATAACGGAGGAGTATATATGTTGTATCGAGGAGGGGGATCTAAACACCGGGGATGATGCAGAAGCCCCATGACTGCATGGTTTCTCAGTATTTTTTTAGTTTTCTGTTATTCCAGCTATTATCATAGAAACTTTACTTTCACAGGTGCCATGGTACATTTTTTAATCTTCTGTCTGATGTTATTTCAGGGTTGGTTTCCTCCAAGGACGTAGCCCCATACATGCGCAACTATGAAAGCAACAAAGGCTGGGATTGGTTAAGCGCAGCTTACCAACTCAGCCTATAACATATGTAATGTTTTATTTTCAAATCAATATAGTTTAGCCTCAATTACCAAAATATATATATATATATATATATATATATATGACATCTTTAATATATTAAAGGTTGAATTTGTACCAATCGTACTTTAAACTTTAATAAGGAAGTGTTTTGTACAATGCACTTATATAGAGTGGAATATATTATATTATATTTTCTTGCATTATTCATAATTCATATTTGAATTGTAGATTATATTTTGAATAGGCATTATTAAGAGTAGTTATAAATTTTAGTAAATGGTATAGTAGTTGTTATTGACATTTTTTAATGATGAGTTTGGTTAAATGGGTATAATTAAAGTTATTATTATTATTATTATTATTATTATTATATATATATATATGTTTGTTTTGGAATAAGTTTTATAGTTTTAATTTAATTATTAATAATTATTAGGTGGATGATAGTGAGTTTGGGAATTTTTTAGAGTATTTTAATAATAGTTATATATTAAAGGTTGAGATTTATATCAAAAGTAGTTATGTTCTTCTTCTTCTTCTTTTTGTCTTTGTAATTAAATTTATTAATTAAAAATATGTCATATTAACAAGTGTTATATGAAATGAATTATGGTTTTTTGGAACGTAGTATTGATAACCCATGGTATTGATCCATAATATTGTAACAATTCCTATTTACAAATTAAGAACCTCTAAGGTAAAATGAAAGGGAGTAGTTTTTAAGTTCGACTTTTTGGAGTTTCCGACGGATTTATGGCCAGAATATGGCGAAATTAATTGTGGCCAACTCTTGATTTGTGTTATTTAAATTGGTTTTTTTACTGCATTTATGGATTCAACACCCTCCAAAACTCCTTGGGTGCTTCGATTGTGAAGAGTTCACATGTCAAACTTGTGATTTTAATGAATTGCGACTGGATTTTATAAAAATTAAATCGGAAAATAAACCGTAAAACTTTCCAAAAAATCACACATAAAGACTACTTGAAATGAAAGTGAATCTCCATGGTTAGGAAACTTATTATATGTTTTTTAAATGTATGTATTTTAGTTTATATATTAATTATTTATATAAATGATAATAATAATTATTATAATTATAATTATAATTTAAAACATAGCTATATTATGATTTATCTTAATCTTGGGAATGTGATAGGTATAATGAAGTAAGTGCTTTGATGCTTCTCATGTATTTATTCTTATTTGCATTTACTACCTATTTAATTTATATGGCTATTCTATTTATATTGATGTTTCAAAAAGTGGTCAAATTGATTAGAAAAAAGTTATAAAATGACTAATAACATAATAAGGAATTTCTAAATTTCAATTTACTTAAAAATACATATAAAATATAAATAATTTTAAATTTTAAAATATTAAATGGATAATTTATTTTTTGTAATTAAAAATTTTATTATTTTTAACACGCAATCTATTAAAAATAAAATAGCTAAAGAAACATTTAGCCATCTCATATTTATCATGAAAAAAAAAAAAAAAAACAAAACAAAATAAACACTCTGCCAAATGTTAGATCTAAGACTTTTGTGATCTATAATGTAGATAAAAGAACTTTCGGATTAATCACATCATTAGGATTAGGACCTAATCCTAATGATGTGATTAATCCGAAAATTCTTTTATCTACTTTGCCAAATTTGAATTGAATTCCTCCTTTACCTTTTATTTTCAAGAATGAACTCTGCCAAATTTAAATTGAATCCCTCCTTTACCTTTTATTTTCAAAAATGAAAGTTTTTATCAATATCTTAGTGACTTACTCATCAAATTTTCCCCTTTTGTTTGTTCAAAATTATGTATAAACATTTATCTCTAAAACATTTTTTTTGGAAAAGCCTAATATTATTTTCACTTCAATTACAATTACTAAAAATTGATAAGAACTTCACATTAATAACAATACTATTCATTATGTAAAGGAATCTTCAATCTACAAGGGATGGCATCTTCACTCTTGAAAATGCATCATCCGCATCATATTTTTAATGTGCCCGTTTGTTAAAAATATGATTTTGAATCAATGTAGTAGAATCTAGGCTACTCTCACTTATTTTATTTTCTAGTTGTTAGAGGTCCATAGGCCTTTTCTAAAGTATCTTACCCAAAAAAAAATTGAAATATTATGGGACTTAATATATAAACCACCACATAATAAATGTATTTCCTATAATAATAAAAACTCAAAGTAATACATCAACTTCTAATAGGGATTAAGAAATACATAATAGAAATCAATACATATCCCGTATATTCCTCTTAATCAATAAAATAGAGTCCCAGATGGGGGTGTTCCAAGGACCTTGTGATAGATTGGAACGGGACGGTGTTATTGGCAGGGCAGGCCTTTATCGCAATCATTTTCGGGTAGAAGATATCATTTGCATGCGAGGATTTTTTAAGGGGTGGGAGGTGGCGGTGCTCGAGGAGAGAGTTGGCCTCTCTACATGGCATTGCACGGGCAGTGCGTGGCACGCTGAGAGATCTCGCCATGGGAGCCACCAACCTACGATCAGTCACAATAAATTCCACATGTATAAGGTTAAGGTATCTTTTTGGACCTTAGTTCAGTTAACGAAACCTCCCTCGCTTGTGCACGCATGGAGATTCGTCCCCGTGGTGGATTGGTTATTGCAGACCTTTGTACTGTCATTAAGGGAATGTCCATTTATGACCTCATTTTGGGTCATTGTTTTGGGATCATAAAAATGTGGAGTATGTATTAGTGACAATTTATATTTTAATTGTATATTATATTTTGAATAGGTATTAATGAGTAGCCATAAATTTTAGTAAATGGTATAGTAGTTGTTATTGGCATTTTCTTTTAAAGACTAGTTTTTACAAGGTTAAATAGGTATAATGAAAATTATATGTGTGTGTGTGTGCACGCTCACGTGTATTGCTTATTTTGGAATTATATGAAATGAGTTATAGTTTTTGGGAATGACATATTGATAAGTCATTTATTGGTTAAGAACCTTTATGGTAAAATGGGAATGAATTTCCATGGTTAAGAACCTTTATGGTAAAATGGAAATGAATTTCCATGGTTAAGAATCTTGTTAAAGTGTTTTTTAAATGTATATGTGTTTAATTTATATATTAATTCTTTGTATAATTAATAATTAATAATAATAATTTAAATAAATTATATTGTAGTTAAATTTTATGATTTATTTTAATCTTAGAAATGTGAGATGTATCATGAAGTGAGTGTTTTTATGTTTATCATAAAGTAATTATTATCTACATTTACTATGCATTTAATTTACATGACTACTATACTTATATTGATGTATTAAAAAATAGTCAAAATAATTAGAAAAAAGTTATAAAATCACTAATAATATAATAAGGAATTTCTAAAATTCAATTTTCTTTAAAAACACATAAAATATAGATTATTTTAGATTTTGAAATATTGAATGAGCAAATTTTTTGGTAAAGAAAGAAATTTTTTTTTTAACACACCATATATTAAAAATAAAATAACTAAAGTAAGCATTTATCCATTTCATATTTATCCTGGGGAGTACAAAAAAATTCATTTACACCCTTTCAAATTTCAATTGAATCCTTCCATTACCTTTTATCTTCAAGAATGAAAAGTTTTATCAGGGGTCTAGGGTTTTGCTCATCAAATTTTCCCATTCAATTCATTGAGTAGTTTTGTGTTTTTAAACAATATGTATAAACATTTCTCTCCAAAGAATTAATTAGGGAGCAATACCATACCACGTTATATTGGGGGATATATATTGAGGGGAAAATGACATAATATATTAAGCATATAATAGGGGGTAAAGAGCTTTTATGTTGGCGGGTATAAAAAATGGAGCTCAAAGTTAATGAAAAACTAAAAAGGGGTATAAAATAATGTTAATGAAAAATGGGTACCTACAATATCTAGTGAAAGTAGGGATTTTTTAAATTGGGAAGTTGCATTGGGTTCGTAATGGTGGGGGTTAAATAATGTGATTTTTAGAAATATTTTCCAATATATAGTCAAATTAAGAATATTGTTTAGTATCCCACAAACACACTTTATATGTCAAAAATTCATTGAATAAAACCCCGTGAAAAAGGCTAATATTGAAAAAAAAATGATATTATTTCCACTTAAATTACAATTACAAGAACTTGAAAAACTTCACATTAATAAAAAAAATCTTCAATCCAGTAGGAATGGCATCTGGCATCTTCGCTTTTAAGAAACACGCCATCCACATCATATTTTTAAATATGATTTTGAATCAAAGAAGCATCAATGTAGTAGAGTAGAATCTAGGCTACTCTCGCTTGGTTTTCTTTCTAATCGTTAGTGGTTCATAAGCCTCTCCTACAACACTAACCTTAACCTTGTTTACCTTCTCTTTCCAAATATATTTATTTTTTGAAATATCATGGGACTTGAATATATAGACCTCCACATCATAAATGGATTTCCTATCAAGAACCCAGAGGAATACATCCACTTCTAATGGGGGTTGAGAAATGCATAATAGAAATCAAGAACTCTCCCTTATATTCGTCTTGATCAATAAAATAGATTGGTTTGCCTTTAAAACCTATCACATGTAATATTCTTGGGCCCCTTTCCCGATTAATCTAAAACAAGGATGGATGCAAGGTAGCTAGTCCCTGCCTTGAGCCAGCCGGAGTGTCGGAGTTGGAGCAATCGAAATAAAAACCCAGCCAGCACTGAAATCTTGGGATGTTGAAAAACCGCAAATGCTATTTTGTAAGTTTTGAAGGTTCTCCAGTATATGATACTGAAAAGGAAGTTGTTGTTGAAAAGGTCAATCACCATGATATCATAAAAAGTGATGAGCTGGAAGATCAACTTGCTCCAAATAATGAAAAGGACTTTGAGCCAGAAATTTTTTATAATGAGAATAGTGATTCTTTCGCCGAAGATATGGATTTATATTCGGCAATGATTTTTTTTAAAATTGTGCAGTTTCAGGAAGAGTTTCTAAATTTAATATAGCAAGGCAGGTTGTAACGCGATCCCCTATATCTCGGGCTTAGGCAAAGAATCTAGTTTGTAAGCACGTCTTGTCTCCAAAGCCTACATGTATTAATGTATATAGTTCACATTCCTGCAAAGCAAGAAACAAACAAATAGAGGTCTCAAATTTATAGGTCTCTTGTGATGGGTCATTCTCAATTACGATGGCCAAATTAGAAGACCTACAATCACCATTATGTTGATTGTTCACCTGATAGTACGAGTGAAATGCATATGATGCATTTCATTGATAATCGAATGAAACGCCTATTATAACAAACATATTAATGTTTACAAGACAAAACAGAGAAAGAACAGAAATAACTCCATCTTGCTATTAGTTTTTCAGCCAAAATACTTGTTTTAATCTCCATATTTTCCATTCAAGGCAAGAAAAATGCAATTTTTTCTTGGTCGCAAGTCGTTATTTCCATTGCATGTTTTATTTTTAGTGACATATAGAGTGATATTTTTGTTCTGTAACGGCTAATTCATCTAACATAATGTTAGAGGGTAAGTAGAAATTTTTTGCAAAAAATTATAATACCTGAAACATCATATATTGACCATTTTTTGGTACAAGTGTTTGGATCAATTGTGCTAGGCAAGGAAACAAAACCAACAACATCTGAAAATGATCAAACCAAGTTTGATGAGTTGAATAGAGAACCAGTAATGTTGACAAACATTTTAGTGAGTAATGAACTGCTTCCCGTTGTGCAGACCAAGAGAAATGTTGCATTTATTTGGAAAAGACTGAAGGATTTAAATGAAACTTCACATAAGGTAGAGCCTTCTTCTTTAACAATTTGTTGTTTTCAATCAAAAAGGATAAAAGTGATTCTTTACAAGATCATTTGTTGAGGATTAAAGATCTTAGAGAATAATTAAATATCATTGGGTAAAAAATGGAAGAAGACATGCTGAGAATCATTCTAAAAAGTTTACCGGCATCAATTGAGTATTTTAATGAAACCCTATATATTTCTTCTACTGATGCTGACCTAAAAATCTAAACACCAAGCTCTCGAAAGTAGATAAGTGCCAAAAAAATTTGGAAGTAGCTGCGAGAATGATGGTTCAAAAATTTGCTAAGAAGAATGGAAGCAATAAGATAGATCACTCAAGTAATCACGAGATTTTTAAGTGTTATTATTGTGGAAATATGGGCCATGAGAAGAAGTTTTTCACAAATGGGCTATGGGATGAGAAATATAACTGACTGTCGAGACTCTAACAGTTACTAGAGACATCATTACTTCACTTTATATTTTAATATGTCAGCAACGTAATATTAAATATTTAAGTTAAAGGTTAAGTGCTTTAACAACATTCCCAACCAGGGGTGCTATAAATAAGTTACATGTGATGAATTTTCCAGTGTGTGACAGTTGTACCAATGCAACTTCATATACTTTTATCTCTCTACCATTTTCATTCATGACTATGTTGCATGCATAAAACACTTGTAAACATTTGAATGACATGTGGAATTGGATGCAAGCAACGTTCTCCGGTGTTGAGGGCCACGTTTCAAACGAATTGGTAAAGTTATTAAAAGTACTAGTAGAAACAATGAAAGCCACCTTTAAAAAAATTGATAAAGCTACTAGAAGCACGTTTATAAACCAGATAATCATATCATGAGAACATCAATAAGAGTAAGTAATAGAACAAGCTAACAAAAACCTTGAAAAACTTTTGGGTGGGAATGACGAATTCACTCGACTCAGAGAGAGGGCTTCACCACAGAAAACACAGTTTTTGTTTGTTTTAAAATTGCTTCACAAATTAAATTTATGTTTCTTTCAGATATGGAAGAGAAAAAACTGGCGAAAAGCAGCTAACCTTTTCTCCTGCAATTGACATTCCATTCTAGCTCGAGTCTTCTAATGTCAAGCGCTATTTTATCTAGTGTACGCTGGGAGGGATGGATACGGACCTGAGCCTCGCTAACCCAAGCAAAGAGAAGGAACGAACCTTGAACCTACCGAAAATTTGCCTTCTAGAGAAGGTTAGACAGGTGAGGGAAGGAGTGGCGAAAGTTAAGATTCAATTTTCATCCATTTAATTTGTTTGAAGAACAATGTAATAATTGTTCTGGTTATAACTTTCATAATCTAGCATAAATCTAATTCTAATTTCAATTTCATTTTTCAACCATATAAGTTGCTTGAATCCCGTGACAACCGTCTGAATTACAACTTTAAATCTAATTGATAGTTCATTTTTCATTTTTCATCTATAGATTTATACCTCTCTTCAGCCTACGAATTGTGCTTTCATGGAGTCAAACAGGGGTTACTACCGTGTGGATAAAAATATTGTCTAAAGCGCCTAAGTTCTAACAATTGATTTATGAGCTAACAGCATGCTGTCATGTTGTCATGGTTTTTTTTAATATAAATAAGGAAAATTGCATTTTCATGTTTTTAATTCAGATTTTTAAGAGGAAACGGCCCAAAGGGTTTAATCTGGCTCATAAACAAGAATAGCTAGCAAGAGTCAAAGGAAAAAAGCCAGAATTCTGATGCCTGACTTGTTAGAAGCAAGAGGGAGGGCGAGGGGCAGCACGTAAAGGAGTTGGCTTTCAATGGGATGGAGGGTGAGGGGCATCCCTCTTGGTAAACCATCAGAACCAATTTTCTGTAACCCTCATATTGAAATAAGTCAATTGAATTTAGAAATAGGGTTTTAGTTACCTTGCAGGGAGTCAATGCGCATCTCAATCTCTTTCAGCAGGAGTTAGATTGAAGGAAGGTTACCATATTAATCGCGGCTTGCTTACCCTCGGCACTGTAACCAGGAGGACTTGGCTCAGGTCTGTTTCTACCCTTTCCTCTTTTGTTTCTAGGGTTGATGTTAGACATCATTCTGTATAATTTTTCATACATCAAGGATGAAGAACACTGGCATTATTCTATGTTTCGGAAAATAATATGAATTTTTGGCTCTATTTATGGCTTCAAACTCAGACATTTTTCTGGTTTGTGTTGATAAAATGCGGAAACTACCTTTGTTACAGTGGAAACAATAAAACCAAGAATGGTCACATCCCATACAGAGATTCTAAGCTCACCCCAGAGATTCTAAACTCACCTGAATTCCTTCAAGAGGCAATGCAAGGAGAGCAATGATATGTACGTTGAGTCCTGCACGAAGCCATGTTGAACCTTCTTGATTATTCTGGGTTAATGTTGATGTTTAAAGGATAAATGCGAAGAGCCGAGGAAACTAAAAGAGCCCTCAGGGATGACAATGACAGCGTGATGGCGAGCATGACGGTGTAAGGCACCTGTTAACAGTAGACAGAATACCAGAAGTGGTGGCAGGCATTGGTGGTAGGCGTAAGTGGTGGATGAAGCGGTGGCAGTGTAAGCTGTGGATAATGCTTTTTATTTTTTATCTAATGTTATTTTGGCAGCCATATTTTTCAGGCATTCTTACATTTAATGTTTAGAATTAATGTTAGCATTAGTTCTTTTGAACCTGAAAATTTCATGATTTGTTATGTGTATGGTAACTTTGGCCTCATACTTGCCTCGGTATGAGGCCAAATAAGATGACAATTACACTCATTGGTCAATAGAGAAAAAATTTATACACGATTGGGCGAAGAAAATGTGGTCAGAAAAAATATGTAACAAAGCATACTTTAAAATATTTAAGTGCATCGATTTAAATGCAGGGACTAATAAGCTATATCGATTTCGATTACTATAGTCCCTGCCATGCCACAGGCGGTAGGGACTAATAAGTATCGAAAGCATAGCATTCAATTCTCAGAAGTTATTTCCTTTCGCAAATTATTTTCAACTTTTTGTTTACCCTTCCACCTTGTTAAAGGTGCAAAGCAACTTAAAAAATCAAAATTATTGAATACATATAATGTTTCATTATAGGAATTTGACAAAGTCACCAAAATGATCAGAAGGGGAAGATAATTATCTTTATCTTATAAGTCAAAAAGTTAAAACTAGTTTACACGAATTGCATACAATGATATGCACTATATGATATCATTGATTACACATAAGGATACCTCTTTGACATTGGTATTTTTCTACCTGATTGATGTTGATGTAATTTGTATTTTAGAAAAATTAATCTCAAATAATATCATATGGGTCATCACTTTTAACTATGTATGTTATCATCTAAGTTTCCAAAAATTTATCCAAAAAAATGAGAAGATGGTTAAGGATGGTATTCTCTTGGAAAAATTAATCTCAAATAATATCATATGGGTCATCACTTTTAACTATGTATGTTTATCATCTAAGTTTCCAAAAATTTATCCAACAAAATGAGAAGATGGTTAAGGATGGTATTCTCTAGTATGGTTTTTCTTGATTGCAAACCTAGAGGGAGAGAAGTTTTTTTTCAATTTTAACAAGTCATATTATTTTTTCTAATCATTCAATTCAACCTATGATTCAAAGAGTTTATTTTTATTGATGGTCAAACAATTTCTTCTTTTTTTACTCATTTTATAGAAAAACCTGAATCTATGTTCTTGTTTTCCTTTCTTTTGCAAAAAATAATTTTTTTATTTCTTGTAACTACTAAGCAGTCTTACTTTGATACTTCAATCTCAAATATAACTTTGTTTTCTATAGCCTTCATTGGTTTAGTGGCTTGTTCGCTCTTATAAACATCACATGACCAACAATCATTATAGAAGGAAATGCATTTCCTTGAACTAGAAATTTTTGGGATAGCTTGATTGATTACATTAAATCTCAAAGATCTAACCCAATTATTTCTTCATAGCTACCTTACATGCCTTCTATATGCTCCTTCTAGGTTTCTAGTTATAAACTCACTAAATAATAGTGGTACAAGATTTTCCCTTGGAAATTATCATTCTTAGATCACAAGCAATCATATACTTGTTGCATAACTCTTATCTCTTTAAAATAAGAAATAAGGTGAGTCAAAATGAAAAGGAAGTCAACCTCAAACATTGTGATGCAAGACCATCTTACCCCCAAGTCAAAACACATTTTGACTAAACCTAGGGGTCTTTCATTTACCAAGGTAGTTGGTTCCCTAAATTGAGTTTAATTGTTTAATTATTATATCTCATATGTTTTTTAGGAAATCTAGAAATGTTGTATATCAGAGTGAGGATATTGTAACTAGATCTACTTCAAAGAAGCAATCTCGAGAATGTTTGAATGAGGTTAGAGATATTTGAGGGTAGGTTAGATCATTTTAAAGATGTGTGGATCTATAGGGTCCTAGAATAGGGATTTGTTGAGTGATTAACGTATCTGAACTTATTATTGTTCATAATCCTTTTTGTATAAAAAGTAGCCCGGAGGCAGATAGCTAAGATGAGTAATAGAGGAGTATTGAGAGGGCCAATAGAGTAATAATTCACATCTTGAGTTCTGATTCCCTGGACAATCTAGAAGTAGCATGGAGTAAGGGAAGGCTGGGATGACTAAGTGTTGGGATTACGTGTGATGTTGGTGATGTGGAAAGGACCCATAGTGACATGGGCGTGTAATATTTATGAAGGTGGGTCCCAGTTGATATTGATTAACAGGTATGGAAAAGAAGTATGGAAAGAGTCGTAGAGAATCTATGTCTTGGAGTATGTCTCCCTAAGAGTTTTAAAAGTGTGAAACAAACGAAAGTACCGAGATAACAAAGCATTAGGTTGACGTGTGAAGCTTGGTGACATGTAATGGCATAATCGAAGGTTGAACTCATTTTAAAAGAGTCAAGGTGACAGGTTAATAAAAGTGTTGGTCCCATAGCTTAAGTGTGTTGATATTCAGGAAAGTCAGAGTGACGTGTCTCGAAACGAGGTGTGGTTGTGAACATTATTACAAGGGAACTTCAATAGAGAGAAAGGTCTTGTGAAATAAGGTTGGTCATGTATAAAATAAAGGTAAATTTCCTCCCCACACTCCTATATGGTATTATGTTCCACTCCTATATGGTATTATGTTCCATAGTCATTATTCCAGACATATGATGTATGGTTGGCTCACGTTGTTATATTTGAACAGTGCTTGAATTCGGTCTGAAATGGGGTTTTTTCCTTCCCCTGTGGAGTATGTTGTATAATGGGTTGTGTGCCTATGTATCATAACTAAGCTTGAATCCGGCGGGTTTTTTGAAAGGGTTTTCTATTATACCCTTGCAGAGCCTCCACTCAACTTTAAAATAGGTAGGTTTGGCATAAAAAAAGGATTTAATTTCCCATAGTGGGTTGGTGGAAGCAATAAGATTCATAATTGGGATTTTTGGTCATATCCTAGCGACCCTTGCATCACATTGCCATGTTATTCATGTTAGCATATAAGAGATACAATAAAAAAACTATTCTTTTGAGAAATGGAAAGAATTTTTGCACAAGTTGAAGCAACTTTATATGAATTTCATATGAATTTGTGTTAGATATTTTTTGTAATTTCATTCCCACTTGAAACTCCTAAGCATAATTGATGTAATGCATTCTAATTCAAAGTATAAAAATTCATATCAACCATCAATTACAAACAACCCCTTACTAAATTCATTGCATTTGATAGTTTTTGAAGATAGTGAGTTAAGCATTCAAACATCATTATCAAATCAAACTCTAAAATCTTCATAATATTTCATTTACATAAAAATGACCATTACAAATTAAGTCACCAACATGCTCATGGATTTCCTTATTAAACTTACAATAGATTTCAAAGTTGCTCTTCATGAATTTAGCATATTGTCCATTATTTTCTATTGTAAAATATCCACTTAAAGCATTAGAGCTTAGCTAAAGATATTTCATGGCTTATGTAAGTAAAAAACCATTCCAAATGAACTCAAGTAGAGAGGATGAGTTGGAGAGAAACAAACGGAAATTATATCAAGAATATAATACACATAATAAATGGCTAATAGATCAACACTTAGTCATAGTTGAAGACAGACCAACAAAGGAATTCTAGCCACATGATGTAAAGTAATGCTCATGTTGAATATTTTATTAACATTTTATATTCACTAGTTATGTTGAACAAATTAATGTTATCTTCAAGTTAATATATTAAATTTACTTTGAGGTAATGATATGATATATCATATGAAATAAAGTCAATTTTTAACACTATTTTGGGCAATGGTATAGAATGCAACTTTTAGGAATTATATAACACTTTTGATTTTAGGGTGCAATATTGAGTTTATAGAAAAATACAACTACTCAAGTCTAGTGTGTGTTCTCTCATCCACCTTTGAATTCCAATGTTCTATTATTTATAATATTGGAGAATAAGCATAAGATTTATGTCATCGTTTCTAATACCAAATTGTTTATGGGGAATTCTGATGATTGAGAAAAATTAAATTATCATATTATTTGATTCTAGTGGAGATCATTAGCTCAAGATTATTTTTATCAAATAGTTTCATTGGTTTATTTTCTATGGAAGTTCTATACTACTAGAATGTAACCCCATTTTCTTCTCAATTCTTCTTTAGTTGAATGATTAATCTAAGATTAAAAGGATACAGGTTAGTTTTATTTCAATTTTGATATCTTAACAAGTTTAATAATGAGCATAATGATCCATTATACATACATAAGATAATATGTGTGAAATTAATCATTGAAAACCATAGTGGCAAAATTCAAAACGCAGGAAGCAAATTCAACAAAGTTGTTAAAGTTTAAAGTTTTCTTCTTTCTTATTATATTGAAAAGCATTAATAATTTGACCAATGAACATTAACGAAAATATATTAAGGATATAGGTGTGTCAATTTTCAAGGAAAATAGATTTCGAGTTTTAGAATTTTAAATGGAAAACTAAATAAACTAAAAAATATAAGGCATCCTAGCGCATCAATCTAACCAATAGTTACTCATATTATTGGTTACTACACTAGTGTGGCCTCCATTTTACCATTAGACCACAAGTAGTTCATATCATAAAAACTATGTTACTTGTGCCGCCCAATTGAATACTTGTTACTTATTGCACTAGGGTGGTATCTAGGATTTTATGTTGTATAATATTTCTCTTGATATTATGATTTTCATGTTAATGGTCTCCTAAATTAAACAATGATGGAAATGCCTCATTGTACATCCAAAGGGACATGGACATATAACTAGAATTTAACAACATATTTAACTTCAACCGTTTGAATTAGAAATCGCATACTAAATACTATAACTTGGGGAGCATATCATGCAAAGATGACATAAAGAGAAAGCTATGGCTACTAGAAAGTAGGCTTAGGGGGCTTCTTTCAAACTCTATAAGTTCCTTACATCAGTCCATGGAGCTCAATTTTTCATATAATAATTTAGATGGGATTGTTCCCAACTAGTTATTCTTTGTATACAATATTCATGTGCTAAATTTAAGCTTCTATGATCTCTCCATCCCATTGCCCACTTTGAAAGGACTTTACTCAATCCAATCTATCAATTTTTCAATCAACTAATTCCTAGGAGGGGTTCTCTTGTTGACATTCTTTCAAATATTTATCTCATTTTTAGTTACAATTTGTTGAATGTTCCAATTCCAATAGTTATTTGTAGGAATTTTAGATCAATCAAGATCATTGATTTCTTAGTGAATGAATTTGAGGGACCCCTTAGGGGAAGGATGCATGAATGTATGGTACTTGAGGAGTTTGCATGTGATTTCAACAACTTCATGAGATTTCTTCCAAAGGGCCTATATAATATATCATCTTTGTTGAAGCTCTATGCATTCCCAACAAATTTTCTAGAGTTTCAAATTCTAATCTTGGGTACCCATCAATATTACCATTTTGTCTCTTTATGGAAACAACTTCATACAAAATATTCCCCTAGAGCTTGGAAATATTGAGAAGTTGGAGAACCTCCTTCTCCATAGAAATTAGTTCAATGGGTTCCTACCAACATCTTTATCTCATTATGACAAATGAAAAGTCATGAACATGAGAAAAAGTTCTCTAAGTGAAGAGATCATTCTTATTTTCAAAATATTTTCTTAGCTTATTTCTCTTAATCTCTCTACCAATCATTTTTCCTACATAAATATTAAGCCATTAATCTATTCAAAAAACAAGATTAAAGGTCAAATCCTAGAGAGCATAACATCTCTTACATCTCTCACCTGTTTCACCATCTCAAATAATAGCCTAAAAAATATTTAAAAATTCCATCACATTTGACATTCAAGAACCTTGCCACTTTGATATTGCTTAAGAATTTCCATCAAGAGTCCATTCATGAAGGGATAAAAGGATTCAAAGGGATATAAATTATTTCCCTTGGAAATCGTTATCATTCATTGCAATTTCCCACTTGGTTTAATAATTGTGTAAAGTTGTTTGTATCATACCTTTCTTAGAAGACCTCACTAGAAGCATTCCACCTTGGATTAGTAGTTCCCAGTATTTTTTACATCAGCACTATTCCAAAAAAATCCCTTTGGATTGATTCTTGTTGAACTCACAAATCTACCTAGCCTATTACAAAGACTTTTCAAAGTTATCTATTACAAATACTTTTCAATCTCAACACCCATTTTTGTGAAAGGCACAAAATTCATGATAGATCATACTATAAGATATTCAAAAGTTTATGGTTTTGTTAATTTTTTTGATGAGAATGAGATGAGTCATGTCGTCACTAAAATTAATGGAATGCATTGTTCTATAAGATGTTATGAACCATCCATTTTGAGGGGGAAACATCCTTTACAATGAATTCAATACACAATACAAGTTATGATGATATTAATACTAGGTTTCCTTTATGTGTGTGTGTGTGTGTGTGTGTGTGTGTGTGTGTGTGTGTGTGTGTGTGTGTGTGTGTGTGTGTGTGTCTGTGTGTGTGTGTGAGAGAGAGAGAGAGAGAAAGGTTGAAATTACAATGAAAGATTCTAGTTGATCTCCTAACATAACAAATAAATTAATAATGAATTGATATGGATTGGATCATTATAATATTTTTCATCAATATTGATGATTTTATACTAGAAAAATTAGAGGAATCAACTCACATGACCATTTTATTGATGGGTCACATCTCAAATTTCATGTAGGTTAGAGACATTGACGAAGCACCAACTACTAGCAAATCCCAATAAGTGTGAGTTTTCAAATTAGTTTTTGGTGTATTTTTGGTATGTGATGGGTGGAGGAGAAATAAAGATAGGTCTTACCAAGATGGAGGCCATAATAAAATGGTTAGTTCCTACCAAATTTTATAAGGTCGGGAGTTTTTTTGGGGAAACACGGTACTTGAGTAACTTCATAGCCTCATTTTCATTAGTAGCAGCACCACTCCACGCTATTATAATTAGTGGCAAGATTTTCCCATGGGAAAAGGGTCAATAAAGGGCCTTCAAGGAGTTAAAGAAGAATATCAGTCAATTATTGGATCTGGCATTATCAAACTTGTAATAGACCTTCAAAGTGGAGACATATCCAAGACTTTGGTATGTTATGGGAGCAGTCTTGATGTAAGGATGGTGGCATGTATGCTACCTTTTTGAAGTATTTCATGGGGTATTTCTCAACTAACCTACCTACGATAAGGAGATTTATGCCTTGGTACAAGCTATGAAGAAGTGGAAACACTATTTAATGGGAGGATACAATAATCCATGCATATCACCATCTACAACAAGGAGATTTATGCCAATGGTGCAAGAATCACCAAAATCAAATATTGTATGAAAAAAATTTTCCCCCTGGAAGTTAACCTTTATGTTTTGACCACCATGATTCAAGAGGATTCCATGTCAACCCACATTATTCGTGGAAAATAGGATAGCCATGCGATCATGATGAAGACTCTATAATATTCAATATTGTAACAAAAGTTAAGAGTTGAAGGAGTCAAATTTAATTTCTAGTTGGATATCGAGTTGTGTTATAACTAGGACACTAGGAGGAAAAGGGTTTCCATTCTATTTAATTGCATTTTGTTCCATAAATGAGCATAGAAGCTAAGAGTGGATAGAGAGAGAGAAAACATAGGGGTTTTTTTACTATAGCATCCCACAAACCACAAGTTTCACTTTGTAATTGCATCATTTTCCATTTAGAGAAAGAGAGAGTAAAGCAACCTCACCTTCCAGTTAGGTTTTCATATGTAAGGGTTTCCCAGGTCATATATGTTATGATTACTATGGTTGTGAGTGATTTCATTTTTTTCTATTCTATATTTTCCACATTTCCTATATTGTATTTGTAATCATAACACAATAATTAACCAATCTAGAAATCTAAGGAATAATTAATCTTGTTAATGCAAATTTTATATTTTCATTATATGTTTAGTATATATGTTGTGATGTAATTTCCAGTGGAATGTCCAAGAGACCTATCAAACACTTTCCCTCACACAACCACCTACCCACTTACATGCACATGCAAGAGTTCTACACACATTGGGTTTTAAAGGGAATCAAGAGGTCAAGAATTGGGTGGTCAAGGATCATAAGACAGTAAAATTTCCATTGTCCTTCCACATGAATGGTTGGTGGAGAATCGACAAAAGGAGCTGTCGGAGAACTACACGCAATTAGGGAGAGATCTAATAGAGGAATTATTTTATCCCTACAAGTGTATGATCATCGACGTGTTAGATCATAAGGATTGTAATACTTGAGCGAGACAAAGGAAAAGGTATACAAACTAGGAATATCCACTAGGTTGACAGATGAATGACTAACTAAGTAACTAATATGAAGTTAGAGTGAATCGATGGCCTACACTACTTTTTATTGAGATTGCTTGGCGTTGGGGAAAATACAAAAATATGGAACAAGTCCATAGAGGGAGATAAATAACACAATACAAATGACACATAGGAACTTGTTGGTTAATTAAAAAATGAAACCAAAATAAAAATGCAAGTAATACTTGAGAAAATGTAAAATTCACACATATTTATTGAGTCTATTAAGGCTTCAATAGTTGGAAACCCTAATGAACAAAATTATACTAAAATTTATATTTTTAGTCCTAGTTTTTTATATGCCACTTACGATTTTAATTAGCACTAGGTTGTTTCTATTTCTTTAGTAGACGTAGCGTATCGAGTAGTGGTTAATTTAAATAAAGAATCCTTATGGATTTGATAGATCCTTTTAAAGTTTTTATTTTGATAGTGGCATTTGACCAGGCTCTGGTGTGACTTAGAGTACCATTAAGCTCACCAAAGATCTAGTTCAACATTATCATATTAAACACATTGAGCTATAAATGCACTTATCAAAAATATCATTCATGGTCATGCTCTTGAAGTGTTCTTTTTCATTATAGATTGTCAAATTGTAGAAATTTTCACAAAGTCTCTTATATGAGCGAATTTTTCTAAAATTTGATCTATGTTAGGAGTTCAAAATGTTGTCATTAATTAGGGATATGCTTTAATGCCTCCTTCCTTCTCCTATTGTGTCACCTTTGTAAATCCTTCAATCCTATCCCAAGTTTTAGGATATTTAGACACTTAGGAGTTAGTTAACATAAAATTGGTTTAACATGTCTTTAAGAAAAAGCGTGTTTCTTTACTATGTTTTTTTAGCATGCATTAGTATGTATTTGTAGTTATGTAATCCATTGGTCACAGTATCTTGTATACATAAAGTGGTGTGACAAATCATATTCACCTTTATTCTAACGTCTATTGATCCAAGGCATAACTCTCGCTTGGTCCATGATCTCTATTTAAAGAGAATGGAGGGTCATTTGATGATGATCGATTGTGGGAAACTCTCTTATGTATAATATTTTCCTTTGTATTGATAAATTTCCTCAAGTGGCCATGTTGGTTTGGACCATGGACTCTTTCTCTCTTAAAAGGTTTTAAACATTTAAAAAAAACTGGTGTAATGATCTTTGATCTAGTTGTGTGAGTGGTTATTTAAGGTGTTTATCATGCGTGGAATACCATATATTTTCATATTCAATCTATAATAAGGATATTCGAAGATTTAAAAGGTGTAATGTTATATTTGTTTCAATATTACTCTACACCTCTGAACTACATGTGGTGTTGCTTCCCAAAACATAATGTTGAAAATGGCACCAAGAAATATTCAAATTTAATTTTCCCTTGAATTGAATTAGAAGAAAATTATATTTCCACGTCACATGAAAACATGTACGATTTAACTAATTTAGTTTGACATAGTTGGTTCAGTTAATTCGAGTTGAGGGTCTAACTTCAGTCATGTAGAGTGTCTCGTACTTTTTAGGAGCCCTGGTTGAGTTTATTTTGAGTTTTAATTAATTAATTCAATTTAATCCAAGTTAAAGTTAGTTCAACTAGTTCCAACTGTTGGAGGAACTAGTGGGAGGTCTAGTAGTGGGGTGTGTACTTCGTGATCAACTAGTTAATTGATAAATAAACCATAAATAACTCATGCATGCATGATATACAAGTTACTCAATTGTGATTGGAGTTCAAGGGAAATGTACTATCAATTGTATAATCATCCAAATTGTACAGATGGTGCAAGTAGACAGAGGAAGGCCTATGATGGATCATGTATTTGTGGATGAGGAATTTCCCTAATTAATAGTTGCTAATTACCCAGGAAAAAACGTAAGTAGTAGGGACTTGGGCAAGCAGAAAATTGATTAAGTATTGGCCAAGGCTTGTCTAGGAAGCATGAGATATATATAGATAATGCAGAGGTTTCTCGGCCTTGAGAAAATCATTGTAATCTTCTCATATTTTCTAACTAATGCAATATACAGATAGCAGGGGTGTTGTCCAGGAAAATCCCCTCTGCAGACAGAGGCGATCCCTCTAGCCCTAGGGTGGGTCCAGCAACTACAGGAACATACTAACATCTACCTTCCTAGATTGTAAATGAAATTCAGAGCAAGGAAAATGACCTACCTTGTTCAGATGTTATGTTGTCATCTTCTATCGAAGCTTCTTGATCCGTCATTCTCCTCAAGCTCGATACACGTTGCTGCCAATGTTCGATTACCTGTACAGATAGTCAAGACACCACGACAAGCGTAAAATCATGACAAACATAAAAAAATTACAGCTTATATAATTGATCAAGGAATTCTAGAAACCTCATTATAAATGTAAACAAGAGTGGAAGATAAACATCAGTTGCATTTTATTATGATAAAGACAAGGGGAGTTTACAACCAAGACTTGATGTTGAGACTCTCCTTCGGCAGGTCCGTATCCAAGCATGTTTGTGACACCCTCGTACACAAAGGTCTAAGATCTCACTATGTTCATAACACCCACAAAAGATCACACTTTGCACTATTCTCCTGAAGCTATAACAGAACTATAATGGCTTCTTCTCTCTATGATTGCTACTTCTAACTAGCTAACTATAACCAGCTAGCTCTAACTAAGGCAGTAGAGGTGAAGGAGGTCTCCTTATATAACAATGGAGGAGGAGGATATGGGCCCTCAAATAATGGGAAAGAAGCTTATCCTTTGGAATAGTTCCTATTTTATAGTAACAAGAAGCCCAAAGGGGAATTCCTTGGCCATATCCTCAAAACAAACTTCCATCTCTCTGCTTCGCGAAGCTTCTAATCGTGGAAACTTCGTTTCTATTTTTAAAAATTTCCAAAAGAGGATTGGTGCGGGTCCGACATTAAGACAGAGCGATGATCAGCGTGGGTCCCAGTGAAAATATCTGCTATCGGCGTGGGTCAGACACTGAGACAAATCGCCAACCTTGAAAACTATGTTTGTATAGGGATCTTCCAGAAAAGTTGTAAAGGGAGATGAATTGGCAGATAAAGTGTGGTTCCAGGGTATATATTCCATGCTTGGAAAGTACACAAGGGACATTGTATGGGTCCTCCAGGATCAAGGAATGGGGATTACAGGGACAGTGACAAATTGTTGTGTAATATATGCCCCCTAAAACATGAAGTTCGAACACGAGTGAGGGGTGAAATGCTTTACAATTATGTGCAAGAAACTAGACGTTGTCGTCAGGAGACCTACAAATCAAGCATAGATATGTATACATAACTGAAATCTCTGATGAAAATACATGAATCAATGTATGGATGCAGCCATCCATAAAAGAAACCATGGTATGGTCGCAGCCATCCATCTGAAAGAAACATGTATCCAATCATGGACAAATCATATTGCCTCACAACCTAGACTCTAGAGAATAAAATCCAAGGTCTTACGCTCCATCACGACCCATTCAAGTACAATTTCAAGCATGCGAATAAATGAGTTGAAGTTGAACATGCAGGAAAATCGTTTGATTGCCAGTCAATGATGTAAGTTATTAACAGGCGCGAGAGAAACCACCAATGATGAAAATGGTCCTTAAGGTACTGCGATTACAATCCTCGGAATATGAATAAGGAACTGAAGTCGAACACCCGTGAAATCACCGATCGAAGGCCAATGATGTGAACCTATCGTCGAATGTGAAGAACTTGCTATTAGGGCATGCAAGCTCTAAGGTAGCAGATAAGAGTCTCTAGATCGACTTCTGGGATAATGACCTGAAGTTGACAGGAAGTGATCCTTCGAATGAGGGTCATAATGAATCCCACATCATCGACACGAAACAGAGAATGTAATACGAGTGTTAATCAAGACTAAAATAGAGGATCAAAGAAAGTACAAACTGCAAAAGGATTTTCTCTTAAACATATTAGCGACATGACTCTAGAATTTGGCAGCATTTGACTAAAATAAGATCATAGGTCATGTTGATAAGATTTGTAATCGAATGAGAGGCAAATGGATTTCCCAAACCGTGGAGGAAAAGTGGCAGAGTGAAGAGATCTCAACCCGACACGAAATGCAGATAAGTGTCATGTTCAAGAGTGACATACTGTTGATACAACTAATGAATAACTTCCATTTTCCCCCACCATTTCTGGCGAGTACCACAATTATTTTTGGAAACAAGCTTTAAGGGAATAGCATATGCTTGCCATATAAGTTTTTCCCTCGGATAAATCCATCCTGGTACATTTTATGAACCCTATGAAGGAGGAACTCGGTAACATCATGATTACAGCTCCAATGTCATTTAAATTTAACAAGTTCGACAAAGGAAAAACTCAGCGCCTTTTCATGTTTAGAGAGTTTTAAAAGAGGATAAAAGAAAACTCCATATGGCCCTTTTCGTAAATAGTCCTTCGTACCCGAAAAGGTAGAAAAAAAATATGAGAGAACCTCTTAGTCGCGATTGGCTAAGGTATTCCTTTTTCGTAAATAGTTTATCTCAGCCCAAAAAAGGGGTAAACGTATACTAGGTAAATGAAGTTTTGCAGCCTTTAACGAGTTCAAAACAACAAGAGCTCGACAATATTTTCATGTTTTGAGAGTGGCATTCAGGGTAGAAACTAGCTCCGGTGATGGTGGAACTACTCAGAACAAAAAGGTCAAGAGGCAGGCTAACAAGACCACTCATTTCAGCGGTTCCTCGGGAATGGGAAAAACAATCAAGTGAGGGAATATGATCGGTCGAGCAGATGGTAACGATGGAATGAGAAAACCAAGGCTCATCTAGAAAAACAGGCTGATAAAATGGCAATCACGAGAGGTAAACTAAGAATGGTTTCATTTTTACTCAAGCTCAAAATCAGGAAACTCTGCTTGAAGTTGATTTCATTTTTACACAAGCTTGAAACTTTTTAAAAAAATATGCTTGAATCCGGTTTCATTTTTACACAAGCTTGAAACGGAAACAAACTATGCTTGAAATAAGTTTGCATGCCCCCAGCATGGTGAATCAATTCGAGGTACATGCCCCCCAAGCTTCAATGCATTCACCGGAGTAGACCGCTAATTACTAACAGGTGTATGGAATGAAGATTCAATTACGATATCAAGAGAAAGACTCGACTAGGTTTTTAAGAGATCTAATCAAAGACTCGAATTGAACAGGAAACTGGTTCATTTATTAACGAGGTTGACACAGTAAAAGAACTATCCTCACAACCTAATTCATTGTTTAATGAGGTTGACATAGTAAACGAACAGTTCTCATAAGAGCTTATTTCATTTTTTAAGGAGCTTGACACAAGAAAAGTAACTATGCTTCGATGAGCTTGTTTCATTTTTTAAGGAGCTTTACACAATAAAACAAACTCTTCTCCGAAAGATTATCATGACTAATAAGAAGCCATGGCTTCCAAGAGTTTCTCATTTGATGGGAGAACAACACTCTGGAAATTAGGATCTAATGCCCCCAGTACATTGTGTACTACCTCACTGACTGAATTGTCAGTGGACACGAACATGAAACAAGTGGCCACATAATTGACTTGTGGAGGGGAAGATATCAAAAGCAGGTAAGGACCAGGAAGGACGACGGTAAACCAGATGTCATATCAGGACCAAAGAATGAAAGTTGATCAATGGTCACGATCCGACCTTCATGTGGAAAACATATCACATGAAAGAGGGAAGAGACAAGCGCATCCATGACATAAGCATAATCGTGCCCCAAGAGTGAATTAAAATCCAAGGGGCCTTGGACCACCATCATGTCTATATAGACGATTTTCCCTCCCAAAGTAATAGAAAACTTTGGAAGGATCCCTAGTGGTTGACTTGTTCCTCTGTTAAAAGCCAACAGATTCTGAGTAACAGGCACAAGCAGTGGAGAACCCAAATCTTTCCATGTAGTTGAGGACAGAATAATAACCGAGGCACCTTAATCTACAATTGTGCCCAGTATGACCATATTGCAGGCTTGTACAATGATATCAAAGGGAACGTAAGAAGGAAGATGGTATATCGTAAAACGACTCCAATCAAAGGAAGTGACCAAACTACATGGAGGGGGTGCCATAGGAATAAGAGGATTATCCCCCTACGTTACGGGAGTGGATAGACCATCCTTCTGAATTCCGGGAACGAGAGAAGGAGGATCACTTTCCGAGACTGTGGCGACGAGATTCGACGGATCACCCTCCTGGATCATGGAAACAGGAGGATCGACCTCCGATACCAGAGAATCAAAGGAAACTAAAACAACCTGACTGGGATGAGGCCACTCTCGTCAGAAAATACCTAATGGACTGTAGGTGGAATCAAGTCGACCTTTTTCTCAACCAATGATTGGTCAGAAATGGACTCGAGATATTGATTTTCAGAGAGAGTGGAATTGACCGAAAACGAATCCCGATCAATGACTTTATCAACTATCAGAGGACTTGAATAAAAATTCTGGTAACCAATGGGAAGACAGGACTCAGAAGCCGAAAGGGTATCCAATACTTTAGAAGCTTCATCCATATAAGGGCATAGGTGAATGGGATGGTTCCCTTCACACAACTAACAGGGCAGTTTTATCTTACCCTATTTCTTATGAGTCTCATTATCTTTAGTTGAAGGCTCATCATCAGCATGATTCCTAGAGGTTGATGACGAAGGAAGAATCGGGCCAACGGACCACACTGCTAGCACCTTTGGAATATCAGGGCAATCACGAAGAAGGTGGTCACCCTTACATAGCTTGCAAGGGAATTTGACTCTACGAGATGGAGTGGGAGGTTTCTCGATATTAGTTGCATGGGTAGAAATAGTTGTTGATTTCCCCCCTAGCTTATTTTCTTTCTTCTTCTTCTTCTTAGTCACCCGGTTACTAGAATCCAGACTTTCACCAGGCGAAGACGAAGAACGAGGTGAAGAAATAGGCGAAGAAGGTGAGAGGACAAACTTAGGATCAACATGGGGTTGACATGGTTTAGGCAGAGGATAACTCGGTTTAGAGACAGTCGATATATTCGAAACCACAGGGGTTATAAACAAACAAACTGGCAAACCAATGGCTAATCTCGAGAGGGACAACGTTGCCATATACGGGGCACCAACATTCCCGAATGAAGGAAAAGGACCAGGATTCCCATCTGAGGGGATTCCTTGGTTGATGGACTCTGGAAACGTCACCATTGGAATCAACCCTAAAGAATCACTAAAGAATGTAACTTTAACCAGGAATATTTCGTTGGCAGTAAATTTTAAGACACTGAAACGAAACTTTTCCTTTTCATGTTTTAAGAGTCGAGAAAAGGACAAAGTTTGACTCTAGTCCCTTTCAATTTGAACAAGCTCGAAAGGACAAGTGCTCGATGATCTTTTTAAATTTAAAGAGTCAGTAAAGATAAAAAATGACTACTCGGGATATTCTAGGCATAAAGGGTTACCAGGTAATCGTGAACTGCAATATACACCTTGGTGATCAAATCAAAGAGAAATGACCAAGGACTTGACGTACGGCAGCCAATCTCCCCAAATGATGTCTTTGGTGTATCACGGTTACAAGGCAACAGACTTGGCTTCCTATAGATAAAGGATTGAAACCTATAGGGGTCTCCCTTTATATACGCGATGGTATGGGGAGCACAAGTCCGTACTAGCACTGTCTAATGCAAGATTTCAAGCGACAGCTGCTAGTTTTAATGACATCAGAACACGTCACTAGCCTAGAACTCTAAGTGTGAGCGTTAAGTTTCAATTCTTCCTTAGGTTGATTGAGTTGCTTTATGGTTGATCTTGAATTATGTCTCGGTTTCAAGGCCCTACCGATGTCATATAAAAACTTCTATATGAAGCTATATGAGAAAAGAAATATTTCAATTCGATGAATGCTATCTAGTCAAGGGAAGAGTCTCAAACAATGATGCAACAAATAGTAATGTTGCAAATGAAACTTTTTCCTAACTAGATGACTTTCACTATCCAAAAGTAACCTAAAACATTCAACGATGCAAATTATGCAATGTAATCTATGAAAAAATCTCTTTTTGAAAACTATGCAATCGTAATCTATGCACAATTTCCTTTTTATTTTGAATGAACAAGAATGCACTCAATGCATTTTTCGATGAAATGAGAATCTACTTAATGCAAGCTTTTAATGAAAGAGAATGCTCTCAAAGCGACTTTTAGTTTTCAGTCATTAAACAATGTAATCTAATTTCAATGATAAATTTCAAGCATGACTTTTCAATGCAACTTGATCTAATGCATTTTAACGAAAAGAAAACTTTGAGATGAAAACTAAAAGAATGCAAATTTTCTTAATGCAAAAAGGATGCAACCAAACATTAAGAATACAATCTTGTTTTGAAAACTTTGTAACGAAATTCCTCAAAAGACTACAAGACATATGAGCTAGGGCACGAAGAGGACTTCCAAAGTGTGGGCTCAAAACAAGGCATTCATTCCCTTTTACATCAAGCAATCATACAAAAAATACTTTTCAGCTGAACAATGAGCAATGTAATCTATGCTCACAAGTGAACAAGCAGACCAAATGAACTTGGACAGACACTTGAGACTTGATGACTCAATCAACCAAAAAGAAAAAGGCAATCAACTAGAGATGGCTCACCAAGCAAGGAAACTGACTCAATCAACAAGGCGATGTCCCGTGAAGCATGCAACCAGGCAATTGATGCACAATCCTAGAAAAAACTAGGATGTTAGGATGCATGTCCCAACATAAAGAACAAAAAAAAAAAACCAAAAATCGAGCCAATCAAACCAACTTGAGTGAAGGGGATAAAATGCAAATCATACAGAGAAAAATACCGAAAGGGAAAGACACACTGGTGAAAGACTTAGGGAAAAAACCTTAATTTTTCACACACACTAGAATGGGTGTGACTTTTGGGCTGAAACTAGTGCCAACATCAAGATTGGCGCGACTATATAACTGAAAACTAGTGCCAATTGGCCTGATCGGCATGACTGTTAGGTAAATAAAAGCGCCAATTTTTGAAAAAGAAAAAGAACAAAGAATTTCCCCTAACCAGGACTAGACTCACCACTTCAAGCAAAAACTAAAAGATTGTAATTGATGAAAAACATAGGAACAAATAGGGAAATGATTGTTCGACTAAAATCGTCGAATGAATAAGATACAAACTCAAAGGAAACTCCCCAGTGGAGTTGCCAATTTTTTGTCCAGGAAAATCCCCTCTGCGGACATAGGCAATCCCTCTAGCCTTAGGGTGGGTCCAGCAACTACGGGAACATACTAACATCTACCTTCCTAGATTTTAAATGAAATTTAAAGCAAGGAAGATTACCTACCTTGTTCTGATGCTATGTTGTCATCTTCCATCGAAGTTTCTTGATCCGTCGTTCTCCTCAAGCTCGATACACGCTGCTACCAACGTTTGATTACCTGTATAAACAGTCAAGACACCACGAAAAGCGTAAAATCATGAAAAACATAAAACAATTAGAACCGATCTGACTAATCAAGGAATGTTAGAAATCTCGTTATAAATGTAAACAAGAGTGGAAGATAAACATCAATTCCATTTTATTATGATAAAGACAAGGGGAGTTTACAAACAAGCCTTGATGTTGAGGCTCTCCTTCGGTAGGTCCGTATCCAAGCACGTTTGTGATACCCTCGTACACAAAGGTCTAAGATCTCACTATATTCATAACACACAAAAACAATCACACTCTACACTATTCTCCCGAAGCTATAACAACACTATAATGGCTTATTCTCTCTATGATTATTGCTTCTAACTAGCTAACTATAACCAGGCAGCTCTAACTAAGGCAGCAGAGGTGAAGGAGGTCTCCTTATATAACAATGGAGGAGGAGGATATGGGCCCTCAAATAATGGGAAAGAATCTTATCCTTCAGAGTAGTTCCTATTTTATGGTAACAAGAAGCCCAAAGGGGAATTCCTTGGCCATATCCTCAAAACAAACTTCTAGCTCTCCACTTCATGAAGCTTCTAGTCGTGGAAACTTCATTTCTATTTTAAAAAATTTCCAAAAGAGGATTGGCGTGGGTCCGACATTAAGATAGAGCGCCGATCGGCGTGGGTCCTAGTGAAAATCTCTGCTATCGGCGTGGGTCAGACACTGAGACAAAGCACTGACCTTGAAAACTAGGTTTGTATAGGGATCTTCCAGAAAAGTTGTAAAGGGAGATGAATTTGCAGACAAAGTGTGGTTCGGGGGTATGTATTCCATGCTTGGAAAGTACACAAGGGTCACTGTATGGGTCCTCCAGGATCAAGGAACGGGGAGTAAGGGGACAGTGACAAGTTTTTGTGTAACAAGGGGTTTTTAGTTGTGGCTTTCCCTAGGAAATCATTATGTAATGTGTTGATTGAATTATTTCTCTTGTATTCTTCGTGATTTTGCAATCGTTTAATTGTTTCTGCTAATGAGTAAAGTAGATTCAAGTTTATTGTTTTAGTAAATTACTATTAGCAGTTTGAGTATACAAGGAATTTATGCATGGTATCAAAGCTTAAATCACTATAGAAAAGAAAAATATGAAGTTATATTTGCAAGTGGAATGATTTTTGCAGATCTATTCTTCAAAGCTAGCATCAAGATTAGGATGGCTTTCCATGGTCTGAGGCTCGAGTATGCCCTTGCGGGTAGCTCGAATTACATTGCTTGGAAGGACCAGATGGAAGCAGTCATGGAAGATAATGGGTTGAAGGAATACATTGATAGCAATGTTCTGAGACCAACGATTGTTGATGCACAGAATCTAGCGGAAGGGAAGAAGAATGTAGCCAAGGAAATAAGGATCTTGTTGGAAGGAGTTTGAGATCATATTGTCTTGAACCTTCATGGGAAGGAGACTCCATATGCAATGTGGAAAGCCTTGAAAAACTTGTTTCATAACGTCAGTGGCCAGAGGAAGTTGGCACTGAAGGACAAGCTTTGGAAAATCAATATGGAAAAGGGCGACATAATACCACATTACTTAAGTAAGTTCACCTGATTTTGGGATGAGATTGGGAGTGTTGGTGTTACATTTTTTGAAGATGATCTGGTCAGCCTAGCACTTCTAGGCCTTTCCAAGAGTTGGCACAGCTATCAGGATTTGGTAAATGGGAGGGATAAGCTACCAGAGTGGGAGAATTTGTGGTTCGACTTGGTGCAAGAAGTGATAAGGCAAAACACCAAAGATGGAACCTCACCCAAGCATTATGATGAGGAAAATTTTTCCTTGGCTAGAAATTTAACTAAAGGCAAAGGGAAGAAATCCCAATCCAAAGGATATTCTTGATAGGAAGGTAAGAAGAAGGACTTGTCGAAGATTAAATGTTTTCATTATCATGATTTGGGACACTATGCCACGAAGTGTCCACACAAGAAGGTCGACAAGAAGCCCTTAGGATGAGTGGCAAGTGAAGCTCTTGATTCACAATTCAATTTGGATTTCACCCTCATTGCATACATGGTGGCATCGGTTATGGGTATTGTGTGGTATCTAGATAGTGGAGCCTCATTCCATATGACTGACAACAAAGAAATTTTCAATGAATTGGAGGAGAAGGACCTTTAGATCCACATCGATATGGGAGATGATGAAAGGTATAGCATGACCGGCATCAGTATTGTTACTTTTCATAGGGAGTCTAGTTCTCCTCTCACATTGAAATATTTCATGTGTGTTTCAGGTTTGAAGAAGAATATAGTTTCATTTGCTATGTTGGAAGACTATTGCTATGATGTGATATTTAGAAAAGGAAATACTTTCCTTTGTCACATAGCCACAGGACATGTGAAGTATATCGGGGTTTGGGTTAAGAACCTCTACAAATTAGATGTATAATATTGTGTTGCTTTGAGCACGAAAGCAGAGAAGGTGCAGAGCCAAGACATTGGTGAATTATATCATAGGCGACTTGGCCATTTTCACCATGGAGATTTGCAGATTATGCAACATATTTCTATAGGACTTCCCAATGGTGCACTAGAGTAGAGAGATACATGAAAAGGCTATACATTGGGGAAGTACACCAAAGCCACATTTCATGAGAAGGATAGTCAAGCACAAGGGATCCTTAAAAGAGTTCACTCATATGTGTGCGGACCATTCTCGACAGCCTCCACAGCCAAGCACAGGTATTATGTGATATTTGTAGATGATTTCTCACGTAAGTGATGGATATTATTAATGCATAAGAAAGGCCGGAAATTCTCAAAATTTTGTGAAATTAAAGCACTTGTTGAGAAAGACACAGGCAGGAAAGTGAAGGCTCTCAAGAGCGATAACGGTGGAGAATGTGTCAAATGAGTTCAAAAACTTTTGTGCATCAAAAGGAAATCGACAGGAGTTAATAGCGCTCCATAACCCACAACAAAATGGGGTGGCTGAAAGGAAGAACATAAGTATTGTGGGAGTTTCACAGGTGATGTTACTATCATGTTTCCAAGGATGCAAGGAAAAATCTAGAGCCAACAGCTGAGTTGGGCATATTTTTGGGGTACACTGATACACCTCACAACTATCGAGTGTACTTGCAATCTCACAGGATGACAGATGTTCGTAGAGATGTGAATTTTGATGAAGATAATGCCATGAGATGTTCCCTTGGGAGGGAGATTTTGTTACATTCATATGAGTAGCTTTTAGCTCCAAAGGAAGAACCTTGGGATGTTGTGGAGTATCCATAAGCAGAGGGGCAAAGAGTGGAAGCACCCACTCATGCAGATACATCCATAGATGGAAGGAAGTGCACCATAGAGGTTGAAATATTGATGCATGATGCTAGAGAAAATGTGGGAGAACCCACATCACAACACAGGAAGAGGAGGTCACAAGGTCGGTACACTGGATACATGGCTTTGATGAGCGAGAATGTAGAGACTGAGCCATATTCATTTGAGGAAGAGGTGCAGTAACCAATATGGGTTGATGCCATGGTAGAGGAATATGATTCCATTATCAGGAACAATGCTTGGGAAGTGGTACCAAGGCCAGAGGACAAGTTAGTGTTAGGTTCCAGCTGGATCTACAAGGTGAAGCAAGTAGCATATTAGAGCATCAAGAAACACAAGGCCAGATTTTTGGCCAAGGGGTTCTCTGAGGTGGAGGAAATTAATTACGAGGATACCTTTTCTCCAATGGCAAGGTACTCTTAAATCATATCAATTATAGAACTTTCAATGCAGATTGGATGGAATATACATCAAATGGATGTGAATAAATCGTTCCTAAAACTCATGGAGAGCAACTAACCCATGGAGACTCCTCTAGCAGGGAATTGTAGGAAGGAAGATGTTACTTCAGGCAAAGTGGTAGAAACTTCTATTTACAGGAAGCTTGTGGGTTCACTTATGTACTTGGTGAACACACGACCTGACATTTGTTATGCAGTTAACCAGCTTAGTTAAGAAATGGTTAATCCAACCAAACTCTATTGGAAGGAAACCAAACATGTGTTGAGATACCTCAGAGGCATCACTCATTTTGGTCTTTGGTACATACAGACGGAGGAAGTGAAGCTGCAAGGATTCATAGATGCAGATTGGGCAGGGAGTCCATTAGAAAGGAAGAGCACATCATACGGAATCTTCAGTATTGGGTCAGCAACAATTTCTTGATACATTAGGAAGTAGAGATCAGTTGTACTTAGTTTAGTAGAAGTAGAGTACATGGTTGCTAGTCAAGCAACTTATGAGGCTATCTAGATGAGGAAGATGCTTGTTCAATTATTTGATCAGCATATGGATCCTACAGTGATTTATTGTGACAACCAAAGTTGTATCAAACTCTCGTTGAATCCATTTTTTCATGATAGATCCAAGCATATCGACATTCAGTACCACCATCTCGGATATTGTGTGCAGAGGTGGATCATGTTGCTAGAGTACATTCCTACAGAGGAATATGATGTGTATATCTTGACTAAGGCACTTTCAAGAGGAAAATTTGAGTTCAAAAAAGGCAGGATTGGGGTATCTGATAATCCCTTTCTTGCTGAGAGGGAGTGTTGAAAATGGCACAAAGAAATATTCTAATTTAATTTTCCCTTGAATTAAATTAGAAGAAATTTGTAATTCCACATCACATGACAACTTGTATGAGTTAACTAAGTTAGTTTGACTTAGTTGGTTCAGTTAATTCAAGTTTAGGGTCTAACTTGAGTCATGTAGAGTGTCTCCTACGTTTTAGGTGCCATGGTTGAGTTTATTTTGAGTTGTAATTAATTAATTCAATTTATCTTAGTTAAAGTCAGTTAAACTAGTTCCAACTGTTGGAGGAACTAATGGGAGGTCTAGTAGTGGGGTGTGTACTTCGTGATCAATCGGTTAACTGATAAATAAACCATAAATAAATCATGCATGCATGATCTACGAGTTACTCAGTTGGGATTGGAGTTCAAGGGCAATGTACTATCAGTTGTATAATCATCCAAATTGTACAAGTGGTGCATGCAGTTAGAGGAAGGCCTATGATGGATTGTGTATTTGTGGATGAGGAATTTCCGTAATTAACAGGTGCTAATTCACAAGGAAAAAACGTAAGTAGTAGGGACTTGGGCAAGCAGAAAATTGATTAAGTATTGGCCAAGGCTTGTCTAGGAAGCATGAGATATATATAGATAATGCAGAGGTTTCTCGACCTTGAGAAAATCATTGTAATCTTCTCATATTTTCTAACTAATGCAATATACAGATAGCAAGGGTGTTGTCCAGGAAAATCCCCTCTGCAGACAAAGGCGATCCCTCTAGCCCTAGGGTGGGTCCAACAACTACAGGAACATACTAACATCTACCTTCCTAGATTGTAAATGAAATTCAGAGCAAGGAAGATGACCTACCTTGTTCTGATGCTATGTTGTCGTCTTCTGTCGAAGCTTCTTGATCCGTCATTCTCCTCAAGCTCGATACACGCTGCTACCAATGTTCGATTACCTGTACAGATAGTCAAGACACCACAACAAGCGTAAAATCATGACAAACATAAAAAAAATTACAGCTTATATAACTGATCAAGGAATTCTAGAAACCTCATTATAAATGTAAACAAGAGTGGAAGATAAACATCAGTTGCATTTTATTATGATAAAGACAAGGGGAGTTTACAACCAAGACTTGATGTTGAGACTCTCCTTCGGCAGGTCTGTATCCAAGCACGTTTGTGACACCCTCGTACACAAAGGTCTAAGATCTCACTATGTTCATAACACCCACAAAAAATCACACTCTGCACTATTCTCCTGAAGCTATAACAGAACTATAATGGCTTCTTCTCTCTATGATTGCTACTTCTAACTAGCTAACTATAACCAGCCAGCTCTAACTAAGGCAGTAGAGGTGAAGGAGGTCTCCTTATATAACAATGGAGGAGGAGGATATGGGCCCTCAAATAATGGGAAAGAAGCTAATTAACAGGTGCTAATTCACAAGGAAACAACGCAAGGAAATAGGGACTTGGGCAAGCATAAAATTGGTTAAGTATTAGCCAAGGCTTGTCTAGGAAGCAGTGAGACAGGTAGAGATAGTTTAGAAGTTGCTCGGGCTTGAGAAAATCATTGTAATCTTATCATATTTTCTAACTAATGTAATATACTGATAGCAAGGGTTTTTAGTTGTGGATTTCCCCAGGAAATCATTGTGTAATGTGTTGATTGAATTCTTTCTCTTGTATACTTCGTGATTTCATGATCATTTAATTGTTTTCATTAATGAGTAGAGTAGATTCAAGTCTATTGTTTTAGAAAAATTACAATTAGTAGTTTGAATCTACAAGGAATTTCTACATATAACATATATTGACACAAACTAAATAAAGAAGCTTATAGGCTATATTCAAAACTCAATGTGTGTAGAACTATTGTATGTGCCTGTGAGCGGGTGGGTGGTTGTGTGAGGGAAAGTGTTTGACCTCTTAAAGTTGGCTTCCTTCCACCATAAAAGTGACTTACCACATGTCTAACAGGCCAAATCGTTCTAAAGGAATTAATATGATACATTACCCTTCAATTCCATATTGGTTTGAAGATGACAAAGTAATTACAACCATGCCCTTCTTATGAAACTAAAACAATATTGTAATGCATCAATAAACTACTTTTCACTAAGAAAAACACAAAAAGTTCCCCACCCTTACTTTTGTCTTTCTCTAAAATATTCTAAAAATAAATAATCTCACCTCTAATTACAATAATAAATAGTACCTTTAAAAAACTTAATCAAATTTAAACACATGATATGTAACCTCTCCACAAACAAGATGATTGAATCAATTAAACTCACCTTTAAAATTTCATTTAATAAATACCTAACATAAAGACTTATTTATTTCTAAAGCATCATGTCAAAAGAAATAAACAATATTACAACTAAATGAATAAAAAATCAAACCCTACCTTATCTAATATTGGAAATAAAATAAAATAAAAACACATTTAATTAAGAAAACCAAGCAATAATGCACTCCCATCTCACACCAATCACCTTGATTCGTTCAAGGTCCCACAATAATCCATCAAGTTCCAAAGAAATGTGTTCCTTGTCTCTCATGTTAATGCATATAAATTCCTAGAGAGAAGCATAGGAATAATTTCCTACATATAGGTGTGCTCATGTTTCTTTAATGTTCCTTTACAATAAAAAGTTATTTTAAAATAAAGCATTATCTAATTATTAAATTATATGCTTTTATTTATATAGTATAAATTTTAAACGTAAAAATTGGGTGGGCGAGAGGTGTAAGTGGGGTTTTTATTCTAATAAAAATAATTAATTGAATGTTTTTATATATGGTGTTTGGAATCATTTTTAACAATCTTGTTAAGGTTTATGTGTTCTTGCAAAGATTGTAACAGTTAACATTATGCATATTCAATGTTTGATTGTGTTGGAGATTTAAAGAATATAATTATAAATTTGGCATTCGGCATAAGCTCTCAGGAATTTAAGGAATTTAAATTAATATTGGTGTTTATTAAGATTTATCAAATTCTATCATTTATTCTCAATTCTATATTATATTATGTGTTTTAAGAAAATAACTAAATTATAAACAAATACCCAAATAAGGTAACACCTGGAAAATATGGGAACATTGGGTCTACCATCGATTAATTCTATAATGAAATATGTCAACTAAAGAAAGGTCAAATCATATCAACACTCGTCTTATTGCATGGGTGATGAACTCCATGATATATCCTTTGGGGTGAGGTGGGAGCTCCCATGTGACATTCTCCAAACTCATAACTTGCGCAACTATGAATCACTGCTCTTAATCTTGCATAGTCATGGTACGATTAAGGTTATGGTGATGGAGTTGGTTCATTGACATCTTTGGTATTTTAATCTATGGCTCTTGTGGGTGCCCTTAGCTTGGCTCTTGGTTCTGTGAATGGGTGGTTTTGTGTAGGAACAGTTTTAGGTAAGTGTTTGTTTCCTTCTTTCTTTGTTTTAGGGGGTAATTCAAAACTAATTGTTTGCTTAGCTTTCAACTTTGTATTCATTGTGTTTTCACCTTAATTAGATGTGGGATTGTTATCTATGGGAAAATGTTTTGTTAGTTTTATGATTATGCTCTCGTCATTTAGAAATTTGGCAACCTTTATGCTCTGGGTAATCAACCTATAATTCCAAATGAGTTTTGATGCAAGTAGGGAGAGTTTGTTATTTCTACAATCACCCTTTGTGGGGATAGAGATAGTAGGCTTCTATTTTAGGCTTGATGCTCTATTTCATTCTCTCTTAGCATAATTCTACTTGTGTTTTGCACCATCCTTGCACTCTTATTGATTTGAGGGAGGGAAAACAACAAATAGTCAAAATTTAGGAAGACAAAAATTGAAGGCAATAGTACCTTAATTCAAACATTCTTTAGGAAAATTTTGGAATAGGAGATAAACACATCGACACAACTAGAAATTGTAATGGGATTTTGGTACAATGAAGAAGCCATGTTATCAAATTGGAAGTAGAATGTGGTGTTTTTCGCAACATCATTATCAAATTGACACAAGAGAAGTGGTATGGTCCCTAAGTTTTGATAGTGAATTTGAATGCAGGTCAATTTTAGGACACCTTGGTTCATTAAGTAATAGACTCGAATGTACTATTGTAGGACATCGATAAAGTAGTAGATGAGACTAACAATTATCATGTCATAGGTTAGTCCTATGTTTTTCAAGACTATAAGGTTTTTAGGCACTTTTTGTAGAATTTGCATTGTTAATTATTTCACTAAAATTTTATATATGAAGCCACTTGTATTGGATAGCTACTAGTTAGACTTATGCTCTTTTTTGGTCTATGATTATGAGAAAATGAATTATTTTGATGTAACTATGCTACAATAATTTGTTGTAGCCTTTTTCTGAATATACAATATCTACTCGTTTTTGTTAAGAAAATTAAAGAATAATTATGAACATGAACATATAATTTTGAATTTCAAATTTGATTTGATTTATTTATTTTGTGTAAAGGAATTTCCAATGAGGTTGAGTTTGTACTTACATGAAATGGGGTTGAGTTTGACTATAGCCACTATAACCTCTAGCTCCAAGTAGGGAGCACACGCTACATAAGGTTTGAACCATCATTGGAAGGAGTGCCTTAATAATACACTCTATCACCAATCAATTTACACCCATGGGGCCTTTTATAAAGGGCATGATGGTGGGATTTTATCCACTTATTTGTGCACGAGTTATAGACCATTTTTAATATATCCTTTGTGGGTGCAACCATACATTTGACCACTACCTCATTAAGGTTCCCCTGTTGCTTCAAGGCTAGGCTCTCATGGAAATTGAACGTCGCCCAATGGTGAAAAGCTCCTCAGTTTCCACCATAGCATCTAATATCTTTGGGATTTTAAATTGAAGGACATAGGTATGGGCTTCGATTCACAAGTCTGTATAGGGGTCACAAGACCATTTAATATTATCTTTATAAGTGCAACTAATTTGATATTAATTATTAAATATTAAATCAAATATTATTATATAAATTTATTTATTATTATTATTATCTTTTTTATTTTTTTATTTATTTTAATGCAATATATATTTATAATCAGTATGAGGAATATACATGTTTCATCTTTTAAGGGACTACTCAAATTCAACATTAAGGCCAAGTTTGTACTTGCATGACACGAGGTCGATTCCAACCACTACCACTATTACCTCTTAGTGCACCACACACGCTCCAATCACAACACATGGGCTATGCAAGGATTATAACCTCTAGGTGCACCGCACACCCTCCAAGCATGACACATGGGTTATGTGAGGACTATAACCTCTTGATGCAATACACATCCTCCAAGCACAACACATGGGCTATGAGAGGTTTGAACCATTGACGTTGCAAGGATAGCCTTAAAAATGCACTCTATCACCAACTTGTCTACAGCCCTAAGGGATTTTTATAAAGGAAATGAAGGTGGGATTATATCCACTTATATGTGCACAACTCATAAGGATATTTTGGATACAGCCTCTATGGGTGCAACCACACATTTGACCACTACATCAAGGTACATCCACGGCTTTAAGGCTAGGCCCTCACCGGAATTGAACCTTTCCCAATGGTGAAAAACTTCTCACTTTCCACCATTGCATCCAACCTCTTTGGGATTTTAAATTGAAGGAGACATATGTGTGCATCTGTCAAATACCATTTAATATAATCTTTCTTGGTGCAATCAATTTGATATTAAATATTAAAACATTAAATCAAATATTATTATATAAATTTATTTAGTTTTTATTATAAAATTATTATTATTATTTTCTAATTTTATTTTTCATTTGTTTTAATGCATTATATATTTATATTTTAGATGAGGAATATACATGTTCCGGGGCTAGTGAGACTCAACATCAAAGCTTGAAGTCATTACAAAAAAACTCAACATGTTAATTATAGGAATTGAATATGGGTGGGGAGAATAATAGTCATTCATCCCAACGACCAAGAGGTTAATTTGTTTAGTGTTATTGTGCTACTATTATTATTTATGATGAATCATCCTTTAATCATGGAGTAAAACCTAAAATGACTTTTGAGTCACTAAAAATTAGACTTTCTTTAATGTGAGAAAATAAATTAATGATCCAACATTCACAAAAAAATTAAAAGTTTATTCCTTTATATAATTCCAAAAATTATTTCAAGGTGCTCTACAACCTAGTATGCAGACAATGTTGTAGTGGTGTAAATGTTTGTTTGTAAATATTTACATGTATTCTTAATTAAAAAGTAATAAAAGGGTGAAGTAATATAGATCCTAGTGTGGGGAAGATATTGTAGTGTTCGGAAATGTTTGTAAACATTTAAATGTTGGCTCAATTAATAATAATAAAATAAATTTAATAAAACTAACAAAATTAATAAAATTAACAAAATTCATTTTTTTTATTCAATTTTGTTTTTATTAATAAAATTAAGTACAATTTTTTAGATTAAAGAAAATTATAATATACATATCACGTTAAAATATATTACATATGAATTCTATAACTATATTTAAATTTAATTAATAAGCACATAAAAACGTAATACTTACAATAAACTTGCAATATAACAAGATCCTTGACCATAGATATTCAACCCTACTTTACCATGGATATTATTTACTTGTTTAGGCTTTCTTATAATATTATGGGCCAATATCATGGCTTATCAATACCACATGCTCAAAAACCACAACTCATTTCACAATCAAAATATTTTATAAATATTTTTATTTTATTTTATTTTATAATATTTTTAATTAAATCTAAAAGAAAAAATGTTATAATTACTTTCGAGATATATATAAACCCTTTATCCTCACCACTACTAAAAATATTCTATGGATATTCCATAGAGATTAAAACAAGGTTTTAATAAAATTAAAAATGAGAATATTTTTATACATAAAGATGTGAAATTTATATACTAAAGATCTACCAAGCAATGAGAGAAATCAAACCTCGCGAGGTGCAAACATTTCCTCAAATTTTTCATGCAAAAAGGAAGTTGCTTCTTTAGAGATTTGATCCCTTTCGAAGCATGGTGGATCCAGAATTAAGATGAATTTATGTTAATTTTAATAATAACCAGTCTATATCCATCTTAACCCCGAATCTCTCAAGCATCAAGAGGGATCAAATCTCTCGAGGTGCAAACCTCTTCTTTGAGTGAAAAACCTAAGGAAAAGTTTACGCCTTGAGAAATTTGATCCCTTTCAACACTTGATAGATCTGGGGTTAAAATGGATCTAGACTGGTTTCAATGGTGCGTGGTTATACAAAATTTGTTGAACATCTAATTATTTTTATTATTTTAAATATGATAAATATGACTAAGATTAATCTCGTCATTTTAATTTTAAATTTACTCAATTACCTCAGTTTTTTGAGATGATAGAGATTTTTAATAACTTGAATGATGAAAAATGATGAAATAAAAATGTTGAATGCAAAGTCACAATGTAGTAGTGTTGAATGATAGAAAATGTGAATCATAAGAATGTAGTCAATTATAAATAGCCTTCATTGTGATCATTCTCAGACAATTTTCTTCTAATATTCTTATTCTTGCACCTATTAGTTTTGCTATCTTTTCATATCGGTCATATGAAAAGGGAGGTTTAGATCAAAAGCCATTCAAATCTTTAACTCGGGCTATTGTAGTAAACATCATAACTTGTCTCTCTTTCTCTCCAATATTAAAAGTAGCTTTCTCCAATGTCAATCATTTTTATTTATGGATTGTTAAACTCCAAGTAACTTTCAATGGTAGTTGTTTTCTATTACCTTATTTGAATGTAAAATGACTAACATTGTTGAATGATAAAAAATGAGAATAATAAGAATGTAGTCAATTTCAAATAGTTTACAATTTCAAGAAGCAAACATTTCAGGTAAGTGAACACTTTATTTAAGATGAAAATTCAAGTATTTTATTTATGGTTGAATTACTGTAACATAGAAATGAATGCACATCACCAATATTTTTTTTGCACTTACAGTAAAATCAATGCACATTGTTAATCTAATTACTTTGAAATTAATGTACATCATACATCTAGTTACATCAAATTAAAAATAAACATATACACCTAGATCAATGCCTCTAGTGCACACAATCAAATAGGATTAGAAATCAACATATACATTGAAATCAATGCATCTAGTGCAAGAAATCAAATAGGATTAGAAATCAACATCTACATTAAAATTAGTGCATCTAGTGCAAACAATAAAATAGGATTAGAAATCAACATGTACACTGAAATCAATGGATCTAGTGAAACAACCAAATAGAATTAGAAATCAACAACTACATTGGAATTAATGCAAAATAAATTACCAAATTAATGAGAATTGTAACCTCAAAACGATAACTCTAGCCAAAAAACAAAAAAGTATTGATGTTGGAACAATGTTTTATTTTTATTTTTTTCAGGGTAAATTTTCAACATTTTTTTTAAATGACAGTAAAATCCAAAAAAAATTGTGCAAAAAACATGAAAAACATCCTAAAGAAAAGTGTTGATGCAACTTGATGTTACAACAACACTTTTTTTAGTTACAAATTCTTTTTTTTTAACAATGGCATTAAAAACTAAAATCTTTGTGCAATAAACATAAAAAATACCCCGAAATCAAAACGTGTTCAGGCTAACATCAAGGGCTAAAATTCCAATATTTTTCAATAATATATTAAAGCCAAAATATCGCGACTCCAAAAAAATCAAAAATTCCAACAATTTTAAACCATGACGTTTATATAAATATCATGACTCTAAAAAACTTTAAAATTTTGACATTTTTCAACCATGGTGTTAAAGGTAATATCACGACTTCAAAAAACCATAAAATTTCAACATTTTTCCAGTTATGGAATTAAAAACAAATAGTATGACTATAACAAACCTTAAATTTTCAACATATTTCGAGATCAAATATCATGACAAAAAAAACCTTTAAAATACATACCTAAATTAAAAAAAAAAAAGTCATTATATCAAATGCTAAACATATAGTTCTTTTAAAAACTTAACCTAAGACAACTTGACACATTACAACGTAAACCTAAAAATCAATGATCAAATTGATGCATAGTGGGGGCACGCTTGACCCATTACAATGAAAACTTAAAAATCAACCATAAAATTAATGGATAGTAGAGGTGAACTTGATTCATTGTAACGAAAAATAAAAAATCAACTATCAAATTGACATGTATTAGGGTTAGGTTGCTAGCTGAACATCAACACAAACCCTACAACAAAAAATAAACTAGTGTAAATGCAATGTTGTTGCTTAGTACCTACCTCTTATGAAAAAAGTAGAGAACCCTTATGGGGTGAATGTGATCATATAACTTAGTTATATTAAGTGCATGATTTAAGCACCACAACCCTGGTGGAGGGGAATCAAATTGCTAATAATCTATTGATACATGATAGTATAGTTTTATAAAAAAGGGGGTCAGTAACGATTAAATAATTAAACTATCAAAAAATATTATGATTAATAAAACATATTAATGGAAAAAGGTGAAAAAACATTGTTATTAGAAAGAATATAATAATTAATAGAAAGCAAGTAAGGAATGATTATATGTTAATATAGATTTATTGTTAAAAATAAGTATGATAATGAATAAGCCCCAAGGGATAGCTCAAATGGTCGAGTTCCTGTTGCTAAAGTACCTTGCCATATGGAAGGTCACGGGGTCAAATCTCCTTGACGCCCTTGGGGTTAGGCCCCGAAATAAAAGCCGACGGCTGATCCCTTTGGGTGGATCTACCGGATTATTACCCGTGGATGTAGCGGCCACTCAGTGACCGTGAACCACAGCTATAAAAAAGTATGATAATGAATGGAAATAAAATATCTATCTATATATATATATATATATATATATATTATTTCCATTCATTATCATACTTATTTTTAACAATAAATCTATATTAACATATAATCATTCCTTACTTGCTTTCTATTAATTATATATATATATATATATATGGAATTAATTAGGTGTAGTCGAACTTATAGACGAAATAGTCTTTTTCACCGGAATTCATCAAAATCGGACGATACAATTTCAAGCAAAAATGTGATTTTTTCTTGTTTAAAATGCATTTTTGAATGCATAAATGGATTCAACACCCTGAAAAACCCTTGTGGCACTCGAATGATATAGATTGAACAATTTAAACTCAAGTTTCTAAAATTCTCGGTCGGATTTTAATTAAAATTAACTAGAAAAAAAAATGTTGTAAAAAAGGTCAATTCGTCTATAAGTTAGGCTACGTTATTAATTTATAAGGACACATGGTGATTAGATTGTTATTAAAATATATATTGTTATTCGAAAAGATACAACAATTAATAGAAACACATAGTGAATAGAGTTTTTATTTTTTAATTAAACAATTTTTAATTCTCACAAATTGATTTTAAACCACAAAAAATTAGTTATTCACCAATCAAAAATTGGAAATTCAAATTTTAAAAATTCAAAAATAAAAAATAAATTTAATATTTTATTTTATCAAAAAGTTAATAAACTTTTCGAATAGTTTCTAAAAATTTGCAAATTAATTAAGAGTCAAAACATTTTGGCCCGAACTTGTTACAATATACTTTGACTTCAACATACATAATAAATAAATTAAATAATTAAATAAAAAACAAAACAAAAATAAAAAAATAAAAACAAATTAAATCATAACCAAAAAATTTAAAATTAATAATAAGTTAAAAATTAAATTAAATAATAATAAAAAAATGAAAAAGATAAATAAAAAAAGACAAAATTAAATCAAAATTTTAAAAAATAACCCGAAAAATTAAATCATATATATGAGAAAAAAATTTAATATATATAACACAAATAAATTATATATATATATATATATATATATATATATATATGTATAAGTGAAAAAAATAAAAATAAAAAGAGAAGCATCAATGTAGGTAACATGTATTAATGCGGGGCGGTGGCTGCAGAGGAAACCCTGAGAAGGAAATGGGGAAACTATGGTAGTTTCTTATCGTTTTCCTTGGCGGATGTTGGCGACCATGAGCAATGAGCTCAACCATAACGTGGCAGGAGAGGTTAGAAGGTCCCATCCACACAGCATAAACTTTTCAACAACTGTCATAATGTTTCTTGACTTGTTTTTTTCGAGAAACCTTGGGAAGTAAAAACACTTAACAGAGGGATGATTAACCTTTCTATTGTCTCCTGTTACACTCATCTTTGCTTTTTGGCTTTGTGCTTGTGGTTGTGACTTAGGACTTGATGACTACGGCGTAAACTGAGTTTTATACATTATCCTGAAGGTTTTCAAGTTGTACATTACTTTTGGTATCAGCCGTTTGGGAACTATGGGTTATGGGGAAGCCAGCGGACTCCATTGACTTAGAATCGAAGGCAAAATATATCCTCACGTTCTGGGGCATGGAACTCACATAAAAAAACATGTTGAAGGTGAAGGCTCTAGCTCAGACTCTCGCTGGCATTGGTGGTGACATGTTCCCTGCAAAGGTCTTGGAAGGTGGTTTTTCTTTTCCAACAGTTGGAATCCTTGAAGGCTCAAAGGGTCTTGAGCTTGAGTCCAGTCTTTGGGCAATTTTCGAAACGGCGGAATTTGGCGCGCTATAGGCAAAAGCCAGTTTTATAGGGGCACTGGTAAGTTATCATACACCTCCAAAAACCTCGGCCTCCTATTTTTATTCTGTAGGTTTCGAATATATTGTATTGCACAATAGTTTAAAGAAAAAGGATGACTTGAGGGCTTGTTTGGAAATAAACGAGAGGGCTCAGGAGCAGGGCTCAGACCTCACTTGGAGGAAAAATGTGGTGGAGACAGGTATTGGTAAGACCTGTCTCTTGGCCTTCTCAGAGTCACAATTTCCTCTGAGATTGGTAGGGGGTTTTGGAAACAAGGCTACAAAAGGAGGGACTCCACCAGGGGAGGAAGCAGCAGAAATTTTTCGGGAGCCCAAACAGATGTTTGTCTCAAATGAAGGTTTAACTTATGGTCTATAAGGGGAGGTTTTTAATGGGGGCGGCTCTAATTGGGAGGTGTTTGTTGGTGTGGGCATTGAGGGACTTTCTATGAATCAAGGCAGGGGGAGGAATTCAGTGCATCCAACCCTCAGCAGAAGGAGAATGAGAAAGGGTGGGATGATGCAGAAGAAGCTCGGGGCTTCGAAGAAGGGGGCCCGAGGAACAGAGAATAGGTAAATGATAAAAAATCTGGGCAAAAAAGAAGAAGGGGAAGACCTATAAGAAGAAATAAGGTCGATGGAATATGGTGTTAGGGATGGACCTACAGATAGATGAAGCTATGGAAGTTTCAGAACACATCCTAGTGTGGAAGACACGTGGAAAATACCCCTTTGCACAATCAATCTCAGCCTGGATCAAAGACTCGTGGGGTGGAATGTTGGGGAGTGAACCAAAGGTTATAATTTTGGCTAATGGTTGGTTTATGATCCGTTTCTTAGTTAATGAAGCAGTGGAATGGGTGCTAAAACAAAACTGGGGGTTTGGGAACTCCCCTATTCTTTTCAAGCGATGGACGCCATTGTTCGATGCCCAAAGATAAAGGGCATATAAAATCTCAATTTGGGTTCGGTTTCCATATTTTCCTCCACATCTCTGGTCTAAAAACGTCTTCAGAGAGATCAGGAATTAGTTGGCCACCTTCTTGGAGGAAGACATGTCCTACTAGACAACTAAATGCAGGAATGTGGCTAGGTTGTTGGTTAGGATGGACCCGAAGGAGGGACTGGTGGAAGAAATGCAGTTTCAGAGGAAAGACATTTCTTTCTGTCAATTTTTGTATTATGAACATCTACCATTTCGATGCCACTATTGCCACAAACAGGGTCACCTGGCACGGGATTTCCCTCTGGGCTTCCGAAGGAGATTTCGAACGAGGGCATACCTGAATAAGGTTGAAAAGGTAAATGTAGAGGTTGAAGAGTCGACTCAAATGAATGAAATTAAAACAATTCATAATGGAGGTCTAGAGGGGATGGAGGGGGTCGAGGAGCCTTTATCTCAGCCAGCAGAGGCTTTGGTCCTGGAACAACTTCCCACGTAGGAGGGTGAGGGACCAATGGAGATGAAAACTGAACCATATCACTTATCAGATGACCTCATTTTGGAAGATGATGCTCTAGAATAGGCAGGTGTTGTTTCTTGCGCGCCCCCCCCCCCTCATCTATACATGCTTCTCTTTACTCTTTATTAAATATATTACCTATGTCTGGTCTGTCTAGGCCTTCAGTTACTTTTTCTCCTTGCATTGATAGTTTATCTCTAGTAATGGACAATATACTTACCTTGATTCTTGCTCTATCGCTTGAAAAAACTCTTATAACCTTCATCCACAGGACAAATTACCCTTACCTAATGACCCTGTAGGTGGTCTAGGGACAATCTCGGAGTCAGCCAAACCCCAGAAAACCTGAGGTAGGAAAACTGAGCTATCTAAGGCTCAAATGAAAGCCAAATTAGATATTGCGGACGGTAAACAACAATATTTAACAGGGGCGCTTAGAGCAGCTCGATCCATGTCTTTTGTTCCCCAATGATTATCTTGTTTTTTAAATTTCGTGGGTTCGTTAGTACCCATAAAAAATTGGCACTGAAGTATCTCTTAAACCTTTATAGTCCTAACATCATAATGCTCCAAGATAACCATGGGGGTAGGTGCCTCTGTACCCTATTCTCTGGGGAAACTTCTACCTGGTTGGTCTTTGGTGACTGTGGATGCCAAAGGTGGATTGGTTGGTCTAGCTATCGGCCTTTATGATAGTAATATCCAGTTGAAGAACTCCTGGATCTCGGAATTGGTCTTAGGGGTGGAGGTTTATTCTCTTGAGCTATGTTCAGCATTTACCCTAATTAACATCTATGGTTCGGTTATGGATAGAGTGGGGTTTTTGAATCGCTTATTTGTGAAATATTTTATGCAGTTCCACAACCTAGTAGTAGGTGGGGACCTAAATTTTTCTCTTGGAATATCTAAAACCTAGGGTCCTTAGGCTCAAGTCGACCCTCTTGTTGACTATTTTATAAACAAAATCATAGAATGTAAGCTCATCGACATAAATATTATTAAGACCACCCCTACCTGGAGGAATAGGCGAGTGGGGGAAGCTAGAGTGAAAAAAATATTGGACCGTTATCTCATCAAGGAAATCTTCGTTAATGGAAATATTGGTCTCAAGCAGTGGGTGGGATCGGGAGGGGATTTTGACCATTTTCCTATCTTGTTGGAGCTCTCTGCACCAAACAAAAAATCGGGATCCCCGTTCAAGTTCAACTTTGGTTGGCTAAAACACCCTAGTTTCATTGCCTTTGTTAAGGACTCTTGGATGTTGAGGGATGGATCCAATAACCTCTCCTATGCACAATATTTCATGGTTAATCTCAAATATTAAAAACCAAAATGATTCTCTGGGCGAAAGAGAAAAAGTTGAAAGAGGAATAAGAACTTAAAAATATTGAGGAGGCCCTGGAAAGGATGGAAATTCCATAGGTTGATATTTATGAAAATGAGGAGAAGAGGAAAAGTCTAAAAAAACTAGAACTAAAAAGAAGGAAGTTATTAATTAACCAGGGAGAACATTGGAGACTAAAAATTTGAGCGATCTGGCTATCGGTTGGTGATCAAAACACAAAGTTTTTTTAGAACTATGAAAAAGGAAAAATTCAAATACCATATGGGAAATGAGAACGCCAGAAGGTGATATGGAAAAATATTTCAGGGGCCTTGCTTCGCTGGGAAAGGACCACTTCAAAAATATTTTTAAAGCCCCCGAATTATCAACAATTGTTGAAGTAATTCAGGTGGCCCAGCTCTTTCCTCGCTTTGCGGAGCAGGAGGAAAATGAGATGCTAATGGCACTGGTCACTAAAATAGAGGTAGAACATGTTTTTAAATCAATGCAAAAGGACAAGAACCATTAACCAAATGGCTGGTTAGTTGTGTTCTACCATTATTTCTTTGACCTCATTGGGGACGAACTTGTGGAGGTGGTGGAGGAATCCAGGGCTAGGTGTGGCATACATGAGCCTTTTAACTCAACCTTCATTGCCTTAATTCCTAAGCAGGATGCTCCAGGATCTTTTGAAGATTTCAAACCATTTCTCTATGTAATTTTAGTTACAAAATAATAGCCAAGATTATTTCCATCCACCTAAAGCCAATTTTATCCTCAAATATCTCTAAAGAACAGTTTGGTTTTTTGGATGGCAGACAAATCCATGAAGCTATAGGGGTGGGCCAGGAATCAATGCACAACATCAAAAGATCAAAAAACAAAGGTTTGATTGTAAAGTTTGACCTATCAAAGGCTTATGACAGGATCATCTGGATTTACCTGTGTTTACTCCTGACACATTTAGGATATTATAATGATTTCACAAATTGGATAATGGGTTGTATAACTAATGTGTCCTTTGTTGTTATCATACATGGGGTTGCCTCTCCTTTTTGCTTCATCCAAATAGTTCTCAAGCAGGGTTGCCCTCTTTATCCTCTCTTGTTTTTACTTGATGTTAAAGGACTTAGCCAGCTCCTACTCTCGGCCAAGAGGAATGGAGAGCTCAAAGGTATTGAAGTGGCCACAGATATTTTTATCTCCCATTTACTCTTTGTGGATGATATACTCTTTTTCAGCAATGGTTCTAGGGAAAAACTCATTGCATATTTTTCTGAAAGCTACAAGGATGGTTATTAATGCACAAAAGTCATCCATAGCTTTTGAAGGGCTCTCAGTGGGGGACCTCAATAAAATTGTGGCGTTGTTGCCATTCAAAGTGTCAAAAATGGGGGACAACTTAAAATACTTGGGATTTTACATAAAACTGGATTCATACAAAAAGCAAGACTGGAACTGCTTGTTGGTAAAAATAGAGAAGAGAATTAATCACTGGAGTTACAAATGGTTGTTAAGAGCAGGGAGATTGGTCCTTATAAAATTATTCCTGGTCTCCATTTCGGTTTACTGGATGGCACTCACTTGGGTCCCTAAGGGTAATTTGTCCAAAGTTAGGAAACTATGCAGTCTATTCCTTTGGGCCGAGACTAAGGAGGAGCGGGTGCTTCTGTGGGTCGTGTGGGACAAAATTACATGCGCAAAGGAGAGAGGTGGTTGGGTATAAAGGAGCTCCAAAAATTTTCAAAATCTTTAGCTTCGAATTCAGGTTGGAGGATCATTTCAGAAGATAACCTATGGACTCCCTTGGAGGACTGGATTCGTAACCCAATGAAGGATATAGCATATGTCTCGGTGATTTGGAAAGCCATTAATCTTTCCTTCAGTTTGGTTGAATACGTTTTAGCTTGGCATGTGGGCAAGGGGGAGAAGCTTTCCCTTGGAAGTGACCTGTGGGTGGGTTGTAATGAATCTTTTGCTCTCCCCTAGGGGTTGATTGAGTCCCTTCATTCAAAAGGGCTTCATCATCTATTCCAGGTATAAATACCTGAGACTAGGTATATCTGGTCCCAAGGGTGGAAATCAGGGGCTGAACTTCAGTTGGATCCACAGTGGGAGAATGAATAGATGCGTTATATCGAGGAACCAAGGCGTTCAAATTTTAAAATCTCACATAGGTTGGACACACTTCAGTGGGTCTTTGCTCCGAATGGTTTATATGCTCCAAAATTTGGCTACAAATATTTGATGGAGAATGGTGGTAAGGGATTGCTGGTGTGGTGGCATAAGATTTTGTGGAAGTTAAACAGTCCCTCCAAGTCCAGAATTTTTTTTTGGTGCGTCCTAAAAATCAAAGTTCCAACGTGGGACAATTTACAAAAGCGGATGAAACAGGGTCTTGGCTGGTGTATCGTTTGTAAATCCACGGAGGAGTCCTCGACCCACATTTTCTAAACTCTTGTTTTTCCATCAAAGTTTGGGAATCCTCCCTTTCCCTTCAAAATATCAGAACCAAATGGCACAGCTTGTCTGTTGAGGATGCCTGGAAAAATTGGTGTGGTGAGGTCTCAAATGAAAATTTCAAAAACATTCCTCTGATAATTACCTGGGGACTTTGGCTGGTGAGGAATAATGGCATTTTCAAAGATAAAATATCCATCCCAAATTTTGTGGTGGTCGAATGTGTCTCGATCTATGAACTTATTCCCAAAACTATTACCACATCGAATCCCTGTATCATCATTCCAAAACATATTAATCTAGAGACGCCTTGGGCATACTTTGACGTGGCCTCAAATGCACACAACCATTGTGGTTTGAGTCTGGTTATTCATTTATCTAAAAATAAAAATCTCAAGGCCTTTGTGGGTATTGGGCATAGGACAAGCAACATGGTTGAGTTAATTTCTCTTAAATTGCTTCTCTGATGGCTTATGCATTCGGATATTGCCAAGGTCCAAATTTGTGGGGATTCCAAAATTTTCATTAATTGGTTCAATGAATTTGAGCAATGTGTGAATCATGTTTTGATTCCTATCATTGATGAAATACAACTTTTAAAGTCATCTTTTGATATTATGTATGTGTGTCATATCTACAGGGAACAGAATTCCTCGGCATACCTCCTATCTAAGTAGGATATTCAGCAGGATATGGACTGTTGGCACATAATTGAAACAAAGGGGGACAGCTTCCATGTGTCAGATAATAGACCTTTCAACATATAATTTCGATGCTCCTCTGGCTTTTTTGTCGTGGTCCATATACTTCACGGTTTTTTTGTTTTATATGTCATGGTTGGTTACACTATGGGGCAGGCTCTTGCCTGCGGTTAGTTTTTTGTATATATTTTATTTCATGTTTCTACTTTATAACTTTGGGCCTCTTCTAGGGCATTTGGTCTCAAACTTGCTTATAGGTTTTGTTTCCTGGTTTTTATAGATAAACATTGTGTGTCTTTGTGGGGACATGTTTATGCTTTGTCTGGGTTGTTTTCTCCACTCTGGAGAGGCCTGTTTATCTCTATATTATTTTGTAATATGTTTTTGGTTTTCTCATGGTCAGTGGCTACTTGAGCACTGTTGTAAAAACTTGTCTATTTTTTGTTCTAGAATGGAAGTTATTATCACTTATGAATGCTTAAATGCATGTGCACTGTAACTTTTTATTCACTTAATAAAGAGTTCGCCTTTTTTACCTAGAAAGAAAAAATTATAAAAATAATAATAATAATCTAGGGTCACCCCCCCTAAATTTATCACATGAGAGGCCATTGGGGCTTTTCCTCACTCCACGTGCTCATTAAATTCTCCATCATGCGTAATCTTTGCATTCATTTTCCTACACGATGGTTGATCCCACTCATTTTGCTGATAAATGTGAGGGATGGCTTGTGTATTAGCTCAATTTGGAGGCTCGAGCGATGAATTTTGGTCAAGAGGAACAACGAGGTGTGTGGGTTTTGATGCATGGCGACTCCCTCGGGTTTCGGCCTTGGCTGAGAGGCACAGTGGAGGTCAACGGAACTGTGGAGTGGTTTGGATTCTACCATATGATTTGTACCTAGGATCTGGGTACTTGAACAGGCGAGGAGTCGAGTCGTCTCCTCGAGTTCGCCCGTTATAGGCTCGCACTCAACAAATTACTCTCTCTGGGTCTTTAGTTCTCTGTGTGGGGTAAGAAAATTATGTTTTTCAATTCATCTTCATGTCTTTATATTTCAAGGTTTTCCTCTCTGGTGGTTAGACAGCCATCGCCGCACCAATGACCACCTTCATAGCCTAGAAGCGAGTCTGGAACATATCAATTTCCATATGCATGGTCAGGTTGGTTTTTTGCAGCTCCCCCTATACTCCCCCCTCATCCCCCTCCTTGACATGTTGTCATCAGTTATGGTTTCCGTTTGTCTAATTTAGTTATGCTAAGGCTATAAATCCTTCTGAAAATCATTTTTGTAAGTTGCATATTATGGTATTCTCCAGTCCCCAATCTCAACAAGTCCGATCGGAATGAGAGAGTGGGGATTGTTGAGACAAATTCAATAAGTTGTGCATTTTTTAAAATCCAATGAAAGCATTTTTTAACGACAATTTTTTTTATATCTGAGGTCCCCACCTCGGCGCAGCCTTGGCAACGGCCCTTTGGTGTCATGTCAGGGTCGGGAATCGACCCCCTACATCACCTACAATCCTGCTGCCCTTTTTTTTTAATATATAATTTGTATCATGTCCATGAGGTCTTGGATAGACAGTGATCGGGTGCTCTGAAAAGGCACTCCTTGATGTGATGTCACTGGTTCAATTCCCCGCCCCAATCGGGGTGATATATTGGACATGATGAAGATGTAGTCCTACCAAGCTTACAAAAAATATATATAAGTTTTATCATCAAAATGGATACTTCTCTGATTCATTATTAAAGAAAACTCTTCCGAATAAATCACATAAGGCTTTTGGATCATGAACTTTTATTATTTTTTTTTTCTAAATTTATATTTTGAGTATTTTTTTTAAACTTTGTTTTTTAATATTTTTAATATTTTATTATTATTATTTCTTAATTTACATTTTATTTAGTTTAATATTTTTGTTATACAGGTTTCTTTTCAATTTTTTTCCTTTAAAAATAAATATGTTTTTTTTTCTATTTTGATTTTTTTTTTTTTAATTTGTTTGTTTGTTTTTTTTAATTATTTTTTAATAACATTTTATTTTTTGCTTTATTTTTTGTTTTATTTTATTTTTAATTTATGATTTATTTATTTTCTTAATAGTTTAATTTTTTTTCAGTTTTTAGTATATATTTTAATTTTTTTAATATCGATTTTAACTTAATTATAGTGTGTTTTGTGTTTTTCCTAACTAGGAGAATCGGCAACAGCACCAGTATCGTACTCGCGTGGCACAAGGTCAAATCCCGCTAGCTACCACTATACTCCTAGGAGGAACTGCCGAGCCCGCCACAACAGCCCTCAGGTTATCCGGTACTTGAACTCGTGACCTGCACAGTGGCACGAACGCCTTAGCAATGCGTCCGCTGCCCACTAGACCAAACCCCGACGGGCTATTATATTGTTTTATTTAATTGTTGGTTAATTTTTTGTTTTTTATTTTTTATTTTTTTTATTTTCTTTAATTTCTCTTTGTTTTAATTTTTTTTTTCAATTTTTTTTTAACAATTTATTTTGTTTTGTTATTTTGACTTCTTCTTCTTCTTTTTTGCTAAAATTGTTTTTTTATTTGTTTAAATTTTTTTATTTTTTTTTACTTAAAAAATTATGTGAATCATTATTTTTGGAAAGAAACTTCCAATATTATCATTTTTTAACACAAAATTCATAATTTATTTTAAATTTTTGTTATTTTTTCTTTTTTTTTGTGTTCAATCTTCCCATAAAAATTGTTTATTTAACAAGTCATTCTTAGTGAAAAATTCATAAAATATGTATTTTTTTAATTATATGTATATGCAAAATGTGAAATTTTTTGTCAATTATTCAGAAGTATTATTTTTTTAGTCACAATTACTTATTTTTTGTTGATCAACAAACTTCCATTATGTTATCAAAAGAGCACCCTGAAACTCACTGCAGCACCATGCGAGCACGACGCAAGCAAAACATTGAGTCACCAACCAAATGTGACTATAATTATAAGTCTCACCACCCAATCTAAGCTCGAAAAAAAAAGGACTAAACCCAAACCCAATCCTCTTATACACACACCTACGCGTCAAAGACGCTTTGCTTGTTTTTTTCCACCACCTTACAAGAAAAGAAAAGACACTAGAAACCTAAAAAACATGTATACCTCCTTACATACTGCAACATTCGATGGCAAAGAGCAACATTTGTTGATTAATATTGTTGAGCTCTCAACGACTTCAAAGTTGAGAAAGGATGAGAGAATTTGACATAATCCCGCCCCAGGATCCCAGATAAACACTTGAATTATCCGCGTTCCCACCTTTGTCCAAGATTTCCGGATTTCTTCCACTGTACGATGCCCATTTGGCTCATCAGCAGAGCCCTCCTGGTAGATTGATTGAGAGGTACCATTCGAGACCCTATTGTTCATTTACCAACTAACTATTCCACTTCCTACTATCCGACCTCTCAACCAATTGTACTCACCTATTTGTTTAGTCATAATTGTCGCATGGGAGCCCCAAGGCGGCACATGTTCCCCTTCTTTCACCCCTAGTTGGGATTAGTCACAATTATTTTATGTGTATTGCAGTATTAATTAATGAAACATAAATCTATATAAAATCCTAACTTCAAAATATTATTATTATTACTTTTTTTAACTTTGCAAAAAATGAAATTTTCATTACAGAAAAACATTGCAAAGAGAAACAAAAAACACAAATTTGAAAAACACTTAAAAACAAACATCTCACGAAGAAAAAGAAGAAGAAGAAGACAACTTGAAAAAATGGTTAAATAACCAACATTAAAGAAAAATGTGCATATTTAAGACATAAGAAGATTTAAAGTGTCAAAAATATGCCCCCGAAAATAAATAAATAAATAAAATATAAAAATAAAATACAATTAAATAAATAAATAAAAATAAAAATAACAAAATAAAAAATAAAAATAAAAAAATATCGATGTTGCATCAATGGTTTTAAAAATCAACAAGATTTTAAAAAAATTATCCATATATAATATATCAGAAAATTTAAAGTGTCAAAAATAAGCCTAGAAAAAGGGAGGTTGATGTTGCATCAACACTTTTCAAAATTGGCATGAAAATCACTAACATTTAAAAAACAAAATGTACATACTTAATAAATTATAAAATTTAAAAGTGTTCAAAAAATGTTCCCAAAAAAATGTGTATTTTGAATCAACACTCCAAAATAGGATGATCTTTTGCAGCCTTTAAAAAGTGAGAACTCGGTACAGTTCCTGTTTGGTTCGTAACTCTGTTTGCATCCAGTGTAATCAATAAAATAGGATCCTGAATCAACATCCACACTGAAACTAATGCATATATTTCAATGAAAAACCAAAATATTCATGTTTTTCTAAATCCAACTTCTTTTACCTTTTGTAGAAGTCTTATTTCCTATTTTTCTATAGTTAATAATGTGCAATATTATGTAATACTCTCTCTCTCTCTCTCTCTCTCTCTCTACCCTAGCCATCTATATTTATATCTCCCTCCATCTTTCCTTCTTTGTCTCTCTATCTCAACCCCCAAAACACATGCTTTCTCTCTCCATATATATATCTCTCTCCCTTCTTCCCTATCTCCCCCCTCTATCTATATCTCTATCTCCCTTCGTCTCACCTTCTTTGTATACATTATCCCTCTTAATGATAACTAGGGTATCATGGATAAATACCTTAACCAATGACCAAGCCATCATTAATGAGTTCTCAACTATCAACATGATAGTCCTTCCTTAAGAAGGCCACTTACAATTAATTGCACTAGCTCATGAAGTCTAATTTTGGAGAGGGGACTTTAAACACATTAAACAAACATAAGCTTTGGAACATGGGACACTAGGTAATTAAACCATAAGGAATAACCAAAGTATACGATAAGCCTAATTTCTAGGACAGGGGAGGTGAGAAGGTTAATGGGAATTCGAATTCAAGTGGGTGGATATCGTCCGGTAGAGACCTTAGACGCAGGGGATGCTGGTAGATATAAGGTCTCATGAATAGAAAGCAGGGGTGTAGTGAATGATTCTCCAAAGGCTAGGAGATATTTACAGAATTTCAGTACATGGAGGAGGATATATTTTCCTCTCCCACCTCACCTGTTCTAGAACAAGCCTAGGAAGAGGGAAAATTGTAGGCAAGGAGGAAATGAGAGACCACTTAGCATAAAATTGAGGGGCAAAAGAAAACCAATTGGCCAGGTCATAAGGAGGGTGAGAAATAGAAAAGGGAAAGAGGGGAACTAGGAAGGGGGAAAGCAGCAACGAAGAAGGAGTGAACAATAGTGTATTGTGAGAACAAAGTGAAGAGATAAGGAAGGGAGAGGCGAACATAGGACAAGGCAAGAGGAAAATCAATAGCAATAAGGTCGTTTGGTCGACTCGTAGGACATTGCTGCAAGGAGGAAACACACCTGAAGATCGCGGGGTCTGCACCATGAGGACAACAAGTCGAGTTGCAGTATGAGAGGTGAGACCCCATCACTCTACCAACTGCACTCTTAACACTAAATTTCTACCATCATTGCATCCAATTAGCATATGGGTTTTCGGGCAAAGCAGGATTTTCCAAGAACACAACATGATTGTAACTCTCCTCTTATCACTGCTAAGAAATTTAGCCAATTCTTTTCCTTTCTCATATGCCTATGTTAATTGCCTCTTTTATGTAACATGTATGTCCTATGGGTTGCCATACTTCCAACTTAGATTCAGGGATCTCTGTTGGGCATGAAAGGTCTTACCATGCTCATTTTCACCTTGCACAATCCAAATCTTGATGTGTGTTTGTATATCATGTTTGATCCTTGGAATTTAAGAATTCAGGGCTTGATACATTAACTAGGGTGATTCCAAATATAGACCCCAACCAAAGATTGGTATTGGTTTAAATTCTTACCATTGAATTGCCTTCGAAACCAAGACTTGCCTACTATAAGTAGCATATGATGTTTTTTGCACGTTATAAACCATTTTTCTCCAAAAAAAATTATCAATTCTCAAAGGGACGTGAAATTTGAACCCTCATTAGTGTTATGGGATTAGCTGGCCCTTTAAGAGGGAAAGGACCTTATAATTGTGCATGGTTGGTATTACCTTCCAAAATTTAGGAACCTTGCAATTTGTTAAGAGCATTGTAATCATCTAAGAATCTTGAAATTGTGACTGTAACTTAGTCACCTCTCAACAGGAGTGGGGTGGATGCCTGGAAAAGTTCTCATGTTGCATAGTACTTTGTAATTACTAAACCCTTTCTCTTTTTCTTGTAAATAGAAAGTGGTTGTCTAGTTCCCTAGGTGGTTATGAATGGACTAAGGGTGGAGGATTGTACCTCTGGGATCCCTATTCAAATAATGGTAGAAGCCTCATGCTTCCCTAGTTGTACACTCATTTAGTAAACTATGGATTCCCAGCTCAGGGTGGATTTTCTATCTCAAGGTGGAGGAACACCTCTGGAATCCCTGGGGAAATTGGGCATGGAAAATTTTTTCTCTAGAATCCCTCCTGGCTATTGGGTATACGAATTTTACCTTTGGAACCCCTGAGTAATCCCGTGATTGAATACTTCTAAGCATCAAGGGTGGAGATGTGAAACACCTCTGGACTCCCTAGTACAACGAAACAACCTTAACCAAGAAGGGTGGCAGTGGGGAAACTCCTCTGGACTCCCTAGTGTATCTGATGAACTGACAATTGTAACATGCTTAATGTGTTAGGGGGTGACAACTGCTAGTAAAGCAACATTACTAGCAGTTTTTCAGTAGTTGGGAGGAGAGTTGTGAGTCTGGTTCCATTTTTGAGTGTTTGAATGGCCAAGGTTGTTTCATGACATCCAAATGATTCCAGTTTACCCATTTGTACAAAGTTACAGGATTGCATTGTTGACACAACCTTCATGTTATAGGATCAATGAAAGTCTCAAATTCTGAGCCCACGGGTAATTTGACATAACTTTGATAAGGATTGTTATGTGTCCTGGTATGTTATTGGGTCAACCACCTAATTTATGCATTATTTCTACCTGGAAGTTAGGATAAGGGATTTTGGCCTGAAATCCACCTAATCCTCTACCATATCAACTCTGCCACATCAACTCATTGGCTATCATATTAACTGAAGTTACCATAGCTTTATCCTTGGAAGGTTACTAGTAGAAGATCTAGTTGGTATAAACTCTACATCAAATTTTATTAACATCTATTAGTTTTCTCATGCATATAATGAAGAAGGGGAGTGGGTAATAATTTAGTTGTTATACCTATGATTGGCTTCCTTTTTACATAAACAACATTTTGTATGCAGTATTTGTGGCTTCTAATTACACTATCACCTACTCATACTGCATACTCATAAGGTGTTGCAATGTTATGCATGATGTGTTGTCACCATAGCATTTTTAGTAAATGTGATATGTTTTACCATAGTATTTTTGGTAAATATAATACACGCAAATGTTAAACGATATGATGTTGTTCAACATGATAATTTTGTGAATTAGTTTAATTGTATTGTTACACTACAAATCTAAAGCCAAATCCTTGGTCAAAGGACATGAATATTTTAAATATCCAAGTTTAAAATGTTTTTGTAATCTACCTCTTCCATGAAACATTTTTCATCGTTTCTCTTCCTACCGAACCTTAAGGAAGGTCACTAGGGCTTCCAAACAATGGAGTTAGTTTTAGCTGGAAATAAAAACACAAATTCAAACCAAATCGGTCAAAATATTCTCCACATATAATTAGAAATGTAGGTGATTAGTAGGTAATATATCTTTCGGTACCTCCCTGTGCCTAGATTAATCCATTTTTAGTTGTTTTGTTCAATATTCTTCAACGGTTCTTCTCCACAAGGATTCATGAACCCATTCTTTAGTTGAGAAACATTTTGATTAAGTTGTAATCTTCATGTATTGGGCATACCGTTAAGAATGAAGATGTCATTTAACTCCATGTTGAGTCACTTAAATTATGCATCCTCTGTTTCATCATCTTTACAACCGCAAGTTGCTACATGAATTTAATCATAGAAAATTTGTTGTCACTAAACATTCATGGTGTTAGGTGTGCAATCATTTATTTCAATATTGGGTATGATATAGGATGCAACATATGGCTCATTACTAGGTATAATGTGTTGAATTAACAACAATTTGTTAAGCACAATTATGAGGCATTGTAATAAACATGTGCTACTTGGGTAATGTGTGTGGTTGGTCATTACTTTAACACAAGGTGTGATGTAATATGCAACTCTTTCATTCCACCACTAGGTAGAATACATTGTATAACAACAAATTGTTGGGTGGCATGATATATTTGGTGGTACTGGTCTTGTATTTTACTACTAATACTCAATGTTTTTCCTTCAAAGAAATCATTGGTTGGGCACCAACAACAAAGGAGACTACCTTACCGTGATCCATCTTTTTAAATGTTGCTTCAACAAAATATGTGCATCAGCTATAAGTCCACCATCCCTAGTCATTAACTAGTTGAGGGAATTATTTAGGTTCAATATATCGGTCTTCTTTTATTTGGTTCAATGGGTTAAATAGGTTCCCTTTCTTTTTATCCTTTTTTGACATGGATTTTAGAGGCAGATTCCTTATCAAAATCTAGGTTGAAATTGATAGAGGGGTTTCTTCAAGGAATTCATATGGTGGTTCATCTGAGTCCTTATCACAGGATATGTTTAGTGAATTTATATCCTAGTGGAAAAAATGAAGGTGTAGAATAATGACCACATTCCTATCAGGATAACTGAAAATTCTCCCAATTATCCAAGATTTTAAAATTCCATGCATTATGGGATAGTTCTTAAGTCCATTATATAGCATTAATGATGATTTTTGTGATCTTGTGCATCTTATATTCTAGTAGACAATAACAATGACTTTTATTAAATAATCAATTGCATTTCAGAGGAGTGTATTGTTGAGTGAGTTACAAAGGTACTGAATGCCACAAGGTACTTTACAATGTGAAATTAGAGAAAGCCCTATTATGCCTTATTGATGCCTTGATGCATTTAAATGAATAAGGCTTGTTATTCTTTATATTTGCTTCACAGAAAATCTAGTTGGCTGCCTTACACCTTCAAGCCAGGTAAAACGATCCTTACAGATAGGTCATTCATGACCTTGGAACTATTGTGAGTGAATCATGGTGGAAATCCATGATAGTACAAGTCCAGCTTCCTTGGAACTTAAATTTAGTTTATCTTTTATGCCTCAATGTAAGGTAGCATTTGTGTACAAGTGGGCCATGCTCAAGTACCTTTGCACCCAGATTGAAAAGATGAGAGTACCCAACTATAATGGTTGGAAACTAATCAGAGATTTCAGGGCTTACAACTTATTTGTGGAAGAAATGAAAATTATTATTCGAAAAAAAAGATTTAAGAAGGATGATTGTTACAAGTGGTATCAGAGCCCAAGTTTTAACAGTAAGCCTCGTGGTAAAAATATTAAACAAGTATATTAATGATTTTAAAACAATCATGCATGTACTAGTCGTATTAAAAATTATAAGACGTTGGTAGGAAGCATTGCTAACTAATAGTTGCATGCCTCAATGTCAATATCTCACATGAATCAACAAGACAAGGAATGGATGACAAGGTGGATGAGTACAACTCTGATAAATCCCAACATGAGAAGGGAGAAAGATCCATTAGATGGAAAAGTTCATCAAAGAAGCATGGAGAAGGAGATTCTCCCAACTGGGTGGACACCTTGAGGAGTCTCAAAGCCAAGCTAAGAAGTTACAAAGATAATAATGAAAAATTGGTCAAGGCCAAGAAAGGAAATAAAAGGTCAATGTTGCTATTTTACAAAGGATTTTTGAATTACATAAGCAAGGAAAATATGTACCAAGAGTCAGTCCAAGAAATAAACAAAGGTATTAGGAAGTGGAAGAAGAGACAAATGGAGTAGATGGAAGCCAAACCCGAAAGAAACATAGATTGGGAAGTGATGATATGATAAAGGAAGTACTCTCATAGTTACCCCTAAGTGGGGAACCAATACACAGAGACAATACTTTGAATCCCCTCCCATGAAGCATTATCATTATGAAAACAACAAGGGGGGAGATTACATGCCCGAACATTTCAAGAAACCCAAACCTTCTATATTTGATGGAGAGATGAGGAATTCTGAAGATGCAGAAACTTGGTTGTTGGGAATGGGGAAGTTCTTCAATATTCACAATTATTATGAGAACATGAAGGTGAGAGTAGCCATGTTTAGCTTGAATGGAAAAGCTGATATATGGTTGAAAGGCGTGAAAAATGTGAAAAACATACAAGAATAATACCTGACTTGGAGAGAATTTGAAGAGATGTTTCAGAAGAAATACATGCCCGGGAGATATTTCGACAGCAAAGCAAAAGTATTTTATGAGCTCAAAATGGGACAAATGTGGGATGATGAATAAGTCACTAAATTTATAGAGTTATTGCAATATGTATTGTACCTGAAGGATGAGAAGGAAACGGTCCAAAGGTTCGTCAGTAGAATTACTCGGTATTTTAAGGATCGCATTGAATTTGATGAGCCTAAAACATTAGAGGATTCCATTAGAAAATTGAATAATTGCTATGAGCAATCAAGATGCATGCCAAAAACTAAGGGTGGTTTGAGGGGAGAAGGTAATAGGAAGAAAAAAGAAAGATGACATAAGAAAGGAAGGAAAATTCACACCACAGGTAAAAAGGAAGGCATAACATCAACCATCATAAGCCAACCTCAAAAAAAGTTCAAACCAACTGAAAAAGGGCATGTGCATCAACCCACAAGGGGATATAACATACCAGATGATAAGAAACCATTGCAATGTTGGACGTGTAGAGGAAGTAATTGTAAGATAGATTTCCCACAACGAAAGGATTCCATACCACAAATATACAACATACAAGAAGCTCACGTTGTGGGAGAAGTATCCCTGAGTATACCCAAGATATATGTTGCAGTGGACAATAGACATGTTGACTATCAGGCCTCCATCATAGAAATGGAAGGTAAAATTTGTAATCAAATTGTCTCTATTATAATTGATCCTAGCTCAAATTACAACTATATTAGTCTTGAGTTGTTGGATTGTTGCCAACTAACCAAAGAAACATGTACGAAATCATGGTTGGTCCATCTAGCCACAAGGACAAAAAGAAGAGTAATCCACTGGGTAAAGTCACGTGCATTTGAACTCAATGGAATGGCAACAAAAGAAAACCTTAAGTTACTTTCCTTGGGTGCATATAATATGCTACTGAGTATGGATTGATTGTATGCCCATCGAACAAAAGTAGATTGTTATGAGAAGATGATTGACTGCCTAGATGAGATAGTGTAAAGGAGAATGCTACAAGGTAAAAATAAACCTATGTCAGTAAGAATAATCACAGTTATGCAAGCTAAGCATAGCCATAGAAAAAGGTGTAGCCTATTTGTTGTGCACATTTCTAGTAACTCAAAATCTTGCAGTAATGCGAGAAAGGAAGATAGTGAAGTCTTGGTTAAATACCCTGTTTTATGGTGATACAATGATGTGTTTCCTCCAAACATCCTTGGCTTTCCCCCTCACAAGGAGGTAGACTTTTCTATCGAGATAATTCTAGGGGAAACACCAACATCGAAAGAACCCTATAAGATGATTACTCCTGAGCTAGTAGAGTTTAAATTACAGTTAAAGTAGATGCTTGATAAAGGCTATATAAGACCAAGTGTGTCCCCATGGGGAGCACTGGTATTATTTGTGAAGAAAAAAGATGGAACACTCAATTTATGCATTGATTGCATGCAACTAAATAAGGTTGCCATCAAAAATAGATACCCCTTACGATAGATTGACGATTTATTTAATCAATTGAGAGGAGCGGCGAGCTTCTCCAAGATTGATATGAGATCGGGATATCATCAAGTGCACATCAAGGAGAAAGACATTCATAATACAACTTTCCAACCAAGATATGGGAACTATGAGTTTATGGTGGTGCCCTTCATGCTTACAAATGACCCTGCCACTTTTATTTTCCTAATGAACAACGTATTGCGCCCTTATCTGGATAAATTTATGTTTGCCTTTGTTGACAACATATTGGTGTGTTCAAAAACCAAGGAGGAGCATGAAGAACATTTAGCAACATTACTATAGTTACTGAGGGAACATAATCTCTATGAAAATTTGAGAAAATGTGAGTTCTTCTAATCCTAAATCCATTACTTGGGACACATATTCTCAAAGGAAGGAATAACAGTGGATCCAGGAAATATAAAATCCATAATGGAGTGGCTAGTACCCAAGAATATAACAAAAGTAAGAAAATTCATGGGATTGGTTGGTTACTATAGGCATTTTATTAAAAATTTCTCCAAGATAGGTCATCCAATCATTGCCTTACAAAAAAAGGGAAAAATGTTTGAGTGGACAGTTGAATGTACAACAAGTTTTGACCAGTTGAAGCAATTGCTCACCAATGCTCTAGTCTTAAGGATTGTTGATCCAGGTAAGCACTTCATAGTTTTCACCGATGCCTATAAGGAAGGGATCGATGGAGTCTTAACGCAGGAAGGACAAGCGATGTTCTATGAGACAAAAAAGATGAATTAGCATGAGCTCAATTATGTGACCCATGAACTGGATCTCGCAACCATTATTCATGCATTAAAAATGTGGAGGAAATACGTCCTCGGCATGATATTTACTTTAATGACAAATCATGGATGGTTGAAATACTTATTTAACCAACCAAAAATGAATGCAAGGAAATCTAGGTGGCTAGCAACACTTAGCGAATTTGACTTTAAAATCAAATATATAAAAGGCAAGGAAAAGAGGGTTTTTGATGCACTTAGCAGAAAGCGCAAATAAATCACCTAACTGTTGTTATCTCTTATGGAATTAACCTTGGAGAATGAATTTTAGATGTTGGAATACATGAAGAGAAATATCAACAGATAAAGGAAGAATTACAATGAACATATAAGGGAAGGAAGGGTGAGGAATATCACCTCACAAAAGAGGGTTTGATCAAATTCAAAAATGGAATCTTTGTGCTAGATAATAGTGAATTGAAGAAGCTCATCCTCAAGGAGTTTCATGCCAAACCATACTCGGGCCATCCTGGATATCATAAGACTCTCACAAATATCAAAAAAAATTATTATTGGCCTAATTTGAAGAAAGAGGTAGCAACATTTGTTTCTAGATGTATGGAATGTCAACAGGTAAAGGCCAAATGCAAACACCCAGCAAAATTATTATAGCCTATTCCCATTCCCGGAGACAGAGGGGGGGGGGGGGGGGGTAAGCAACACGCATGGCGAAAGATGATACACACACACACACACATTTGTAAGGTCAAATCCACCAATAAAACCAGTGAAATTTCCCAAATATTCCTTCATGAAATTGTGAGGTTGCACGAGGTTCCCAATAAAATCATTTCGGATAGAGATGCCAAGTTTACCTCAAGGTTTTGGGAGGAACTATTTGCAGACATAGGGACAGAATTGGCCTTTAGCACCATTTATCACCCCCCAAACAAATGGACAAACTGAGAGAACCAATAGAATCCTTGACATGTTGAGGATGTATGTGATGCATTAGTCGAATAAATGGGAAGAGTACCACTCATAGAGTTTGCTTATAAAAATGGGTACTAGTAATCTCTGAAGATGAGCCCTTTCGAGGTATCATATGGGAGGTGGTGTACCACTCCTATTAGTTGGAGTGATTCAATAAATAGGGTTCTAATTGGACCTGACATGTTGTTGGAAATGGAAGAAGAAATGCAGACCATTAAGAAAAATTTGAAGGCGACACATGACCGACATAAAAGTTATACAGATCAACTTCGAGAGCATAAGGAATTATAAGTTGGAGAGCATGTATATTTGTGCATTAGAACCAAGAAGAGCTCTCCAAAGATTGGGTCATGTGATAAATTGGTACCACGATTTTGTGGACCTTTTCAAGTACTGGGAAGAATTGGACCAGACTCTTATAGATTGGCCTTACCCCCTTGAGTAAAAATACTGACGTTTTCAATGTTTCCATGCTCAAGAAATATATGTGAGATCCTAATCATGTCATTAATTGGTTTGTACGATAAGTGGACCCAGAGGGAGGATTCCAACCAAAACCATTATGCATTCTAGAGCAGAGGAAGATCACACTCTACAACCAAGCAATAGAGCAAGTTAAAGAACATTAGAAACACTTTGGGCCTGTTGAAGCCTCGAAAATCGCTGCAACAACATGGGGGATGACCACCCGATCAGGACCTTAAAGCAGCTCCTTTTCCGTTTGGAATGGTGGTTCCGACTGGTTCAACTAGGTCCAGTTACCTTCTCTCAATCTCCAATGGCTTTAAAATATGACTTTCATTCACCAATGGAAAAGAGACATCAGATCAACCTTCTTGTTGATCAGGCAAGAAAGTGATCCTTAAGCTGATTTAGGGCTCAGCCAATCCACTACTAAAGTTTGCCTCTTTGGGAAGAGGACTTAAAAGAATGTAGAAATTAATCTAAATGCAAACTTATTCTAAGATGCAAGAAAAAAAAACTATCTTAATCCTATCTTAATTAGGCAGATATAGATCTAACCCAACCAAGAGCAGGTATTTATAATATTGGGATTGAAATATGTCTTGTTTATAATGAATATCATGTTAATGAAATAGTTCAATTAACTGACATTATGGATAGCAAAACACATCCTATTGAGACCTTTTAACTGAAATAATCAATCAACAACACTCAGGAAGAAGTTCTCAGAATGATCTTGATCATTTAATCAGTAACTTGAATTATTAAACAATAATATGCGGAAGAAGTTCACAACATATCACTATTTATTCATCCAATATTAAAAGACAAATTTATGAGTAAATAGTTACTCAGAAATCAGAATTCAGCCCATAAGAGCAAAGATAAATAACAACATAAAATAGAAGCAAATTACCCATACCGACAAAAGTGCACAAATATGTAAGTAAATTGACACAATTCCTGTTATCATAAAATAAAACCATCATTTAAAATAATAGTATTCGAAATACCAATTTATTGAATCCATTTCTCCAGGTCCGGTCTCTAATAGTCATTTACAATGTCTAAGCTTATGCTTTCAAAAGCAGAGCTAAAATAGTGCAAACTCTGTTCATTATACATAACTCAGAATGTAAAAGAAAAACCTCAATAATCTCCAAATCTGAGATTCCACTCCTCCCACCTACAACTCTAAATCCCTATTACAAAAGTGCTTTTAGAATTCCAGAATTGTAGAAGAGAGCAGCCCCTATTACATTCTGCAATCTACTATTTATAATATTTGCAAAGGAATTCTTGAGAGGAAAGTTTGTTGAAGAGAAATCTGCCCAATCCAATTTTATTTGCTCAGAATTCCAATCTTTAATTGTTGGAGAATTCTTATTGATTGAGATCTTTTCTCCTTATCTCTTCTACTGTTTTCCTGCAAAAAGAAATCAAAATAAATTAAGATGCAACGAATAAAATAAAAATACCATTTCTCGCATTAAAACAAACTCAATCAAATTTAATTTAAATAAATAATTGAAAATAAAATATAAGCTCTCTATTGATGCCTGGGATGGTTTAATTGGCCAAGGATATTATTGACGAATGAATCTGCAATTAGAAGAGGCTTGGACAAATGAAAATGCAGAAAATAAATCAGAAAATTGATTTTGTTTAGAAATTCGGAGCTTGATCTTCTGCATGATTTTTGACCCAATTAATGACCAAATCTATTAGTGGAACCTCCTCAGAAATGTTCTCCTTGATTTTATCTTTCCAATGAACCGTCTTGGGCCTCATTTGACCAAGTAAAACTCATTCTATGAGCTTCCAAAGTTGATGAGTCAAATCTGGCATAAATCTGGAAATTCTGTTACTGGGTTAAAAATCAGAATTTTAATTAAAAATCTAATCCTAAATTAGAATTCTAATTATCTAATAATTAATTCTAAATTAATTATTAAATAACTAATATATACAATTAATTCTAATTAATTTTCATCTAATTAGAAATTGATTAAGTTACAAAATTAAATTAATATACAAATGATTTGAAAAAGTTAATTTAAATATGATTAATATTATAATTCAAATTATATTAAAATTATAATAAATATTATAATTATAATATAATTATTATAATATAAAAAATATAAAAAAATTAATTTACAAACCATTGGAATCAATCCAAACCTAAAACCCATAAAACAAACCATTGAAATCAATCCAAACCCATTAATTCATCCACGTGAGATTATGGAGGGATATGGTGAGTGGAGTGTGAGGTGAGAGTGACGTAAGGGGTGAAAAACTTTGTATTAAAATCTTTTAACACATCGCATTTGGCCTTATCGCATATCGCAAGAACTTTGGATCGGGGTTTTTCAAATGTGCATGTTATAAAAATTGCGATGGATCCGATATTGCGATATGCGATATAAAAATTTTATTTTTATTTTTTATTTATTTTTTATATATATTTTTTAAATATTAAGTTTTAATTTTAATTAAATTAATTATATTTTATTATAATAATTAATTTAATTAATCTTAAAATTTAATGTTAAATATCAGTTTTTTTTATTTTGGTTTTATTTTAATGATGTTTAGTTTAGTTATGAAATTTTCTAAACTACAGTGACTCCGAAAATAAATAAAAAGAATAAAAATAGCATTTTTAACCCAGAGTAGATAAAGATGGGACTTCAAAGGAGTACCATTTTCAAACCAGTTGACCAAATGAGGTAAAACAAGCATCAATGGGAAGTTTATTATTAAAAATCGATTTTAACAATGTAATCAAAACAAGAATACAAAGAAAATGAAAAATTAACAATCGCGTAAGATAATCAAATAAATAAAAATCCTAAAAGGTGTTTAGCCAAAAATTTATAGAAAGGGTCCCCATTATTTGAAGTGAACAAGTCAAAAATGGGGGAGTTGTGTTTTACCACAACAATGGCGACACAGGGGAGAAGAACCAATTATCTCTGTTTGATATGAATAAGATTTTCCTAAAATCAAAGTAAAACTAATTAAAGAAGAGAGAATTATGCTTGAAATGCTTGAATAGGTTCATTAGTCTGAATAAAAGCAAGAATCATCTAACTGTAAATTTTTTTTTTTAAATCCCTCATAAATTAAAATATTTCAAAACTCTATATCAGACTTTTAATTAGTTGTAGAGGTAAAGTAGGGGTCACTTTATAGCTTAGCTTTTTAAATATACTCATTTGTCATAGGTAGAGCCACTGTTGTCAGCAAACATCTATAGTCTCGACAGGGCTACCTTTTAATCATCAATGATTCAGAATCCCATCTCTTTAAGAATTATTGACCTAGAGATAAATCCATTTATATTATTTTATTTTTTATTTTTATTTTTATTATAAATCTTAAAAGCCATTGTCCTGGTTTGGTAGCCAGATAGTTGACAATGCCATTCACTGGTTATAATTGGACTGAACAAGCTGGCTCGTGATGAGACCCCTTGTCTTATAATTGTTTGCAATCATAAGCCATTACCCTGGTTTGTTTGGCAGTGTTGGTAATGTCAGCCTATTTTTCCCTTATGATCATGGTAAGCAGGCTCATGATGAGACCTCTTATCTTTTAAGTTTAAATATATCTCTGGATTATACTCTAGAAAAATAAAACTCTTTGGGACAGGGAGAATCATTGACTCCTTAAGAGTTAAGAATGACAATTTTAGAGTTAAAAGGTGATTTGCTGTAAAGTGTCTTTACTTGGTTAAAAATAACTTTTCTTGACTGATAATAGAACTTTGAAAGATCTTAATAAAATATTGAAATCTCAAAATGATTACAAATTTGATGAAAAAGAAATTTCTCCAGATTTTATGATACTTTGTCAACTTCTCTAAATTGGTAATCTCTTCCTTAAGTATGTCTACCTTTATAATAAGAAAATCAAACTTTACTAAGAGATTTAAGAAAAAGTTAATAGATGACTATTAATAATTTTTTCTCTGTATATGCCAACCATAGTTAGGTAATAAGAAGACCTTCCATATAAATCATGGAAAAGTCACCAAAATCAAAACTAAAAACCAAAGGAAAAAGAATTCTTATGCTAAAATGAGAAAGAAATCAGCAAAAATAAAAATGAAGAAATTTAAAAAATTGAAAGGAAAAACCAAGTTTCGTAAGATAAACTCAAACAAGAATGTTTATACCAATGTCTCAAAAATATGAAGAAAGAAAATAATCATGTAATCAATCCTTCTTATGTCAAGATTTAGAAAAATCATACCTTGCAGGGTTCTAAGTGTTTTAGGCTTTTTAGATAGCAGTGACGATAAAATTCAGCCACAATGAAAACTTTCTATCTGATATCAATCTTCTTGTTTCAAAGCATCAACTTAATCATTTTCTAATGAAAAGAATGTTTAAAGAAAAAGCTAAAGGTTCGGAAACTTCTTGGTGTAGTTATTTTAATGAGGATTATCGTTGTTTCTTGAAATTAAGCTAGGAGAAGAGTATGGACTTCAAAAATATGATCTGGTGGAGGATTGGAAGCTTTTATGAAGAGCTGCAAAACATATTTATATATCAGAAAAAAAAAACTGAAACTAAAGTAACAAAATGGAAATAAATGAAAGTGGGTACATGAATCTTACCATTGGATGATTGCTTTTGATCTTACCTGAAAGGTATCAGTTTCTCAAAACTAGCTAACTTCTTATTTTAATTAACATTAAAAACATGAAGAAGTCAAACTAACCAAAATCTTATAACCCAAAATCATTATTTATTTTATTTACACTAAAGCAAGCAGTAAAATATAAAAATGGAATGCTTAGTGCCCAAGGGAATTGAAATTAAAAGAAATGCATTAGAAATGAGAATGCGAATTTGCAGTAATGAATGTTTCTCAAAATATTATAAGTTTCATATAAACTCCATGATTTTATAAATTGTCCAGAATCAAGACCAAATCCAAAATAATAAAATTTAAATATGAAAATAGAGATGTCTTGAATTCCATATTTAATTATGGAACTATATATTTAAAACTTAAATATATGAGAAATCGAAATGATTTAAATATACTGCAAATTGATCATTATTTGCTTTCTTACCATAGTGGTTGCCCATGCTTGCTTTTAAAATAACAGATCGCCTTATCAAATGATTCGCATTACATGTAGAGGCATGCATTGGAGTTTATCGCATCGGTGATTGAAATAGCAAATTGTCGATATGAGATCATGCGAAAAAAATATGTGCGATGAGATGTAGCGATCAAACTATTGAAGAACTTTTATATTGCGAATCAGGGACAGTTATGTTGCAATTTGCAGATCGTACACCGCATCTCGCGATTTGTACTTTGCACATTGCACATCGCAAATTTGGAATAGTGGTATGACCATGAATAGAAATGCAATGAAGTGATTGCGATATCAGCGTACCGGAATATCGGAGAATAATCATGTTGGAAATTCCAATATCGGCAATGCGATGGATGACGTAGCTAATCGGAAATTGGCGAACTTTTTGGTACCCGATGTAACACAATTTGATTCTTGCGATGCCGATATGCAATGAATGACATGACTAATCGGCGATCGCGATCGGAAATCTTAAGCACATGATGTAACAATTCTCGATACGCCGATATGTGATAAAGAGTGGACCCGATAATTTTATGATGAAAATTTAGTAACATATCGGATCTGAGACATCGAGCCTTTAAAATTATGTTCCTACTTTTATTGCGATTGGTTGGACGCGATATTTTATAAACTTGATTTGAATTTCATATCGGGTTCGGAATTATGTGGTCATTGCAATATCGATAAATTCGTTTATCGGAAATCAGTGATTCATGATAATAGAAGTATATTCAACTGCAAACCTCTGATATGCAAAATTCGATATGACATATGAGCGAGGTAATACATCGAAGATCTTTTATGAACAATTTGTTATCAAAAATGCTAAAAGCTACTTCCAATGAAATATTTCGCTACAAATGGTTGTGAAGTGGATGATGTGATATCGGAATAAAATTATTGATGAAGACAAGTGGGATGGTAGTATTGCAAACATTTTCACTGAAGTATCAACAATATGAAAATCAAGTTAAATCCTATGATATTGCTTGAAATTTCAATTGGGTTTTTTGATGGTTGAAAGCAAAGTTAAAAATGTTCAAATTCTAATGAATCTCAAAATAAAATTTCCCTGAACCTGTTGCAAATTTGAAATGGGTTTGTTGCTTACTTCCAGTTTTGAAAACAAATGAAAATCTGTAAATAAAACAAAACAAAAATAAAAATGAACTAAGAAAAAGAGAAACTAATAATAGATAAGAATGAACTTGTGAATGTGTACCTGGAAGGAAATTCTTTGTAGTTTTTTATCTCATGAATCTTCAAAATTTTCCTTCGATTTATCAAAATTTTTCCTTTGTTCAAAATCATCTCATCATTTATTCTAAATCAGAGTGAGCAATCAGCCTAAATAAAATCTGCTTGTTCATGTTCAAGAAATATAAAATTTACCAGAAATAAATATGAAAATAGTCTTCCCTTTTGAATTGAAACAACAATTTATTACCTCTGCTCATTCGGAATTAATTTGAGAAAAATCTGTATTGTTATAGTGACTGTTCAATAATTATTTTAGTAAATAAATATGATGTGTATTACAACATCAGATAATAAACTAAAGGTTTGAATGGGATAAAGCCACTAATTGTGGAAAAAATTCAAAACAGATTTGAATGTGTGCACACAACAAAATGGGTATCCTTAAGGTCAGCTTAGCAAATTTTGAGGAAGATAATATGAACTTCATATGATTACCACGAAGGGTTAGACTGAATAATAATGATTGAGTCAGAATTAGGCTTATCATAGACAGTCATACATTTCATGGGATAATGAGATCATGAAGCTTTTATATCCTCAAAATCTTTATCATATAAATTTCAAAAGAAAATCTTAGAAGGAAATCCCGAAATTAAGAAAATTGGCTTTGAGGTGATTGATGCCAAGTGAAACCTTAATTGAATTTAATCAAGATATTATTCAAAACAGACAGAGTGGAGGTATTGCTGTAAGAAATTTAAAAAGGAAAGGAAGAATTAAAATTTTCTGATTGGGAGAAAATGTTTTCACTGGACATGTATGAAAATGGTTGATTGCTTTGTTTTATTTTTAATCTACAGAACTGTTGAAAATAAATTAACTACATTAACTCTACTCCTATTCTAACCATATACTTGAAAAATGACTAGGTATACTCATATTTCCAGTGTAACCATTTTCTCATTTTATTCCCTGCTTGTATGTACAATTCAAATGTTAATAATAAAAATACAAATCTAATTGAACTAAGAAAATTAAACATGAAATCAGAATGTACAAGTATTGTTAGAAGCTTATCTAAAATCTCCTTCTCATGAAATTTTCTTTCCAATTGAATACCAATTGGATCATAGAAATCTGGATGGATTTCTATTAATAATTGGGAAATGTTCAAAAGAGGAGATGAAAGGCCAGATTGTGGATATGAGCTTTTAGATTCAAAGGCCTGGAAGAAACTGTTAGTGTTATGTGTAAATGTTAAGCTATTGAAAATCTTCCATGAAGGAAAAATTTCCAAATATTTTTCAAATGAATTAATGAAAAATTGATGGAAATCTTTCAAATGAAATGGAAAATTATTAATTAAATTGGATTGCTGGCAGACTTCTAAAAATACATTCTCTTGTTGATATTGCCTTTGAGAAGATATAAGCTTTTGATAAAACATTAGCATTGATTGAAATTGAAATTGAAATAGCTTTTGATGCTTTTGATTATAATATAAAACTTCAATTTTCCAACAGAGCAATGTATCAATTGAATGTTTGATAATAAAGTGCTCAATATGCCAGCGTAATGTATCAAAAATCTGAAAAATAAAATCTGAAAATAAATCTGATTTAATACAAAATAAGTGAGGAAACAAAAATAAAATGAAATCACTATTTGTACAACTAATGTTACAGCACAATCAGGATCGTTTTGAAATAATTTCTTTTTTACAAGGATTAGCCAGAATTATGGAATTTGAGTAATTTCGAATTCCAACTTGTGAATTAGAAAGAGATTTATGATTATGAACAAGAATGAAAGCTTGATCATGATATGAATCATAAATTGGAATATTTTCTCGAATAGTGAAATCATGAAGATGATTATCTGCTTTAGAGTGAGGATTAGTTGGAATAATTTCTAAATTGAAATGTTCCTCATTCTCAGATGTTATTTGAATTTTCTCATGAGGACTCTTTTTAGAAGAATAGAAATCAACATCCTCAATGTCAGAGTAATTATCATAAATGACTTTACAAGATTCTCTAGAATTCCCTTCAATCTTATCCAATATATCCAAACACGGAGGAACAAGAATTTCATATTCATTAATGGCAAAAGAATTATCATTAATTGCTTCTCTATCTTGATAAAAACTTAATGGTAATTTATTTAAATCATCCTCTTTAATTTCTGAAATATCATTAATACTAAGAGGAGAAAATTTACCATCATAAAAAATATCAGGATAAATGGAAAAATGGGAATCTGAAATAATGCAATTAAAAATGTCTCGGTTTGAGAACTCTTGTGCATTATGATCATTGTAAATTTCAGATTCCATATCATTCCTTTGCGTGTGCATGCTTTCTTGAAGAAGGCTGCTTTGCTACCCTAATTTCGGCATTTGTTCACCATGGAAAAATTCAGAAATTCGTACAGCAGTTTGCATTTTATTATTTACTTTGATTTTTGCTTACACTCGCTGATTTGCAATTTGATTTTCTGAATTTAATGCAGAGAAACTTTCAGATTCTAATGCAAGTCTTTCTCTAAAATTGTTGTTGTTGTCTTCTTGCATTTGATTAGAAATATTTTCCAAGCTTTGTGAAACCTCTTCATCACAATTTATTTGTACATCCAAATTGGAATTCTCATTTATGTTAGAAGGGGATGGAACAAAGCTTGAACTAATTTCATATGGATCGGGACTTGGGGGAAGAGAATAATTATGTTCAAACCAATCTAGTGATTCTTCTTTCATAGGTTCATCTTTGACATTAAATTTTAAACAATTCAAATGAAATCGAATATTAAAATCTCTAACAGATTCATTTTCTTTTCGTAGATATTCAATTTCATCATATACATGATCATAATTATAGCTGTCAAATCTACAAATGAAAATTGTAACAAATTGATCTCAGCTATGAATTGAGGCAACCGGAAGAGTTCTACACCAGTTTCTGGCTTCTGCCGCAAATGTGAGAGTAAAAATTCTGCATAAGATGCCTTGATCAACTCCTTGAAAATCATAATTTGAAACATTTTGAATAAATTGAAGGACATGATTAAAAGCAGAAGAATTTCTCTTACCATTGAATTTTACCTGAGACAAGAGTCTTACCACTTCGGGTGGAGTATTGGAAGATGCATGTCCATGGATACAACTCCAAATTGGAAGTTTAAAAGGAGCCATCGTGATTAAATAAAATGTTAAAATTAAAAAGACTCCAACAGACAACAAGTTTCAGGCCCTCCTTCTAGCGCCAAAATGTTGAAGCCTCGAAATCACTGCAACAACATGGGGGATGACCACCCCGTCCGGACCTTAAAGCAGTTCCTTTTCCGTTTGGAATGGTCGTTCCGACTGGTTCAACTAGGTCCAGTTACCTTCTCTCAATCTCCAATGGATTTAAAATATGACTTTCATTCACCAATGGAAAAGAGACATCAGATCAACCTTCTTGTTGATCAGGCAAGAAAGTGATCCTTAAGCTGATTTAGGGCTCAGCCAATCCACTACTAAAGTTTGCCTCTTTGGGAAGAGGACTTAAAAGAATGTAGAAATTAATCTAAATGCAAACTTATTCTAAGATGCAAGAAAAAAAAACTATCTTAATCCTATCTTAATTAGGCAGATATAGATCTAACCCAACCAAGAGCAGGTATTTATAATATTGGGATTGAAATATGTCTTGTTTATAATGAATATCATGTTAATGAAATAGTTCAATTAACTGACATTATGGATAGCAAAATACATCCTATTGAGACCTTTTAACTGAAATAATCAATCAACAACACTCAGGAAGAAGTTCTCAGAATGATCTTGATCATTTAATCAGTAACTTGAATTATTAAACAATAATATGCGGAAGAAGTTCACAACATATCACTATTTATTCATCCAATATTAAAAGACAAATTTATGAGTAAATAGTTACTCAGAAATCAGAATTCAGCCCATAAGAGCATAGATAAATAACAACATGAAATAGAAGCAAATTACCCATACCGACAAAAGTGCACAAATATGTAAGTAAATTGACACCATTCCTGTTATCATAAAATAAAACCAGCATTTAAAATAATAATATTCGAAATACCAATTTATTGAATCCATTTCTCCAGCTCCGGTCTCTAATAGTACTTTACAATGTCTAAGCTTCTGCTTTCAAAAGCAGAGCTACAATAGTGCAAACTCTGTTCATTATACATAACTCAGAATGTAAAAGAAAAACCTCAATAATCTCCAGATCTGAGATTCCACTCCTCCCACCTACAACTTTAAATCCCTATTACAAAAGTTCTTTTAGAATTCTAGAATTGCAGAAGAGAGCAGCCCCTATTACATTCTGCAATCTACTATTTATAATATTTGCAAAGGAATTCTTGAGAGGAAATTTTGTTGAAAAGAAATCTGCCCAATCCAATTTTATTTGCTCAGAATTCCAATCTTTAATTGTTGGAGCATTCTTATTGATTGAGATATTTTCTCCTTATCTCTTCTACTGTTTTCCTGCAAAAAGAAATCAAAATAAATTAAGATGCAACGAATAAAATAAAAATATCATTTCTCGCATTAAAACAAACTCAATCAAATTTAATTTAAATAAATAATTGAAAATAAAATATAAGCTCTCTATTGATGCTTGGGATGGTTTAATTGGCCAAGGATATTATTGACGAATGAATCTGCAATTAGAAGAGGCTTGGACAAATGAAAATGCAGAAAATAAATCAGAAAATTGATTTTGTTTAGAAATTCGGAGCTTGATCTTCTGCATGATTTTTGACCCAATTAATGACCAAATCTATTAATGGAACATCCTCAGAAATGTTCTCCTTGATTTTATCTTTCCAATGAGCCATCCTGGGCCTCATTTGACCGAGTAAAACTCATTCTATGAGCTTCCAAAGTTAATGAGTCAAATCTGGCATAAATCTGGAAATTCTGTTACTGGGTTAAAAATCAAAATTTTAATTAAAAATCTAATCCTAAATTAGAATTCTAATTATCTAATAATTAATTCTAAATTAATTATTAACTAACTAATATATACAATTAATTCTAATTAATTTTCATCTAATTAGAAATTGATTAAGTTACAAAATTAAATTAATATACAAATGATTTGAAAAAGTTAATTTAAATATGATTAATATTATAATTCAAATTATATTAAAATTATAATAAATATTATAATTATAATATAATTATTATAATATAAAAAAATATATATATATAAATTAATTTACAAACCATTGGAATCAATCCAAACCTAAAACCCATAAAACAAACCATTGAAATCAATCCAAACCCAGTAATTCATCCACGTGAGATTATGGAGGGATATGGTGAGTGGAGTGTGAGGTGAGGGTGACGTAAGGGGTGAAAAACTTTGTATTAAAATCTTTTAACACATCGCATTTGGCCTTATCGCATATCGCAAGAACTTTGGATCAGGGTTTTTCAAATGTGCATGTTATAAAAATTGCGATGAATCCGATATTGCGATATGCGATATAAAAATTTTATTTTTATTTTTTATTTATTTTTTATAGATATTTTTTAAATATTAAGTTTTAATTTTAATTAAATTAATTATATTTTATTATAATAATTAATTTAATTAATCTTAAAATTTAATGTTAAATATCAGTTTTTTTATTTTGGTTTTATTTTAATGATGTTTAGTTTAGTTATGAAATTTTCTAAACTACAGTAACTCCGAAAATAAATAAAAAGAATAAAAATAGCATTTTTAACCCAGACTAGATAAATGATGGAACTTCAAAGGAGTACCATTTTCAAACCAGTTGACCAAATGAGGTAAAACAAGCATCAATGGGAAGCTTATTATTAAAAATCGATTTTAACAAAGCAATCAAAACAAAAATACAAAGAAAATGAAAAATTAACAATCGCATAAGATAATCAAATAAATAAAAATCCTAAAAGGCGTTTAGCCAAAAAATTATAGAAAGGGTCCCCATTATTTGAAGTGAACAAGTCAAAAATGGGGGGGTTGTGTTTTACCACAACAGGGCCCAAGGAAGCTACATGGGAAATGGTGGATCAAATATGGGAAAACTATCCACCTTTGTTTGTGAGATAAAGTAAATATGAAAACTATTGCAAATAATGTATACAATTATAAGCTCCATGGTATTTCATGTGTATATTTTTCTTTTTGTATATAAGCATATAACACCAAGGAAAGTGTTCCCTTGAAGGGGGAGGGATTGTAATGACCCCAGTCATGTGGTCACTTTGAATTTGTACATAATGTAAATAATTCATATTCATGAATATGCATGTATATAATGTATATAATATCATGGTCACTTTGCATTTATTGTTCTCCTGGTGTACATGTAGAGGTTGCATTTGCATAAACGTGGCAAACACTTCATAATTATCCTTGTATACATTATCCCTATTAATGATAACTAGGGTCTCATGGATAAAAACCTTGACCAATGGACAAACCCTCATTAATGAGGCCTCAACTATCAACATGATAGTCCTTCCTTAAGGAGGCCAATTATAATTAATTACAAAAACTCATGAAGCTTAATTTAGGAGAGGGGACTTTAAACACATTAGACAAACATAAGTCTTGGTGTATGGGACACGAGGTAAGTAAACCATAAGGAATAACCGAGGTATATGATAAGCTTGGTTTATGGGATAGGGAGGTGTGAAGTTTAATGGGAATTCAATTTCAAGAGGGTGGGTATGGTCCAATAGAGACCTGGGATGCAGGGAATGTTGGTAAATATAAGGTCTCATGAATAGAAAGTAGGGACACAGTGAATGATTCTCCCAGGGCTAGGATATATTTACAGAGTTTCAACACATGGAGGAGGATTTATTTTCCTCTTCCACCTAATTGGCTCTAGAACAAGCCCAGGAAGAGGATAAATGGAAGGCAATGAGGAAATGAGAGGCCAACTCACAGAAAATTGAGGGAAAAAAGAAAACCAATTGTCTAGGTCATAAGGAGGGCGAAAAATAGAAAAGGGAAAGACGGAAACTTGGAAGGGGGAAAAAAAGAATGAATAAGGAGCGAATAACGACATATTGTGAGAAGAAAGTGAAGAGAGAAGGAAGAGAGAGGCGAACAAATGACAAGGCAAGAGTAAAATGAGTAGCAAGAAGGTCGTTTGGTCGACTCGTAGGACGTTGCTGCAAGGAGGAATCACAACTAAAGATAGTGGGGTCTATACCATGAGGACAACAAGTAAAGCTATAGTCTTAGAGGTGAGTCCATGTCACACTACTAACTGCACTCTTAGCATTAAATTTATACCATCTCTACATCCAATTAGCGTTTGGGTTTTAGGGAAAAGCGAGATTTTCTGGAATGCAACATGATTGTAACTCTTATCTTATCACTACTGAGCAATTTAACCAATTATTTTCCTTTCTCATATGCCTATGTTAATTGCCTATTTTATGTAACATGTGTGGCCTATGGGTTGTCATACTTTCAACTTAGGTGCAGGTGTTCCCTGTTGGGCATGCAATATCTTACCATGATCATTTTCACCTTACACAGTCCAAATCTTTATTTATGTTTCTACATCTTGTTTAGTCCTTGGAAATTCAGAATTCAGGGCTTGATACATTAAATAGGGCGGTTCCAAATCTAGACCCAATCCAAAGATTGGTGTTGGTTTAAATACTTACCATTGAATCACCTTCGAAACCATCACTTTCCTGCTATAACCAACTTATGATGTTTTTGCGCGTTATGAATCATTTTGATCCAAACATACTTATTAATTCTCAAAGGGACGCGAACTTTGAACCCCTCAGTAGTGTTATGGGCTTGAATGACCCTTTAAGAGGGCAAGGACCTTACAATTGTATATGTTTGGTATTGCTTGCTAGAAGTTAGGAACCTTGTAATCTGTTAGGAACATTGCAACCAACTAGGAACCTTGAAATTGTAACTGTGGCATAGTCACCTCTCATCAGGTGTGGGGTGGACACCTATAAATTTCTCATGCTGCACAGTACTTTGTAATAATTGAACCCTTGTTATTTTTTTTTTTACATAATAAGTGGTTGTCTAGTTCCATAAAGGGTTATGAATGGGCAAAGTGTGGAGTATTGTACCTCTGGAAGCCCTAATAAAATAATGGTGGAAGCCTATGGCTGCCCTAATTGTACACTCATTTAGTAAACTCTAGATTCTCGGCTTAGGGTGGAGTTTCTATCTCAAGGTGGAGGAACACCTATGGAATCCCTGGGACAATCTAGAATCCCTCTTGGTTATTGGATAGAGGGATTTTACCTCTGGAACCCCTTGTTGAAGAATGTAACTAGGTTCAGTCTTCATTATTAATTCATTTGTCAAAAAAAATTATTACTATTATTAAATGACTTATTAAAGCACATGCTTGGGTCATATTTAGATTAAGGTCTTGATTGTGGACTTATATGTTAGTTGTTACAGATTTAAATTAATCCATTTTCTGGGCTTTTAAATCATGTAACATTACGTTGTGAAAATGATCCTCCATCGTGTCATTTTCTTCAAGGTCATCATCCTCAGTCTCTTCAGAAAAATCTGCTTCAAAGACAACCCTCAAGACATATGATACAAGTCATCAAAGCAACCTCCTAAAGTCAACCTCAAACTATCTTCAAGTCGGCTCAAATAAAGACACAACACTTCATACATAGATGTCAACTTATTTTATAAAGAAACCATTATAAATACCTGGCTATGATTTCGTATTTCCCACAGTGAATTCAAATCTCTCTGAAATTTCCCATAAAATTACAGGGATGCAGTTCAGACTACATCACAGTTTCGGTACCATTGCATAGGACAAGTTTTCCCCCTACTACAAAGATGAAGGTTTCAAATTTATTTCAGAATCGGGTTACTTTTATGTGATATTTATCTCAGATATGCTACAAGATCTCGGTGATCTGTGATATGATATTTTCAATGATGTTGTCTCAATGTTCAATATGTTGTTCGATGATTTTCTTATGATGTCCAATACTATTATGATGTTCGTTGATATTTCTTATGATGTCCAATACTATTATGACGCTCGATGATATTTCTTATGATTCCCAATACCAAGATGATGATTGGTGATCTCAACCATGATGTTCAATCCTACCTGGTATGCTTAGTACTATGATGATGCTTGGTGTTATACCTTTATGATGCTTGGTTTCATGTTGCTATCTCAACCTCGGTAAAGACAATGAGGATAAATTTTAGGTGCAAGAAAAGGAGATCTCGGTGTCGTGGAGATATAGGTGCTAACACAATAGAGGGATGACTTGATGGAGGAATTCTATAGTCTAAGGGTCTTGGTCATCTCATATTGAACCTATTGAAGGAAGAATTTTGACTAGTTTTTCCTCAAAGAGTGGGGTTTTTCCCTGGCATGTGCCTACATCTCATGTCTTCTTCTATTTGTGCGTTTGCATCACTCTTGATGATAAGAAAAGATAAATTGAAAGAACAAATAATAATAATAAAACATCTCAAGATAATGTCATTATAAGAGAAATCGTTTGACTTCCATCTCCTTAATTTATTTAACATAGTATCAGAGCTAAGGTCATGATCAATGGAAGTGAAATGTTCTTGAAGAACATAAATGGTCACTTCTGAGTCAATGGATCACAATAAACTAAGCTCAGTCCTAAAAGGCACCTTAAAGAAGTATGAGAATCTTGCTCTAACAAATCTCGGACAGAATTTCAAAAACAATTTTAGGATCTCGGATGAGGGTGATCTTTATCACAGCATGGTCACAAAAATATAAACCACAATGCTCACACAATTCAGTGGCATACCTTACAATGGATGTTACATAGTTCAGGTGTCACAATTAAATCTCAAAAATAGAGGCTTGGTGTGATAACACCTCAGTGCAATCCTTATTACAGCGAATATCTTCAGTGGTATAATCATAGGTCAACTACAATCTCGGTGCAGTCATGATTTTAGTGAAATTACAGTAATAACGGTGTGGTGCAATTACATAAAAGGAATGCCATTACAATCGAAAATATCACAGTGAAGGTGCCATCATAGTTCAGTGAGATGGATGCCACTTCAGTTCGGTGGTATCGCATTAACCTTAGTACAACAACGTATACTACAATTCACATTACCTCAGTCATAATGCCCCTACAAATAAAATCTCAGTGACACCTTAGTACATTCTCCATCTTATAACTACAAGGGTCTCACAATTCAGTATTTCTACAATGATATGGTCAACAAAATTCAGAAATAAATATAGTGAAATAGTACATTCAAGGATCTTGAAATAGCTGCCTATATAAATCTACCAAATATATAAGGTGTCTACAAATGGTAGAACTATTGAGTTTGAAAGGAATCTGAAGTCTGTGAAGATGACAAGTGCAAAGAATCAAATAAGAAGAAAGGGCTACCTAAATCGCAAGGAACCAAGTATTTATTGGCACTACAACCTAAAGGTATGAAATCACAAGGTATGTATATAAGCATTTGAATTTCTATAATCCTTGCTTCTATCTATTCTAAGATCAGGAATATACTATTAGAATCTTAATCCTTTCCCTTTAGAGTTCACAAGTAATCTAGGATGTTAAGTAAATGTCCTAATGTCAATTAAAAGAACATCTTGACCTTCGATTCCATCACCCATTATTACATAGGAAAATTATCTTAAGAAATTGAATTATGCTCTTGGTATCACGATTTTGATTGAAAGTATGTATTGCAGGACCATGACTCACACTTATATGAAATTACTTGCTAAAAGAGTATGAAGGAAGGCATCACAAAGCTTTTAAGTTAAAAAGGTTTGTCTAAAACTAAGGTATGTCTTAAATTATAAATCTTTTTTATTCTCATTGACAAATACAATCTACTCTACTAACATTTGTTTTGTTTAGCTCTCTTGAATCTTAAGAGATTCTTGTTTGGGGTGATTCATCATCTGATGAATCTACCCACCTTATACATCTCTAATTGTTTGCATAAAAGGAGCCCTAAAAATTTTCTCTGGAAACTCTAACCTAAGGGTATGTTGATAATGTGTGAAACCCTAAACCTACTTAGGGTTATAAATGAAGAAATTGCTATTCTGGTTAATATATTGATAATTTCATGTTTGGGATTTTGATATGATCATCGAAGATCTAACTAATTAAGGTTGAAATGATGTTGTTCAAAATCTCGAACCTTTGAAGTATTAATAGAATAAGGGTTTGCTTTGACATGAACCGAAACCCTAGGTTTTGGTTAGGTCAACAAGCAAAATCCTTCTTATGAAAAGTCCTAGGAAGGAAACATTAGGAATATATTTCTTTGATTGACTCCCTAGCTTAGTCTAAGTCAATGTATGTCTGATATATTAAATATTTTATAATCATATGATATGCTTATGCATGATAATAAGCTCCTAGAAATATGTGTTGACCAAATTTCCAATGGTCGTAAGCTTTAGGGTTTGGAAACAAACTCTAATCAAAGTTTGTAGGTCTAGGATGATGATTAAAAAGTCTAGGGTTTTACATCTAAGCCTTAGTAATGATTAATTCTCTAGTATGTGTATTCATATGAATCTATATAATGTTTGCTGAGAATATATAGATAGAAAAATATAGGGTTTAGATCAAACCCTAGTAAAATTCATTTATGATGTGTTTTTGTTTAGATTGAAATCTAGGGTTTACATCAAACCTTAGTAAAAGTTATTTGTTTAATTTGACTTGATTAAATGAAATATAGGGTTTACATAAAATTCTAGTAGAGAGTCTATCATATGGTTTCTAAAATTTATCTAATCTTCTGTTACCTTGATTAAATTGCTGATATGATTTAGGATTTGTATCAAACCTGGACTAGATTATTTAAGTGTTGAAGTATAATCTCTTGTTGATTATGAAAAGTATAAATTCTTCCGCTACTATAAAGTTTTTATGAATAACTTCATTCTTCTACAAATTTGGTTGTACTTGCTAAGTTATACATGTACATCATATTGGTGAAGAAGTCCGTAAGAAAAGTTGATATGATCAACATGATGAGAGGAATGGAAGCCATGAAGGATTATCCAACACTGAAGGGAGAAGTTAAACTCCCTACATTAATAGGGAACCTGGATAGAAAAACTCTCCTTAGTTAAGAGGGAGGGTACAACATAAGTCTTGGTTGGAGAATATATACTAGAAGAAACGTTGCTACATGTGAAGTAGGAGGAGGAATCTTCTCTAAAAGATTCAACTAATAGTTCTACTGAAATTAGTTGAAGAGAAACATCAAAACCCCAAAGGTTTTCTTTGATTATATATTTGAAAGTGTATTTCAGATTGGGGTTGTGTTTGTATAGGTGAATCTCTCAAAGGTTTTGATAGAATGTTGGTTACCAATCATTTTGATTAGGAGATATTGATTATAATTGATCTACTAGATCGAGGGTGTTGAGGCTTTGTGAGTGAAGATTTGCCTGGGAAGAACTTTGGTCGGCACTATGTGTTGATGTCTAGATCCCAAAGTAGGGAGGGTGGCGTTGGTCATAGAACTTTGATCTCCGATACACACCTAGATCCTTGGGTTGGTGGTTAGTAAGTAAGTCTGATGGTACCTAGAGAGGTTGAAAGATTCAGTCCATCTTTGTCCCACTCAAATAGATTGCCCTGGTCAGGAATGTAGTCCGTGGCATTGCAGTGCCTAAATCGTAGAGAGACCAAATGGATAGGTTTCCCTAGTCAGGAATCTAGTCCATGGCATTGCAGTGCCTAAACTTCTTCATAGATAAAGTGATATCTTCCATGTAATTCTTTTATATATAAATACCTCCCTAGTTAAGAGGGAGTATTAAAGAGTGTAACTGAGTTCGATCTTCATTATTAATGTATATGTAAAAAGAATTTATTATTATTATTAAATGACTTATTAAAGCATGGGTTTCATGCTTGGGTCATATTTAGATTAAGGTCCCAATTGTGAACTTCTAGGTTAGTTGTTACAGATCTAAATTGATCCAATTTTTGGGCTTTTAAATCATGTAACATTAGGTTGTCAAAAGGCTCCTCCATCAAGTCATCTTCTTCAAGGTCACCATTTTTGGTCTCTTCAACAAAATATACTTCAAAGACAACCCTCAATACATATGATACAAGTCATCAAAACAACCTTCTAAATTCGGCCTCAAACTATCTTCAATTCGGCTCAAATCAAGACGCAACACTTCATACAAACAGGTCGGCTTATTTTATGAAGAAACCACTATAAATACCAGACTATGATTTCACATTTCCCACAGTGAATTCGGATCACTCTGAAATTTCGCATAAAATTACAGGGATGCAGTTTGGACTACATCACAATTCCGGTACCATTGTAGAGGAAAAGGTTTTGGTCTACTATAGAGATGAATATTTTAGATTTATTTCATATTCAGGTTACTTCTATGTTATATTTATCTCAGAAATGCTACAAGGTCTCGATGATGTGTGATATGATATTATCAGTGATGTTGTCTCAATGTTTAGTATGATGTTCGGTGATTTTTCTTATAATGTCCAATACTATTATGATGCTCGGTGATATTTCTTATGATGTCCAATACTATTATGATTCTTGGTGATATTTCTTTCGATGCTCAATACCATGATGATGCTCGGTAATCTTAGTCATGATGTTCAATGCTACTCGGTATGCTCAGTACTATGATGATTCCCGGTGCTATATAGTTATGATTCTTGGTGTCATGTTGCTATCAACCTCGGTCAAGAAAATGAGGAGGAAGTTTAGGTGCAAGCAAAGGAGATATCAATGTCGTGGAGATCTCGGTGCTAACACAGTGAAGGGATGAGTTGATGGAGGAAGTCTATAGTCTAAGGGTCTTGGTCGTCTCATCTTAAACCTATTCAAGGAAGAATTTTGACTGGGTTTTCGACAAAGAGTGGGGTTTTACCCCGGCATGTGCCTACATCTTGTGTATTCTTCTATTTTTTCATTGGAATTACTCTTGATGATAAGAAAAGATAAATTGAAAGAACAAATAATAATAACAAAACATCACAAGATAATGTCATTATAAGATAAATTGTTTGACTGCCATCTCCTTAATTTCTCTAACACCCCTGAGTAAGCCCGTGACTTAATACTTCTAAGCATGAAGGGTGGAGGTGTGAAACACCTCTGGACTCCCTAGTACAACGAAGAAACCTTAACCAAGATGAGTGGAGGTGGGGACATGCCTTTAGAATACCTAGTGTATTTGGTGAAATGACCATTGGAATAGGCTTAATGTGCTAGGGGGTGGACCCTGCTAGTAAAGAAACATTAATAGCAGTCTGTTAGTGGTTTGGAGGAGAATTGTGAGCCTAGTTCCACTGTTTAGTGTCTGAATGGATAGGGTTGTTAAATTACATCTAAATGATTCTAGTTTACCCATATGTACATAGTTACAGGTTTGCATTATTGACACAACCTTCCTTTTATAAGATCAGTGAAAGTTTCAAATTATGAGCCCACGGGTAATTTGACATAACTCTAATAAGGGACTATTATGTGTCCTAGTACGTTATTGGGTCAACCACCTGATTTAGGTATTGTTTCTGCCTAGAAGTTAGGATAAGGGATTTCGACCTGAAAGCCACCTAATCCTCTGCCATATCAACTCTGCCACAACAAATTGTTGGCTAGCATATTAACTAAAGTTACCATAGCTTTATCCTTGGAAGGTTACTAGTAGAAGCTCTGGTTGGTATAAACTATGCATCAGATTTTATTAACATCTATTAGTTTTCTCATGCATATAAAGAAGAAGGGGAGTGGGTAATAATTTAGTTGTTGTACCTATGATTGATTTCCTTTTTACATAGACAACATTTTTAATGTCGTCTCAGTGGCTTCTAATTACACTGTCACATACTCATACTACATACCCATAGGGTGTTGTAATGTTATGCGCGATGTTTTGTCACCATAGCATTTTTAGTAAATGTGATGTGTTGTTACCATAGTATTTTTGGTGAATGTAATACATGATGATGTTAAACAATATGATGTTGTTGAGCATGATAAGTTTGTGAATTAGTTTAACTATATTGTTACACTACAAATCTAAAGCCAAATCCTTGTTCAAAGGACATGAATATTTTATATATCCAAGTTTTAAAATGTTTTTGTAATCTACCTCTTCTAGGGAAGATTATTTCATCATTGCTCTTCCTACCTGTTGTTATGACATCCCTCATCGAGCTGGGATGTCTAATGATAAGTAGCCTTATACTACAAATAAAATACAAAAAGGACCGCATGGACTGTCTAAGCCCCATTTTCACCTATCAGAACCCTTGAAAAGGCTAAAAATCCACCTTTTTGCTTTGAAAGCACTCATTTTAACATATCAGGCCTCTAAGCGTCTTTCGGCTTAAGCCCTTAGCCCCCATTTCTCATATGGCCCCGCTCTATGTCCGACGGATAAAAGTCCTTAAGCCTCCTTTGGCCATCGGACTTCGCTGGTTCCCAAAGCCACTCATTTTCTCTTTTGTTTCACTGACGAGGTTCATCTTTGTCGAAGAGATCCTGACTGTTGATCTCCACAGATCCAATGGCCATCGCGCGTCACCTATCCATCGCACATCGCACTTCGCTTCATTCAAAGTCCTCGTTCTTGAACTCTTTTCCGCCGATGTGCGAAACCCCGATGAGATCCTGACCGTTGATCTCCTCCCGCAGATCCAACGGTCATCGCTCGTCGTGCTTCACCTATGCATCGCACATCACACATCGCTCTTCCCCGTTTCCATCCGCCTTTTATATTTTTCGGCTGATTTGCGAAACCCTGATGTAATCTCGACCGTTGATCTCCGTAGATCTAATGGTCATCGCTCCATCACGCTGCGCCCATCCATCGCACATCGCACATCACTGCACTACATTTTCACTCTATGTTTCACCGCCGATGTTCTTTCCCCGCCAATATAATCTGAGCCATTGATCGCAATCAATCCAACGGTCCGCGCAGTCTTGTTGTTTCGCTGTCCTCTGCCTCATCCATTCATCTAGGTGAAGCCGCGATATGATCTGGACCGTCGATCCTCCTGAACGGACGGTCATCGCTTCATCGTCGCATCGCGGTTCACCCCTCCCCTCGCACCATTCATACCTTTGTACGATTTCACGATGCGTCCTCCACCATCCGATTAACCCGAATCTACTGTGCAGGATCACTACCGGGGCACCCGACCAAAGTGGCCCATACTCCCCAGTGCCCCCGCAATTGACTCATTTGACTACGGAAGATCTTCATCCAACGGTCCATATTCACTGCGGAGGCACCCGGCCCACAAACCCATCCGTACCCCCAATCACCCCCGTAGTTGATCTCCACCGTTGATGTCCATCATGATCCAACGATCCTCACTCCATCGCTCGATCGCTATTTTCTCGATCACTCACCTAATATAACACTCCACCACTCCAATCTGGACCGTTGATCTCCCTCATCCAACGGCCCACATCACTCTCGCCTTATAACCCCGCAATTGGTCATCCCGCTACATGGCAGGATTGTTGACATCATCCCACCGGTCCCACCCGAACGCGTTGGGCTTTTCATCGTGCTTCTGTTCAATCTCCACTGTTGTTTTCCCCAAATCGGACGGTTCACATTCATTTTTGCGTTCATTTCTCCCACACCCCTCCATAGTACATTTTGAACGCGAAATAGGCAGTTTTCCCGTGGACACACATCAACCACCAAGCTGTATCGCATTCATTTGGCCCATTATTTCTTACCACCCAAATCCTGCACGAATACCACCTCTGGTATTCCCAAAAAACCACCATTGCATCTCTATGTGTCAAATTCAGTTTTGAACCCTGGTTTTCATGGTTTTTTGCCATGAGGCCCTTTTCCGCTGCATCCACTGCCTCCTCACTGCTCCTCCGCTTTCACCTGAGCCTTCTGAAGCAGTCTACCCCTCATTGCAGGATTTATTTAATTGGTTTGTTGTATTTACAGGTTTTCATGGAATTTTAAGTATACGGGCCATCTCATAGCCAATCACAGTGGCTTGAGGTCGAGGATGACGATCCTCCACTCCCAAGGAAGCAGATAAGAAAGATGAAGAGGTTCAATTCCATGTTTAAGTCAATGGATCATGACCATTGGCCATTCCACAGGAACCTCCAGCATAGAAGGCCAACTCTTCCACTACTAGCAATATTGCATTCTCCAACACAGAAGGCCAGTCCTACCCATGACTAACGGTATTTCCTTTGCCAGCAGCAGTAGGGGCTCCACCTCATTAAAAAAAAATGATCATTCATGACTGGGCCCGCGTGACCTTTTACCTTATGTTATTTTCACTTTGTCATTTCAGGTGAAATCCTTATTTCACTCCTGCAGTTTTCACTTTCAGTTTAGTAAATTGTTTACATTTCAGTTAGAAATGGCTTTAGGCCTGCTTTGTAAGATGATGAGAGGCAGTTCTACCTCATCATCATTTATGTTTTTTATTTAGACCTGCAACAACATACAAGCACGCGGGGAAGATATTCTCCCAAAATATCTTCTCGCGCATAGGAATCAGAGGTTATAAAAATAGGAAGAAAACACTAACAAAAGGTTCCATATTTTCCAAAGGACTCACTAAGCTTGAGTATTCTATATGTATGTTGTATGGACTTTGATAGTGGATGTTTGAAGATCCCGTAGGGACTCAGTAATAAGAAGTTTTTCTGGAATTGGGGATTCCGCTCTGGATGATTCACAGTTTGTAACTCTTCTCCATGTTTTTTAATACAAATGTTCATTTTGTATCTCTCCGCATTTCTTGTATCTAATGCTCTAGAATGTGAGTGCTCCCATGCTTAAATGTGAATTTATCATAGCAGATACTCATATTTACTCATCTACAGCACTTTAAATATGGCTCAGGCATGATACTTTGTTTCATTTTCTATCTCTTTTTCTATTCTTCCGATACTAACTACAATGGATTCTTATCTTTGAAACGAGCCCAGATATATGGATTCTTATCTCTGAATAAGCCCAGTATATATCGATTCTGATCCTTGAATAAGCCTGGTTTTAGTTGATATCTTACTCCATCTTCTATCATAGTCATCGCTCATATATAACTTGATATCTATGTTGTTCATTTTAGAAGTCGGCCCCCTTTACAGCATTATGTTTTAACGTTGTCTGATGCATTTACTTATTGCAATTTGTACTCAGTTTCTGTGGTTTTCCTAGTTGTTGTGTTTAACTTTGGGGTCTTGGTTCCACCCTTATTAAAACCATTCATCTGAGTGATAGTTGCATGACATCCAAACATTTCCAACTGCAGTCAGTTGATTCATATGCTCCTTGCATTTAAGATGTCCTAGGCACTGGTCTTTATACAACTCAAGACTGTCTCTAGGAGCTACAACATCTTTCTGGCGTTGTTTCCAGGGAAAGAATTTAAAGAACTAAATCCCTAGGCCTCGATAAATATTATCCACCCTTCAAAATAGGTGAGCAGGAAGGGTTGGGAGTTGTATATCCCTCACCTTGGCGACTCCATTGTCATTCAAAGGATAAATCTATTTGCAGTCCTGGCTTCCCGAAAGCCACACCTAAGTTCAGATTCATCCCAGTTGAGAACACCTTCAGTGTCTGATCCACAGAATATTTTTCACAAGAAAATTTGGAGAGAAAGACAATCATCTTATACGTATATTCCCAGATTCTCCCTGGAAGACTCTCCATCCTCCTCTCAATTAGCTCAAGATCAAGGCCCTGATTCTACCGCAAGAACACTTGATTATACTTCTAGTAGCTTCTCCCTAGAAAATATTGAAGTAAAAGATGAGGCTGAGTCTGTAGACACCATGAGCTTCTTTCTGCATCCCACTCCCAAAGCCAAAGAAGTTAAAGAAGTCACAGAGGTTTCCACTTCTCATATACCAGCAGTTCAATCAACCCCTCAAGCCGTTGTTTAATATATCCCCATTGTCATACATACTTCTCTTCCACCACCTCCTATTACACATCAGACTCTCCCGCCACCTCCACAACCTCCGATGGCTATTCCTGGCTTCCTACTGAACAAATATGCTCCCCTATCATTGCCTTAGATCCTGAACGACATGCCTCAGGATTACTTAAAGATCCTACCTCGTTTCAATGGAGAAAATGATACTGAAGCTCAGAAACACCTGGAAGTTTTCTGCGCCTTCGCAGAAAATTTCAATGTTGAACATCTGGATGTGGTGTTGAGATTGTTTGTCCAGTCTCTAGATGGAGAGGCCAGAAAATGGTTCAAGACCTTGGGGGACCGCTCCATTAATAACTGAGAGGAGATGGAAAATGCCTTCACCAAGAAATGGGGAGAGAAGAAAGACCACGGATACTGTCTTACAGAATTCAACGCACTTAGAAAGAGACATAATGAAGATGTGTCTGAATTCATCAAGAGGTTTAATAAATTATATACAAGTCTCCCAACCGAAATGAAGCCTCAACAGATCGCTGCAAAAGTGGTGTTTGTAGCAACCTTTGATTCAGAATTCAGATTCTCTTTAAGAGAAAGGAAGTCTGCTACTCTGGATGAAGCCCAAACTGATGCATTGGAAGTGGAAGCCAACTTTGCTTCTATTGTTAAATCAAAAGGGAGGTCAGATCATGATGCTAGATGTAGAGGGAAAGAAGTAGCATCTGCCTCAAGTCAAGATAGAGAGGCAGCAGATTACAAAATCGAGGAGATGAATAAAATGATCAAGAACATTTCGAGCAAGTTGGTGAAGCTTGAGCTCGAAACAAAGAATTCCTCCTTCAGGCCACCTCAAGCTGCTCTGAACAGGGGTTATAACCCCCAATATAGAAAGCCTCCTTTGCAAATATTACAAAGAGATCGGAAGGAGCAGCAAGACCACATACAACCCCCGCTGTATTTGGAAGGGCAGATGGATGGCCCTACTGAAGACATCCCCGATGGGAAAGATGATCAATATCTTGCTTACTCAAATGGTGATGAAGTTGAGTCTTCTTTGCAAGAAATTGAAGGAGTGGAGCTTTCCTTGCAAGAAGAAGAAGAAAAAACAAGTGCTGTTAAAGATCCAGAGATCGATGATTACTGTAAAAAATTTGTAGACTTCGTGCAAGCACAGTTTCATAGAAAATATGATCTCAGGTCCTCTAGAAAGAGAACCCACACACAAGAATAAGAAGAAGAAATGCCTCAGAAGGAGATAGTTGTTCAGAAAGTCGGAGATAAAGGTAAGAAACCTGTGACCGAAACTTTGTATCCTAATGTCTCTGTTCCATTTTCTTCTAATATAGTCCCCAACTCAATTGCAAAAGTCAAGCCTATCCCAAAGGAAGAAAAACCTCCAACCGAGAGTAAAGAGCCAAAGGAAAGTCTCGTAGAGAAGCCTCCTCCTATGTTTAGCCTTCAGAAAGAGCTGGAAAAAGTAAAAATTCCCATCCCTTTGACTGAACTACTGAAACAGCCAGCCTACCAGTCTCAGGTGTCTTCTTTCATGCTTCCTCAAGGAGCAGCCCCAATCCCAGATAGTTTAAACCTCCAGGAAGAAAGGCCTATGGTCATGTTCGGTCCTCATGTTGAGGAGTTAGATGCTTCAACTCCTCCTTTCTATGTCTCTTTAGTAATTCATGATTTATTGTTGCACAACTGTATGCTGGATTCCGAGGCGCCCCATAACCTGTTACCTCTGTCAGTGATGGAGCAATTGGGGCTGCAGATCACTCACCCATATAAAGATATCTACTCTTTTGATTCTAAAAGAGTCAAATATTTGGGGATGATCAAGGATCTGGTGGTAAACCTAGCCCAAATCCTAGCTAAAAGCATGGTAATGGACATAGTAGTGGCTGACATCCCAGCTCGGTTTGGGATGTTGTTATCTAGATCATGGGGTACAAAAATCGGAGGATCTATAAATCTAGACCTAACCTATGCGACCATCCCTATGTTTGGAGGCCAAGAAAGAAGATTATACCGAGAAACAAGGTTTGTGAAGATGGTCACTAAAGCTAATAATTCAGTAAATTCACTAGTGTACAACAAAGAGGGTGAGTTTTCATGTCTAATGCTTGAGGAAGACCAAGATTACTTGTAGGAGCCATCTTTTTGTCAAGTAAAGACCGAGCAGTATTATAGTAATGAAGAAGGTGGGATTTGGACCTTGCACTTTGACGAAGCCAACTCAAAGGAAGGGAATGGAGCTGGGATTCTCCTGATCTCCTCTACTATACAGTTGGTCCCATTATCTTTCAGATTGGAATATGAAGCCACGAAAAATGTGGCCGAATACGAAGCCTTGCTTCTAGGTATACAAACAGCAAAGAACATGAGTATTCAGAGTTTGAAGGTTTTGGGAGATTCAGAATTGGTGGTGAGACAAGTAAGAAATCAATGTCAAGCTAAGCACCCACAACTGAGGGCTTACAGAAATGAGGTATGGGACTTGGTAGAGAATTTCTTCTTAGCATTCAATATTTAATTCATGCCAAGAGACCAAAACAGAATGGCAGACTCTCTCGCAGTAGCTGCAAGCACTTTTTGACCATCTCAGAACCCCCTCCTGAGGTATGAAATAGAGGTTCGCTACCATCCTTCCATCCCTGACAATGTCAAACACTGGCAGGTGTTTGAAGACGAAGAGCAAGTTAAAAGATTCATGGAGACTATTAGGGAATTCTCCAATATGGACATAGATGTTGGCGAGGAGGAGACTGAGGACCTTCCTTAGCATAAATGGCAGGATACCATGGCTGGGCACAAGGTGCTACAGCTCAAAGGGAATGTAATACCCAGGGGACTGGTCCCTCTGGAGAGACTATTTGATAGGAATGATGTCCCAATCCAACCAAGTAAGGTTGTTGAAGAAAATCGGGTAGATGACCTGAACCTCGGCACTGAGGCCGATCCCAAGATTGTGAAATTGTCTAATAAGGTACCCAAAGAATACAAAGAACAATATCGAAAGCTATTTTAGACATATAAAGATGTCGTCCTATCAAGATTTGAAGACCTTTGATGTTAGCATTATCCAACACAAGATTCCATTAAAAGGAGATGCTAAGCCACACAAACAGAAATTAAGACAGATCAATCCTTTACTCCTTCCTTCCATAGAAAATGAAATCAAGAAACTGTTGAAGGCTAAGATTATTGTTCCATTAAGATATTTTGAATGGGTGGCCAACTTGGTCCCAGTCCGAAAGAAGAATGGGGAAATAAGATTGTGTGTTGAATTTCGGAACTTGAACAGAGCATCTCTGAAAGACAATTATTCGCTGCCCAAGATGGACCATATATTGCAGAAGGTGGTAGGATTTTCACAAATGTCTATGATGGATGGCTTTTCTGGTTATAATCAAGTAGCAGTGCTTCCGGAGAACCAAAATAAAACCGCATTCACTACTCCTTGGGAAACGTTTATGTATGCTCGAATGTCGTTTGGATTGATCAATGCAGGAGCTACATTCCAAAGGGCCATGGACATTGCTTTTGTGGGAGAACAAGACAAATTCGTGGTGGTGTACCTGGACGATATCACAGTCTTCTCAAAGGACGATGTTGAACATATAGAGCATTTACGCAGAACCTTTGACAAGTGTCGCAGGTATGGATTTTCCTTGAATCCCCAAAAATATCTGTTTGCTTTAGAAGAGGGTAAACTGTTGGGGCATATTGTAACAAAGGCAGGGGTGAAAATTGACCTGAAAAGGGTAGAAGTCATAAATGGTATATCCTTGCCCAGAAACAAGAAAGAGGTCCAAGTTTTTCTTGGATGTATCAAATTCTTGAGAAGATTCATATCGAACTATGCAGAGATAGTCTGGTACATAACTGAGATGCTGAAGAAGGATAATGAAGTAAAATGGACTACTGAGTCACGAGAAGCTTTTAATAGAATAAAAAATGCTTTCGCAGAAGCCCCAGTATTAGTAGGACCTAATTATGTGAAACCATTCATAATATTTTCGTTTGCATCTCCCCACACTGTCGCAGCTGTATTATTGCAGAAAAATGAGGAAGGTCATGAAAGACCTATTGCCTTTTTCAGCCAAGAGCTTCGCGACGCTGAGTTAAAATATAACATCCTAGAGAAACAAGCTTATGCATTGGTCAAATCCCTCGAGGCTTTTCGGATGTATGTAATGCAGTCAGTTATAACTGCATTCGTACCCACAGCGGCTGTAAAAGACATCTTGGTTCAGGGAGATAGTGAAGGAAAGAGAGGCAAATGGATAGCCAAGATACAGGAGTATGAGTTGGAGATACGCCCCACTAAGCTAATAAAGGGATAGGGATTAGCCAAGATCCTTTCTGAATCAAACTGTCAGGATTTGGGGATAAATTTGTCTATGGTGGCCAATGAAGAGCCTGGGAGAGCAGATGAGCAGTGCGGGATAGAAACCGCTACACAAAAGACCCATATGAAGTACCTTCTCAGTCCATGGTACAAAGAAATTGTAGAATACCTCTTAACTCTTAGATGTCCTCCAAGCTGCGACAAGACAAAGTATAGAACGCTGAGGCTAAAATCTCAGAAATTCATCATCGTAAATGGTCGTTTGTACTGGAGAGACCCATCGGGCATAATACTTTTATGTCTCATGGAAAATGAAGTAGAAGAAGTGATGGCAGAATTCCACGAGGGCATCTGTGGTGGCCACTATAGCTGGAGGGCCATGACACACAAGATTTTGAAAGCAGGCTTTTCCTGGCCTTGAATTTTCGGAGATGTTTATGCTCGGGTAAGGGCCTGTGAAAAATGTCAGAAATTTGTTGAAAGGCAGAAGTTCGCACCTTTTCCTATGATCCCGGTGCACATAGAAGAACCTTTCCAACAGTGGGGAATTGATTTCATTGGCGAAATTCATCCTGCCTCAAGCGGGAAACACAAGTGGATACTAACAGCCACCGATTACTTCACTAAATGGGTAGAGGCCGTGCCAACAAGGAATGCTACAAACACAGTGGTGATCAAGTTTCTGGAAGATAACATTATCTCAAGGTTTGGCTGCCCTGCTAAGATTGTCACAGATAATGCTCAGGCTTTTAAGTTCATCAAATTTATTAGTTTTTGCCAACAGTATAATATTGGGTTAGGACACTCTACTGCATACTATCCACAGGGAAATGGATTGGTAGAATCCTTAAAAAAAACTTTGGTAAGGGCATTGAAGAAGGCCATAAATGAAAACCAGAAGAACTGGGATTCACAGCTCAAGTTCGCACTATGGGAAAACAGAATCACTAATAAAAGGTCAACAAGAAAATCCCCATATGAATTGGTCTATGGTAGAGCAACAGTTTTCCCGATACAATTGGCCTTACTTGTGGCTAGGTTCATGCAAGATTGTCAAGAGGAACCAAACGATCTTACCAGAAGAATAAATCAGTTAGTAGAGCTGGAAGAGACTCGAAATTAAGTAAATCAGAGGTTGACTGAGTACCAAGAGAAAATGAAAGACCTGTTCAATCAACATGCTAAATATAAAGAGATGCAGGTTGGAGATCTAGTGCTAAGATGGGACATAAGAAGGGCTGAGAAAGGAAAGCATGGAAAGTTCGATCCTCTATGGTTCGGACCTTTCAAAATTGCAGAATCTAGAGGAAACAATACTTTCAGACTAGAAAATTTGCAAGGTGATCTACTCGAAGCCCCTGTGAATGGGCAATTTTTAAAACCCTTTTTCCAGTATTGATTCAGGCCGAAAGGTCTGCTGTATGATATTGTACATTATTCGGTTGTTTTTATTATGATGTTTGTTGTTTTGATTTGTCATGAAGAAAGAAGAGAAGGCATCAAGGGATTGTGTTCACAAGAAGGAGGCTAACAGATGGTCTGCGGAGTTCTCGACGCGTTCGAGGACAAACGGGTCATCCCCAAGTGGAGCCAATGTTGTTATGACATCCCTCACTGAGTTGGGATGTCTAATGATAAGTAGCCTTATAGTGCAAAGCAAATACAACAAGGACCGCATGGACTGTCTAAGCCCCATTTTAACCTATCGGAACCCTTGAAAAGGCTAAAAATCCACCTTTTTGCTTTGAAAGCGCTCATTTTAACATATCGGGCCTCTAAGCGCCTTTCGGCTTAAGCCCTTAGCCCCCATTTCTCATATTACCCCGCTCTATGTCCGACAGATAAAAGTCCTTAAGCCTCCTTCGGCCATCGGACTTCACTGGTTCCCAAAGCCACTCATTTTCTCTTTTTTTCCACCGATGAGGTTCATCTTTGCCGAAGAGATCCTGACCGTTGATCTCCGTAGATCCAACAACCATCGCGCGTCACCTATGCTTCGCTTCATTCAAAGTCCTCATTCTTGAACTCTTTTCCGCTGATGTGCGAAACCTCGACAAGATCTTGACCGTTGATCTCCTCCCGCAGATCCAACAGTCATCGCTCGTCGCGCTTCACCTATGCATCACACATCGCACATCGCTCTTCCCCATTTCCATCCGCCTTTTATATTTTTCGGCTAATGTGCGAAACCCCGATGTAATCCCGACCATTGATCTCCGTAGATCCAACGGTCATCGCTCCATTGCGCTGCGCCCATCCATCGCACATCGTTGCACTCCATTTTCACTCTATTTTTCACCGCCAATGTTCTTTCCCCGCCGATATAATATGAGCCATTGATCGCAATCAATCCAACGGTCGATGTTGTCTCGTTGTTTTCGTTGTCCTCCGCCTCATCCTTTCATTTATGCGAAGCCGCGATATGATCTGGACCGTCGATCCTCTTGATCAGACGGTCATCGCTTCATCGCCGCATCGTGGTTCACCCCTCTCCTCGCACCATTCATACCTTTGTGCGATTCTGCAATGCGTCCTCCACCGTCCGATTAACCCAAATTTACGGTGTAGGATCACTGCGGGGGCACCCGACCAAAGTGGCCCATACTCCCCAGTGCCCCCGCAATTGACTCATTGACTGTGGAAGATCTTCATCCAACAGTCCATATTCACTGCGGAGGCACCCGGCCAGCAAACCCATCCATACCCCCAAGCGCCCCCGCAGTTTATCTCCACTGTTGATGTCCATCATGATCCAATGATCCTCACTCCATCGCTACTTTCCTGATCACTCACCCAATATTACACTCCCCCGCTCTGATATGGATCGTTGATCTCCCTCATCCAACGGCCCACATCACTCTCGCCTTATAACCCCGCAACTGGTCATCCCGCTACATGGCAGGATTGCTGATGTCATCCCGCCGGTCCCACCTGACCGCGCTGGGCTTTTCATCGTGCTTCCGTTCAATCTCCACCGTTGTTTTCCCCAAATCAGACGGTCCGCATTCATTTTCGCTTTCATTTCTCCCACACCTCTCCATAGTACATTTTGAACACGAAATAGGCAATTTTCCCGTAGACACGCGTCAGCCACCAAGCCGTATCACGTTCATTTGGCCCATTACCGCTTAACACCCAAATCCTGCACGAATACCACCTTCGGTATTCCCAAAAAACCACCATTGCATCTCTATGTGTCAAATTCAATTTTGAACCCTAGTTTTCGTGGTTTTTTGCCATGAGGCCCTTTTCCGCTGCATCCACCGCCTCCTCACTGCTCCTCCGCCTTCACCTGAGCCTTCTGAAGTAGTCTACCCCTCATTGCAGGATTTATTTAACTGGTTTGCTGTCTTTGCAGGTTTTCATGGCATTTTAAGTATACGGGCCATCTCATACCCAATCACAGTGGCTTGAGGCCTAGGATGATGATCCTCCACTCCCAAGGAAGCAGAGAAGAAAGATGAAGAGGTTCAATTCCATGTTTAAGTCAATGGATCATGGCCATTGGCCATTCCATAGGAACCTCCAGCATAGAAGGCCAACTCTTCCACTACTAGCAGTACCGCATTCTCCAACACAGAAGGCCAGTCCTACCCACGACTAACAGTATTGCCTTCGCCAGCAACAGCAGGGGCTTCGCCTCATTAAACAGAAATGATCATTCATGACTAGGCCCGCGTGGCCTTTTACCTTATGTTCTTTTCACTTTGTCATTTCGGGTGAAATCCTTATTTCACTCCTGCAGTTTTCACTCTCAGTTTAGTAAATTGTTTACATTTTAGTTAGAAACAGCTTTAGGCCTGCTTTGTAAGATGATGAGAGGAAATTCTACCTCATCATAATTTCTGTTTTTGATTTAGACCTGCAACAACATACAAGCACGCGGGGAAGATATTCTCCCAAAATATCTTCTCGCGCATAGGAATCAGAGGTTATAAAAATAGGAAGAAAACACTAACAAAAGGTTCCAGATTTTCCAAAGGACTCACTGAGCTCGAGTATTATGTATGTATGTTGTATGAACTTTGATAGTGGATGTTTGAAGATCCCGTAGGGACTCATTACTAAGAAGTTTTGCTGGAATTGGGGATTCCGCTCTGGATGATTCACAGTTTGTAACTCTTCTCCATGTTTTTTAATACAAATGTTCATTTCGTATCTCTCCACATTTCTTGTATCTAATGCTCTGGAATGCGAGTGCTCCCATGCTTAAATGTGACTTTATCATAGCAGATACTCATATTTACTCATCTACAACACTTTAAATATGGCTCAGGCATGATACTTTGTTTCATTTTCTATCTCTTCCACTATTCTTCCGATACTAACTACAATGGATTCTTATCTTTGAAATGAGCCCAGATATATGGATTCTTATATCTGAATAAGCCCAGTATATATGGATTCTGATCCTTGAATAAGCCCAGTTTTAGTTGATATCTTACTCCATCTTCTGTCATAGTCATCGCTCATATATAACTTGATATTTGTGTGTCGGCCCCCTTTACAACATTCTATTTTAAAGCTGTCTGATGAATTTACTTATTGCAGTTTGTACTCAGTTTCTGCGGTTTTCCCAGTTGTTGTGTTTAACTTTGGGGCCTTGGTTCACCCTTATTAAAACCATTCATCTGAGTGATAGTTGCATGACAGCCAAACATTTCCAACTGTAGTCAGTTGATTCATATGCTCCTTGCATTTAAGATGTCCTAGGCACTGGTCTTTATACAACTCAAGGCTATCTCTAGGAGCTACAAAACTACCAAACCTTAAGCAAGGTCACTCGGGATTCGAAACCATGGCATCATTTCTAGCTGGCAATAAAAACACAAATTCAAACCAAATTGGTCAAACTATTCTCTGCATATAGTTAGAAATGTATGTGATTAGTAGGGCATATATATTTGGTACCTCCTTGTGCCTAGATTAATCGATTTTTAGTTTTTTTTTGTTCAATATTCTTTAGTGGTTCTTCTCCACAAGGATTCATGAACACATTATTTAGTTGTGAAAGCTTTTGATTAAGTTATCATTATTCATGGATTAGGTATATTGTTAAGAATGAAGATGACATTTAATTCCACGTTGATTCACTTAAATTATGCATCCTTTGTTTCAACATTGGGCATAATACATCTTTACAACTGCAGGTTGCTCCATGCATTTAATCGTAGAAAAATTGCTGTCACCAAATATTCATGGTGTTAGGTTTAGTCATTTATTTCAATACTAGGTATGCTATAGGATGAAACCTCTGTCTCATTACTAGGTAGAATGTGTTGAGTTAACTTGAAGTTGTTAATCACAGTTACGAGGCATTGTCACAAACATGTGCTACTTGAGTAATGTGTGTGTCTGGTCATTACTTTAACACAAGGTGTGATGTAATATGCAACTCTTTCATTCCACCACTAAGTAGCATACATTGTATAACAATAAATTGATGTGTGGCATGATATAATCTGGTGGTCTTGGTCTTGTGTTTTACTCCTAATACTCAATACTTTTCCTTCAAAGCAAACGTTGGCTGGGAGCCAACAACAAAGGAGACTACCTTACCGTGATCCATATTTTTAAATGTTGCTTCAACAAAATATGTGCATTTAAATCTATAACTCCACCATCCCTAGTCATTAACTAGTTGAAGGAATTTTTTAGGTTCAAGATATCAGTCTTCCTTTATTTGGTTCAATAGGTTAAATATGTTCCCTTTCTTTTGAGCCTTTTTTGACATGGATTTTAGAGGCACATTCCTTATCAAAATCCAGGTTGAACTTGTTGGAGGGGTTTCTTCAAGGAATTCATATGATGATTCATCTAATTCCTTATCACAAGTTTTAGGGAATTTATATCCTTGTGAAAAAAATGAAGGTGTAGAATAATGACCACATTCCTACAAGGATAATTGGAAATTCTCCCAATCATCTAAGCTATTTAAATTCCATGTATTATGGGACAATTCTTAAGGTCATTAGATATCATTAATGATGATTTATGTTATCTCGCGTATCTTAAATTCTAGTATCCAGTAGCAATGAAATTTCTTAAATAATCAATTGCATTTCAGAGGAGTGGATCGTTGAGTGAGTTACCAAGGTACTGAATGCCACCAGGTACTTTACAATGTCAAATTCGAGAAAGCCTTGTTATGATTTATTGATGCCTTGATCCATTTAAATGAAGAAGGCTTGGTATTATTTATAGCTGCTTCACATAAAACCAGGTTGGATTCCTTACACCTTCAAGCTAGGTAAACGATCTTTACAGATAGGTCATTCATGACCTTGGAACTGTTGTCATTGAATCATGGTGGCAAGCCATGATAATACAAGTCCACCTTCCTTGGAACTTGAATGTAATTTATCTTTTATGCCTCAATGTAAAAAGCATCTGTGTACACGTGTGCCACGCTCAAGTACCTTTGCACGCAGATTGAAAAGATGAGAGCACCAAACTATGATGGTTGCAACTAATCAAAGCTTCCAGGGCTTGCAACTTATTTGTGGAACAAATGAAAAGTATTATTACAAAAAAATGATTTAAGGATGATTGTTACATATATCTATCTCTCTCTCCCTCCCTATTCCTCTTCCTCTCTCTCTCTCTCTCTTCCCCTTCCCTCTCTTTCTCTTCTCCTTATCTCCCTCTCTCTCTCCTTCTCTCTCTCTTTCTTCACACTCTTATCACTTTCTCTCCATCTCTCCCTTGTCACCCTCACTCTCTCTCTCCAGCTTTCCCTCTTTATGTCTTTCTTCTTCCCTCTCTCTCCCTCCTCCTCCAACTCCATCTCTCTCCCCCTCCCTCTCTCCTTCTCTCTCTTAAGACCTCTCTATTTTCCTTCCTCTCTCTCCCTTTCTCTCCCCCCCATGTCTCTCTCTCTCTCTTTCTGCCTTACAAATTTGTCACTATCTCCCTCCCTATCTCCTTCTCTCTCTCCCATTCTCTCCCCCTCCATCTCTATGTCTCCCTCTCTCTCCCTTTCCCTTGTCTCTTCCCCTCTCTCTCCCCTCCTTCTATTTTTCTTCCCTCCTCCTCTCCTCTCTCGCTCACTCTATCATCATCTCTCTTTTGTCACTTTATCTATGTCCCCACCTCTATCTCTCTATGTCTTTGTTCTTCCATCTCCCTCCCTCCCCTTGCAACTCCATCTATCTCTCCCTCCCTCTCTCCTTCTCTCTCTTAAGTCATGTCTCTCTTCCTTCCTCTCTCCCTTTCTTTACCACCTCAGTCCGTCTCTCCCCACAATCTCTCTCTCTATCTCTCACCATCCAACTCTGTCATTATCTCCCTCCCTCTCTCCCCCCCCCTCCATCTCTATGTCTCCCTCTCTCTCTCTCTCCTTCTCTTTGTCTTCCCTCCTCTCCTCTCTCCCTCACTCTCTCTCCATCTCTCCCTTGTCACTCCCCCTCTCTCTACCACTATCTCTCTATGGCTTTGTTCTTTCCTCCCTCTCTCCTTCTCTCCCTCCCCTCCTCTCTCTCTTCATTCCCCTCTCTCCCTCTCCCTCACACCTCTCTCTCTCCCCCCTCCCCATCTCTCTCCTTCTCCCCTCTCCATTAATATGATTAGGAATTGTCACTTCATGTAATCAATAATATATGCAAGGTCTAATATATTTTACATTTTAATTTTTTTTATTGTGAAATGAGTTATGGTTTTTGGGCATGTGGTATTGATAAACCATGGCATTGTAACAAAATCTATTTACAAGTTAATAATATCCATGTTAAAGTGGGGGTGAATATCCATGGTTAAGAATCTTGCTATATTGTAAGTGTATTGAAAGTATTAAGTTTTTATATCCTTTTTAAATTTAAATATGGTTTATATGGAATCATTATTAGTCCCTACCAAGGTAGGACTCTAACAATCGATTTATTAATAGCTATTAATTTAGCATTGACCAATGAAATTTACAATGTTTACTTTGAAATTAAATATTTATTTTTCAATATTATTAAGAAAATTAATTTTCAAACACTTGATTGAACCATAATTGGAATGTCTTATTGCAGCGTTTTCACAATATAGTGCCATGTGGATAACTACATTACATATTTTATGTCATAATTTATAGACATGGTTCCAGTATTTATGCATATTTTTAGATATTTGTGTAGTGATTTTTTATTCTTAAAATCTTCAAAAATAGCTTATACTAAACTAAATAACATAGTTACCATCAATTAACTTTAGTTAAAGGGACTAAGCTACAATGCAAAACAAAATTATAATATAATAATTTGAATTTTATTATTTTTATTACTTTTAAATTTTTATCATTAATTGAATCAAGATTTAAGTATTTTCACTCATTTAGGATAGTGCAACATCTTCCCCATACTAGGCTCTATATTATTTTTAACATTTTATTATTTCTATTTTTCAATTAAGTTGACATATAAATGTTAAATGTTTATGTTTACAAATATTTATGCCTACACATCTCACCCTAAAGTGGATTGTAGAGTGCCTCTCGACACATTAAGTACATTTTTTGTTTGTTTGTTAAGTTGTCTGTGCCCTCAAGAGATGATTACATGATTAACCGTTGGCTTGAGACACTCTGACCTAGGAGCCTATAGCACCCATCCTAGGCCACACCAACCCTTGCCTCTCGACACATTAAGTACATTTTTTGTTTGTTTGTTAAGTTGTCTGTGCCCTCAAGAGATGATTACATGATTAATCGTTGGCTTGAGACACTCTGACCTAGGAGCCTATAGCACCCATCCTAGGCCACACCAACCCTTAATATGACTGGTTTTTTACCCACTAAGTTTTGAATTGGTGACCTTCACATCACAAAGTGACTTCCCATCACACTGTATTCTATAACCTTAGGCCACACCAACCCTTAATATGACTGATTTTTTGCCCACTAAGTTTTGAACTAGTGACCTTCACATCACAAAATAACTTCCCATCACAATATATTCTATAACCTTAAACAACACAATACAAACATTTATAGATAACAATTAATAATAATTATTCTCGAAGTAAATTACTTTCAAAATATATAATTGTAGAGTACCTCCCAACCCAATAAAAACATGTTCAAAATATATAATTGTAGAGTACCTCCCAACCCAATAAAAACATTTATAAATATGATTAATAGTAATCATTCTTATAATTCACCTATAATTAAATTATATGTATAAATACAAATAAAATTACATTATATTTATTTTTAAAATAAATTTAATTGATTAAATTTAAAATATATAAATGCATTTTTAAAATAAAATTTTAAATTATTTTAATGATTTAAATTGATTTTAATTCAAGACCACACAACAAAATAAAATAATAATATAAATCCAAAACATATGGAATCCTGCTCTTTAAAAACTACAACAAATTATTTTACCAGGCAGATATTATCTACAGCTACTAACCTGCAAAATTGAAACTTCATTGACTCAGATCACCATAAGTAACATCAAGGATATCAAAACAGTTTGTCTCAAGTGTCTTCGTGAAGATAAAAGCCAAAACCAAGCCGATGTAGAGTGCGGAGGAAAACGAAGCAGAAACAGCAGCATGGCAAGTTCCTCTTATCCGACCATATTTCACAATATCATTCCTCGACCACGGCCTGTGAGCACCCGCCTGCGACGTTGTCATGTCACATTTTGCAGCCTCAAGGTATCATACAATCCCATCAAGAAATATTTTTGTGACGGACACACTTATCTGACTCTTCTTGTTATTTAGCACTTCAGGAGGAGAAGAATGGACAAGGGGAACCAGATGAGCAGAGGACGACTAAAACAGTATTCGTTGCAGGTGCGACAGGAAACACAGGCAAACGGATTGTAACCCAACTCTTATCCAAAGGATTTAATGTCAGGGCTGGTGTCCGCGATGTGGACAGTGCCAAGAACAATTTCCCAAATAATGACGCCAAAATTCAAATTGTAAATTGCATTTTCTTCACTTCATGTTTATTATGTTGAATGGAATCTTAATAGTTGTTAGCATTTGTGCTTCAGAGCAGTATTGTCGTGTTTGAATGGACCAGTCATTTGCAAATGTGGGGTTTGCAGGTCAAGGCAGATGTGACAGAGGGTGCTGCTAAACTGAGTGAAGCAATAGGCAATGCTGAAGCTGTCATCTGTGCAACAGGGTTCCGCCCTTCTTTAGATTTTCTGGCGCCATGGAAGGTTAATTCCCCTCTAATATTTGGATAATTCAAACGCTTGGGTAATGTATACAATTCTTTTGTCCATTTGACACTCCTATTGATAATGCCAGAGGTGGTTACAAGTATAGATATCGAGTTTCAGTCGTTAGTGAAATGTAAACACAATGATAATTAGAAAACAATACAGAGTTTCTGCTGGAAGAAACTCTTCAAATTTTTGTCTTTACACCATTGTACATAGTCATAAAATCAACCACTTGGTCCTCTGTACAGAAATAACACTACATTTTTATAAGACAGCATAATCGTAACTGAAACTGGCAACTGACCCATTACAGTTGCTGGTAACTGAACTTTCATGGCTGTTCATTCATATCCACAAGATGTGGCACTTCTTCAGTAGCAACATAGCCGCAAATCTCAATTGCAGGTTTCAACTTTCAACCCCATCTCCCATCCTTATGTGCGGATACTCACCAACCTAATCTGACAAACCTCAGTTACAGGTCTCACTCCCCATCTGTCCTACTTATGTGGAGATACTTACCAACCTGAAATTCTGACATCATTCCTTGTGAATCCCTGTAGACTTCCATATGGGAACTTCGAGCACCCGTATGTCCAGACCACTCATCCTCACTCAATCCCTGTGATCCTTGTGTGTTGGTGCCACAAACAACTTTTTTGAAGATCCACCTTGGTTCAGGTCCAAACCAATTTTAAAATGTGTCATAGCTCTGCAACAAATGCTTGAACGAAAAAATGCTGAACAGACACCAATATGAACAATCCAATTGCCTATTTTTCTAACAGAACTTGAAAATTTAGATATCAAGACGTTCGAGCCATGTGCAAGTACGCTCTAGCACCCAACACTTTAAGAATCATAAAACCTTCCTCGGTGTTTTTTTGACAGAAATTGCCCAATTCATGGCAGGAGTCGGATCAATCTCATGTGGCGTGTCACTTCAGGGAATCCCAAGTAAAACCATCTGAATGTGCTGAGAATTGAACCTGGGCCAGTGGTGGTAAATTTCCACTGATCTACGGCTGAACCACAACCCAACCAAATAAGGAAACTTCTCTATTGGTCGTTTCTCCTTCTTAGTGTTATGCGAAGAAGGAACATTTTAGTCTGTAGAGGGGTAGGGATTGACTTCAGCATATGATGCTTCTAATTGCAAGAATACATGCTTGTTTTTGCAGATGTCAGTCAAGTTGGTCAGTGTTGTCAAAACTTGAAAATATATCACAAAAGTCTAGCCCCAACATTTAAGACCATTTCATGGCGGTTCATGAATTTCATTGTGTTGATGCAATTATTATGGGGGGTTAGACTGTCCTTGTAGTTGTTTCTGATTCGAGAACATGGTAATCACCATGCATGCAGGTCGATAACTTTGGTACGGTGAATCTAGTTGATGCATGCCGGAGTATTGGTGTGAACAGATTCATTCTTATTAGTTCCGTCCTAGTCAATGGTGCAGCAATTGGACAGTTACTTAATCCTGCTTATATTATCCTCAATGTCTTTGGCTTAACACTAGTTGCAAAGCTACAAGCAGAGCAGTATATTAGGAAGTCTGGTATTAATTTCACCATTGTTCGGCCAGGAGGGCTGAGAAACGACCCTCCAAGTGGCAACATAGTCATGGAGGCTGAGGTAAACTTGCAATTTATATGTATTGGATCATCAAATTTATTTAAGTTTTAGAGCTCCTTTGACATAGTTACGGATTCATATAAAGAGGTTCTAAAGTTAAACACTTTACGAAACCCATCTTTAAGAGAAAAAAAATCTTCATTCTTGAATCGTTTTGACATAATGAGACTTGAATTCAACAGGACACTCTTTTCGAAGGTTCTATATCACGAGACCAGGTTGCTGAAGTTGCTGTAGAAGCTCTATTATATCCGGAAGCCTCATATAAAGTTGTGGAGATAGTCACTCGAGAAAATGCTCCAAAAAAATCTTTTCAAGAACTGTTTGCCTCAGTCAAATAAGGTCAGCTGGTTTGGGATTAGGATATAGGATTCAATAAAATTATTTGATGTACGTGACCTTGTTAATGCTGATTGTTACATAGCACTCCAGTATGGCAGCTACACACAAGGAGTTGCAGTGCATTGCTTCTAATGATTTGTCTGTGATAAAATAAATATACTCTCTGGAAACGGGATTTATTCAATTTCTGTCTGATGCATGATTGATTTTCATCATGCCTTGTTGCTGATTTGTTGTTATGCCTTAGATTTTTGCTACATATCCTGTTTGATTTGCAATCCTCAAGGATAGAGGAGAGTGTTGAATTTATTTTTACATAACTGTCAATATGCTAATGCTAAAGCTTTTTTTAAGAACCATTGATTTTCTCTGGTCAAACAATTGGTCTCTAATGGAATCCTGCTTTTAATTGGGTTTCAACTTTCAGTTTTCTTATTGCTTTGTAGTTCTTTGCCTGAAATAATACTCCCTTCTTCCCTCTTTCAGAACACAATAAATTTGCCATTTTTCAACATCCCTTGCATTTTGGGAGACTACTTATATTATTGTGGGGCTTAATATGCTTTATTCAATCACCACAGTTATTGTCTTAAACTATCAAAGAATGCCCTATGGCTTTCCTAAAAGGCCCAGGACTGATGAAAAGGCCGCTTGTTATTGTCTTAAACTATCAAAGAATGCCCTATGGCTTTCCTAAAGGCCCAGGGCTGATGAAAAGGCCGCTTGTGAGGATTACAAATTTTCCCTTAATATGATCCCAGTGTCTGTCAAGGACCATCTTAGAAACAGTCCTGAAACTGCCAGTGTCAGAACTCTTTCCAAGATGACCATGGTAGGTCACCTAGATCAATCTAAAAAGGCTAGGGCTCCATCCGCAGTAGTTAAAAAGGGCACTTTCAAGAATCACAAATATTCCCTTCATGTGATCCAGGTGGCTGTCCAGGGCCATCTTAGAAACAGTCCTGAAATTGGAGGGCCATCTTAGAAACTGTCCTGAAACTGCCAGTATTAGAACTGTTTCTAAGGTGGCCATGGATCGCCAGCTAGATCAGTCCTTTCCCTTGGAGTTGACATGATCTCCATTGTGTCAAGTGCTTGTACCAAATGGGGAGCTTTTGTCAGGATTCACTTCACGGTGAACTCCTTGCCTTGGTGAAGAGCTGTCCTACTTTGACAACCCAAAAGAATTGTATATTCCAGTGTTGGGATTATCCATGATTTCTCCCAATATTTCCATTTTTTTTGTGGAGTATTTCAGGTTTTTGATATTCCAATATTTTCAGTTTTTCATATATGAGTTTATGCTCATTGATATTTTCTGATATTTTCTGGTATTTAAATTTTTCCCCAAGGTCTAATATGAAGATGGGGTTAGCAACAACCCTTGTTTTTGCAAGTCTGCAGAATTGACTTTTGATATCACCCTTGCATTCAGCTCATCAAGAGATTTCCAGTGATACCAACCTTACCTTGATCCAATTCCTGGATCAAAAGTTACACTTGTTTTAAGTTTGGCCCATTAGAAGGGGCAATGTCAGCATACTAACCATGTGGTGCCCATGTGGCCTCCATGCAGTTGGGCAGGTCAACTTGGCGTGCCTATTGTCAGGTCCGCGTCATGCGTCATGCTACTGTGGGTTATCCCTACTCGCAGTGTTTTGCATTAAATAAGGAAAAGGTGGTGGTGGGCGACAAATGGTAAGCGCGAACTTAAGGTTCCACAATGGAACTCGTGTTAGTGTCAGTCTAGTCATACTGCCATCAGTGATCAAAACTACTCTTTTGCATTTGCATATTAGGTGTTTCATACCGAATAAAATTTCACCATTCCGCTAGGTCATGGATTCATTGATGGTAGTAATTTTTATCAGTTTTCCCTCATGATGATACTTGCTGTTTTTCCTCCTTATGGTCTTCAGACATTAGTCTCTTTCATTCTCAAAACTATACCAGTAGGTCACAGGATGGGTCTCATTAGTTTCTAAGGTCTCACCATGGTCAAGTTAATGGGTCAAATGTCAATAACGTCAGCAAGGTCATGAGGAAGTCAATAAATTCAAAGTCACAGCACCAGGGCAATCAAAGAAGACATTTATTCAGCTTGATGTAAGATTCACCTCAAAACCATGTTTTGAGGTGAAAGCATGATACTTTGCCTTTCGGTCACAATTCAGAAGCTGTTATCTCCGCAAAGTGAGGTCCCTGCCTTCAAAGAATTTTTCCACAGCATGTTCAGCACCAGATCATCTTCAAAGCAGATCCATCAGAAAGAGCCCGGAAAGAGCTTTCCAACGGTATACTACACTCTCAAAATTGACTTCTGAATTGAATTTTATGCTTAAGTGAAGTAAAAGCCCTTATACCCTCATATACCCCCTATTTCCCCCATTTTCCCTTTGAAACTTTGTGTTATTAAAGTTTAATATCCCTTTAAAAAATTCCCTTTTCCGACTATAAAATCGCATTATAAATACAAATGCGATTATGCTAAACCACTTCCCCTCCATGCCTTAGGACTTTATAATAAAAATTTCACATTATAATATCCCGCCGCAACCACTTCCCCTTCATGTCTTTAAGCCTTATAGCAAAGTCCAAACTTTATGTTATATAAACCCCAATCGCAAATCGCAGTCGCGTGTTCTATTTGAAGAGCTCCGATCAGCCCATCGCAAACACTTGCGATGTGATTGATCGCACACAACTCCGATCATCGCAATCGCAAGTCCCTCCCCCGATCCTCCGATTGCGATCCATCGCTTCCCGCCTCCCGATCCGCCCCTCCGATTAATCGCTCCCGATTATCCCTTAGCCGTCGATTCCACCATCCAATCCGACGGTCCTCCGCCAATCGGAACATCCCAATCGCACCATTTAAATCCCGCCTCCGATTGAAGCCCCCGATTGATGTCGCAACCGTCGATCTTTCCCGCCGATCGGACGGTCCACAATCAATCGCATCCCCTCCTTCCGAATCTCTCAATCGCAAGTCCCTTCCCGATCCTCTGATTGACATACCCCCGATTAACCCACAACCGTCGATCTTCCCCGCCGATCGGACGACCCACGTCTAATCGCTTAATCGCACATCCCTTCTTCCCGATTGCGATTACTCTCCTCTTCCGATTTGCGATTGCGATTGGTCCTTGGGTCCCACCATCAGTACTTCCGCTCATTCATAAATAAAGGGCCTAGCCCTTTGTTAATTCAATACTTTGGTTATATTTGTTTATTACAAAGGCCTTCCTCCCATCGCATCGCATATCTGTAATATGTCACTCCGCCGTGCCCTCCGCTCCGATTGCGATTGCGATTGCTGTTTGTTATGTCATATCTCTCCGCTCCCCCATTCCGATTGCGATTATAATGCAATTCTCGCCTCCTTTCCCTCCTCTATCCCATTGAAAATATGGTTTCCCTTCACAAAGCATATATGTTATTACGTTCTATTTCTGTAGTATTTTATTAAAAAAGTCAGAGAATAAATAAATAATGGAAAGCGGAACGTCAGAGGCCAAAGAAACAGAAATGTAACAGTCGCATCTTCAGCAATGATTCTAAAGGATCCACGCTACAGGTTTCGCCTCTGCATTGGATATCCGAAAATTTCAGGAGGAATAATGTAACGCAGCTCTTCCTTTACGAATATATTATGAGCTCTTGGTCTTCCATCTTCAGTTATGATTCCTCCTCTTCCCATCGATCTATATTCCCACAAATTATGTCTATTTATTGTAAATTCCAATCATTTGTAAGAAGAGGCTGAAAGTCTGAGGTCTAAAAACTCAGAAGTAGGGGAATAGTGTGGCAGTGAGCGCTGTGCTCCGTTGTACAGTTTGGCAGGGAATTAATAAAGTGATGCAGCTTTGATTTGTGGGATTCATGTGGTATGAGTTTTAGCATATGTCTTTTCTTTGTGTTTCATATGTACTTTGTTATGTTGCAACATTCATTCATAAACATTTCCAGTTGAATGTTTTCAAGTTAGAAAGGTAGAATCCATTTTATATGCTCTGCCTTGGGGAATCATTCATACTCTTTTATTTTCTTCTGTTTGAAAAGGATTCATTTAGTATGCCCTTTTCAGCTTCTCAACAGTCTTTCCGCTCCACCTTATTTCAAACTTGATTGCTAAATCTCCTGCCTATCTTGCCCCATGAAATATCCTGTACCTTGATTTAATTCCTCAGTTCATACTGTCCTTTTGTTCCATACATCCCTGAAATCTCAGTTATCCATCAAAACTCTTTTCCCCATTTATATACCTAGCCTAAAATCAGTTTCATTATTGCTTTATCGAATATCTACTCTACGGAGAGAGCCCTCTTCTGTCCTTGTAGGGCTAGCTACAAGGCTAAGCGTGGTTTAGTTGTTACCCTGATTTGCCTTTTTCAGCCTGAGGTTCAGATTGGGTGCTAACAACTCGGACCACATTGGCCAACCTCTGCCGGTGCTCTCACATGTGTTGTGCTGTGCATTGATCAACACGAGGGGCGGTGAGCAGTGACAGTTTTGCACTCCAAGTTCCGTTGGATCCCACATGTAGACTTCTTGCCCATAGTCACACAACGTTGGCCAAGTGTATCGACCCCGCTCTTTTATTGAAATTAACCACTGCGGCCTGTGGCCAATGACTGGTGCCTGTACATATGGTGTGGTTCTGCTGGGGCATGGTTCCACTAGCGCTCGCTCAGTGTCAGCCCACCAACATTCATATGAGTTTAAAATTCACCGCTCGGTGGTGTCGACAACATACCATACATTATATGAAACAAAAATCCCAAGGTAAACTCTATGAACGAGAGGGAAACCACCTTGCCTGTGCCCGACAGCTTGCAGTCTTAAAGAAAACCTACTCCTAGTAGTTATGCCCCGAGGCCTGAGGTCTCAACCTCTCAAGTTAAACAAAGCAATCATGTAGGAGTGGTTTGACTATGCATTTCATTACATATGATCATAGTACATCACGTGATGATAACACATAACTACACAATCTTCATGATCATAATAATAAATAGTACAGTCCAGATAGACATCGAACTATGAATTTACAGGACATCATACCAATCATGGTCATATCACTGAGCTTCACATCTCAAGCAATCATTTATATTTATAACACACAAGATACTGCATTATTCACAAAGTAATACAATTCATCACAATCCATAAGATAATACACATTAGCAATGTACACTTATCTGTTTATTTAAACATGTCTAGAAATTGAAGGAGGGACTTCAACTCTCCACCCAACCACATGCCAGCCACACTGCAGTCTTTCTTGCAGTCGATCACCCCTGAGCCAGATCCAAAGTTCGAGGGGATGTGTATTCAGGGGAAATTAACACCCATTCATCACATAACCAGGAGAGAGAGTCCACCGTCCAGGTGTTTTCACAGCCTCATGGCAAGCACCACAATGACTCACTTGCTCTCTGATTAAAAAACAAGGCTTCACCCAAGATCAAATGAATTTTTTCTCAATTCCAGGAGATTGAATCATGGCTTTTTTTGGTTTTTCAGTCGCCATTTCATGGGAAGCACTGCAAGTGTCTGTAGTCCACTATCCAGGTGGTTTCACAGCCTCATGGCAAGCACCACAATGACCTAGATTGCACTGTCCCAGTCGTTTAATAGGCAGGCAACAAGCACCAGGTGGTTTCACAACATTACAACAAGCACCATAGTGATCCAGTCCTTCACCAAGCTCCTCATTGATTAATCAGGCTTAGACACACCATCCAGTGGCCTTAACATAATCACAGGGAACACGTTCCCAAATCACAGAACACAGGGTTCAATTTATGCCCATCTTCTCTCCTTCTTCCATCACACCAGTAGCTTCAAATCATAATTCCTCTATAGTGTCTTCACTTAGAACTCCCTTGTTCCACGGTTTTTGGCACTTTGTGGGCTCTTTGTGCAGGAAGCTTTTGTGCCAATGATTCTCTTGCTCTACACATTTACCTGAAGTCTGTCGTCTCTTCTTCTCTCACACACTCGACCTTTTGGTTTGCTACCCTCTTTCTCTCTCTCCATGTTCCACAAGGAATGAGGACGATATGGGCGATGTCCTCCACTTAGGCTGCCCACTCTGACTTCAATGCTTGCTAGTGCAGGCTAGTCCGTGATTACGCAGATAGTCATGAAAATTAAGGGTGGTTGGTATGGCCTGCTCATGTCACACCATAGGAAATCCAACCCACACGTAACAAGCACTCAATGACCCTCCCCTCAAAGCTTTGGATCTGTACGTCCCTCCCTTCAGCCAGTCATCAATTTATTTCCACATAGATTTATATGCATCTATAGTTCACATAGTTGTGTTTACATACACGGGGTTTTATGAAAAAGGGTTGTTACATATCCCACCCCCTTAAGGGAACTCTGTCCTCAATGTTCTATAGACTGAACAAAAACAACCACCGAGCTTTATATTTGCAACTCTTACATTTATTTACATGGTAAACAAAAATGTGTAGTATACCCTCATTTGATTTGCCATTTCCCAATTGGCTTCATCGGGTGCAAAGTGCTTCCATGTCACTTTGACTTGCTCTATTACTCGATTTCAGAGTGTGAGTTGCTTCTGTTCCAGGATGCACAGTGGTTCTGGTTGGAGCTCTCCCTCGGGTTCCACTTGTATCACAGACCAATCAACAATATGATTAGTCTCATGTACATACTTCGTAAGTAAAGAAATGTGAAAAACATTGTGTGCTTTCACTGTGGGTGGGAAGGCCAATCTATATGCCATTGGCCCCACTCTTTCCAAAATCTGAAATGGTCCACAAAATGTGTGTGCAAACTTAGCACAAGACCGTACTTTCAGTGAAATCTTCCTTGGTTTGATGCAGAGATACACGTGCTCTGCCACTTGAAATTCCTTGTGCATTCTTTGCTGATCTACATAACTCTTTTTCCTATCTTGGAATTCCTTCAATTTATGCCTAATATGGAGCACTTCCTACTCCATCTCCTTCAACATGTCCGATCCAAGGACCACCCTATTCATTGGGTCATCCCAACTAATAGGAGTGTTACATTTTCTGCCATATAAAGCCTCGAAATAACTCATCTTTAACGACTCTTGGTACCCGTTGTTGTAGGAAAAATCAACTAGTGGTAGGAATTCTTCCCACCTCTTTGGCTGATGCATAACATATATCCTCAACATGTCCTTCAGAGCTCTGTTCACTCTTTTGGTTTGTCCATCAATTTGAGGATGATACGCCATGCTAAAAGATATCTGGGTTCCAAAACTAGCAAACAACACCTTCCAAAATTGGAAGTAAACTTGGCATCACAATTCAAAATGATCTTCTTGGGTATGCCATTCAATCTGAATATTTCCTTCATGAAAATCTGAGCTATGTCAATTTCCTTGTGAGTGGACTTGATAGCTATAAAATGAGTTGCCTTACTCAACTTATCTACCACCACCATAATTACATTATGCTGCTTGGGTGTTCTTAGCAATCCCGTGATGAAGTCCATAGATATGACTTACCATTTCCACTTGGGAATGGGGATTGGTTGTAGCAATCTCGCTGGGTGTCTGCATTCCACTTTGACTTCCTGACATTCCAAGAACCTAGCAATGTAATCAACAACTTCCCTTTTCACACCTGACGAATAATATATATTTTTTATGGCTGTTATCATTTTTTGATAACCAAGATGACTTGAGTAAGGTATTTTATGAAACTCGTCCAAGATGAACTTCTTCAAGTCACCCATGCAAGGTATATACCACTTGTCGTTGAATGACAACATTGTATTGCCTATAAGCATGTAGTTTTATTCAATGGCCCTTCCGGCTCCTTCTGCAAGTGATCTCTCACATGCTGAAAGTGCTCATCTTGTATCAATGCTTCCTTGATCTTTTCTTTGATATTAAATTCGCAAGTGCTCATGTTTTCTAAGTGTGCCACTTGTAGACTTCTACTAAGTGCGTTTACTACCTTGTTCTCCTTGCCTTTAATGTGCTTTATCTCAAAGTCAAACTCATTGATCAAAACTAACCATCGGGCTTGTTTAGTGTTTAACTTGGGCTGGTCAAACAAGTATCTTAGCCCTCCATGGTCTAACATCAATACAAACTTCCTCCCAAGCAAGCAGTGCCTCCACATTTCCAATATGTGCACTATCATTTCAAGCTCTAATTCATAAGTGACATAGTTTTTCTTGTGCTTGTTTAATTTTCTTGAGTCATAACAAACATGTCCTTCCTGCATCAGGACTCCACCTATTCCTTTCTTGTAGGCATCTGTGCAGACCAAGAAGTCATTTTTCGGATCTGCTATCTGCAAAATAGCTGCACATGTGAGCAATCGCTTAAGCCACTCAAAAATAGCTGTGCACTCTGATGTCCATTGGGAATTTGACTCCTTTCCTCTGCAGGGTTGTGACTAGATGCCTAATGTTTGAAAAATATCGAATGAATCGCCGATAATATCCAACCAATTCCATGAAAGATCTCACTTTGGTGACATTTTTGGGAGGGGGGCATTCCATGATGGCCTTAATATTCTTGGGATCCATTGCCACTCTTGAGATGACATGTCCCAAGTATTGAACCTATGATCGAAAGAAATCAAATTTGCTGAGCTTGGCATAGAGCTTTGTGTTCTATCAACAACTGCAATGCTACTTTCAAATGTTCCTCATGATCTTCCGTGGTTTTTTAGTAGACCAGGATGTCATCCACAAAGACCAAAATTGTCCAAATATGGGCTAAGGACATTGTTCGTCATACACGTAAATGTGACTAGGGAATTGGTAAGCCTGAATGGCAACACCACAAACTCGTAGTGTCCATTTCTTGTTTTGAAAGTTGTTTTATGAATGTCGTTGTCCTTAATTCGAACTTGATGATAACTAGATCTTAGGTCTATTTTTGAGAACACTACAACCCCTCTCAACTGATCAAACAAGTCATCAACTCTAGGCAACATGTACTTGTTCTTCACTATTGCTTTATTCAATTGTCAATAATCGATGCAAATCCATAGTGTGCCATCCTTTTTCTTTACAAATAACGTTGGGGCTCCCTAGGGTGACACGCTAGGTCTGATATACCCTTGGTCCAACATTTCCTTCAACTGTAATTTTAGCTCTACTAACTCAAGCCTGCTCATACAGTGTGGGGCTTTCTAGACTAGCACCGATCTAGGAAGAAATTCAATGGAGAAATCAATTTCTCTCTTGGGTGGCAATCCTAGTATTTCCTTCGTAAACACATTGCTGAACTGCTTTTAGACTGAGTGAACTTCCATTTCGGCCTCATCGCTCTTTGGCTCGCTGGTCACTTGGACCACGTACAATGCACACCCTTTTCAACTACACCTCTTTACTTGCAGTGCTGATATTTGTTGGATGGGTACATGCTTCCTTATTCCCTGAAGCACCATTTTCTCACTTTCATCGCCGAGCAATTTCAGCGACTTGTCATAACAATCCACTTTGGTTCTATGGGCCGCTAGCCAATCCATGCCAATTAGGACATCATATGAGCCCAAAAACAAAAGATTTAGTGTATTTGAACTGGACCTGCCGCTTATCATCAGGGGGTACGATTCCACCACGTCTGTCACATATCTTTTAGTTCTTGTGGCCAGTTGAACTTGCCATGATTTCTCATGGGCTTTCTTTTGTAGAGCACATTTGTTGGTGATCTTTGGGCTGAGATTAGAACCTGGGTCAATTAAAATTGAAACTGGTTGGTTAACGACCATACCTTCCATCTCAATTACTAAAGCTTGATGGCTAGCCTACCTGTTGTGCAATGCAACATAAATTCGTGGCACATTCTAAGCCACATCGTTCACTGTTGCTGCCTCTTGTACATTGTACAACCTCATGCCATTCTGTTGTCGTTGAGGAAGGTATCTTCGCATGTGGTTCTCTCCACATGTCCAACACTGCAAAGGCCCTCTTATGAACTCCATGGCCTCTTCTCTTGTTGGCCAAGTGGGCTGATCTCTACTGGTAGTAGTGGCCTTGCACTGAAACTCCCCCTTGGCGAGAGGGGTGAACTTCACATTTATCCCTCTTGGCTTATATCCTGAGGGTCGTGGCCCTTTCCCCTTGAATTTGGTCTTATATCTCATTTCCCCATCTATTCGAAACTCAACCCTATGCTTGGACTACTCGTAACAATATTTGGCCTTTCAGATTGTGTCCTCGAGGGTTCTTGGTTCATCAAACTCAATTCTATCCCGATAAGTTTGAGGTAATCCATTAAGACACCCTTTGAATCTTCACTTTCTCGTCTCTTATGTATGGTATGTACCTCAACAACTCCAAAAATATATTAGAGTTCTCATCAACAGTGAGCTACCGTAACTTGTGCTCGTGAAATTCTTTAACTTTGATGTCATAGTACCCCAAACATGTACTTCTCACGAAAATATCTCTCAAACCTTCTCCATGACAACTCTTTTTCCCTAATGCCCTTGACATTTCTCAAATCTTTCCACCAAATGTCATCTTTAACCTCCGAGCTGAAAACAACCACTCTGGCCTTCATATTATCAGAGTAATAATGGACTCCGAAATACTTTCTCATTCCTAACATCCAAGCTTCTACCTCTTCAACCTTTTAACTTCTCCGTCAAAGGTGGGAGGCTTGGATTATTTGAATTCCTCCAACATTGAGCTCTTCTCTCTCCTCCTTTGCCGATATTGTCTCTTGGTTGTTGCATTAGATATCTGGTTATGACGACTTGATTTTTTTTCCAAAGTTCTAAGTGGAGTTTCCCCTCTCATTGTGTCTTCACTAGCTTGCCTGTGCCTTTTCCTTTACTAGTTGCCTTCTGTTTTATTGGCTTCTGGCCCTTGCTTTCAGATTTCAGTAGGAATTTTCTTGGATTTGTGTCAGCCTAGGTAGTTCGCACCAAGTTCATGTTGGTTTTGTCTTTGTAGATCTGACAAGCTCTGCAAGATTATTGTATTCACCTATGTTTGTCTTTTTGTACTCTAACAATCCTCTCATTGTCTGCCTTGCAACTTCTCAACTCTACTCTAAAACACTTGAGTATTTCCATTAAGTCAGGGAATTATTCTCTGACCTCTTTCCCAAGGAATCCTCTTCCTGAAGATGATAGGATTTGGGCATGTTGTACTCTACCATTCTGCTACTTGCCCCTTCTTCTTTACTAGAATTTGTAACTTCTTATCACTCTGTGTTATTGCATACACATGACTGTTAGCCAATCAAACACAAGTCTACTAAATTTACTCATCACCTCAACATATCTGCATTAGGCATGTTGATCTGAAAGTAGCTGAAATTTCAAATCCCATGTTAGTATATATGTTAGAAGTCAAAACAACATGTCATCAATTTGTTAAACCAATCAATCACATCAACTGTGAGTTCATTGTTAGCATACATGTATATATGTGGCAATTTAACCATTAGGTCAAAGTACCGTCAAACACTTTAGCTAGTGTGTGTGTGATCCTCTTCGAGTTCAGTGTTGAATCCCTTGTTCGTTATAGTCCACTCTACAACGCTTAACAAATCTCTAGACTTCCTCTTTCGAGGCCCATCCAATCCAAGTGCTGAACTAGGGTGTCGTGATACAATTATGATACGCTCCACCCTATAACATAGCCTCTATCTCCCTCCCCAAAGGCCTAATACTGAACCTTTGCTTCATATGGTGTATTTTTGGTCCTCCAGACCTAGCATTTGAACCAAAGCTCTGATACCACTATACATCACAACTTCTAACTTTACCTGGGCTTTGATACCACTCTGTAACAACCCCTCCAACCCCTTGTAGTATCTCGGGCTGCGAGAGGTGTTACATGTTGTTTTAACCTAATCCCCAAGGTTTGTTATGAAGATGGGTTAATAAAAACCCTCGTTTTTGCATGCATGTAGAATTAATTTTTGACATATCAATGTTGCATTCATCTCGTCAAGAGCTTTTTGGTGATACCAACCTCACCTTGATTCGATTACTGGATCAAAAGTGACACTTGTTTTAAGTTCAACCCATTAGAAGGGGCCATGTCAGCATACCGGCCACGTGGTGCCCATGTGGCCTCCATGCATTTAAACTGGTCAACTTGGTGGGCCTATCGTCAGGCCCGTGTCATACCGTTGTGGCTTAGCTCCACTCGTGTCATACCGCTGTGGGTTATCCTTGCCCGCAACATTTCGCGTCAAATAAGGAAAAGGTGGTAGTGGGCGGTGAGCGGTAAGGGCGGACTTAAGGTTCCACAATGGAACTCTGATAAAGTTGGTTAATCTTCACCGATGTACTCACATGTGTTTTGTTGTGCATTGATGTAAATTTTGGGCAACTAGGTCCAAACTCCATGTTGCACTGCTCATATGACGATGGTCATATTTTTGTTGGATTCCTCTTTCGGAGAGGTGCAAGATTGATCTAAAGATCATCTTGATCGGATGAGCAAAACATTTATTTTGAATTTATTTTCCGCATGTGCAAGGTCGGCCAGATTTATCCCACATGCCTAACAGATGTGTCACACACCCTCATTGATGGATATAAATTGGAGGGACTTGAAGGTCATTTTCTCATCATCTCATCACATATTCTCTCTGTGTGATCTGATTGGTTCGATAACCTTTGGAGGCCTTTTTCTTCTCACACGTGTGGAGCGAAGCTGCTGTTTTCTACGCTGATCTATTTAGGGCTTGCTGCTATTTTTTGCGCCGATCTGTTTAGGACTTTTTGCTGCAGCATTGATCGTGGTCAACCCTTGGTCGTTTGACCTCAAAACTTTGCAGAAAATCCTATTTTAGGAGGCCGTACAACTGGGCACTAAATTCGAGGAATTCTGGGCTGTTTGACTGAAGCCCTAGTTTGCTGCGTTGACTTTTCTACTGCTGCTTGCGTTGACTTTTCTGCGCTATCCCTGAGTTGACTTGCGTTGACTTGTGATGAGCTATTTTGAGGGCTGTGGGTGTGACACATGAAAGTGCTGGTTGATTGAGAAAGACTTTGCTGGTTGAAACATCCTACTGACCACTGTAACGCCACAATATCTCATATCTTTGCTGTACAAAAGGATTTGTAAATCTGATCTATATTTGGCTTGTCTTCTATTGATCTATTATTGTGTTCTATCAACATTTTACTTTCAAGTTTATGTATTGGGCCTAAGAAAGATTGAAGTAGAAGTGCATCAAGCATAGAACACCATGGTTATCTAAATTTAACAATTGATCATCGTGAGTGGTGGTGAGTAGTGAGTGTTGTTGAAAAGTAGCGAAGGAGTGGATTCCTTGATTTGTGCCTTAATTCAAGGAATCGAATTTGAGTTCTCCTTAGTCATGTACAAGTTCCAGTGATGTGGACGAGTTAAAGAAGCAATTTGACTAGTGCGAGTTTATGGAGGACCAAATTATTTGTCTTCTAGTGTGAGTTAGTTTTGGAATTGGAAGAATTGTTGGAGTTAGCCTCCTAATTTTTAGGAGGGACTAGTTAACAAGATGTGTTAACTATTGTTAACTAGGAAACCACCAGTTTGACTTTTCCAAACATAGATCTTGCTAATAGTAGCCTATTTAAAGTGCTTGTAAGGAGATCGAAGGCACAATTTGTAATCATTCTTGAGCACGGGTTTGTGTGAGCTTGTGTGGGAAAGAAGCCAAGTTTTTCTTGTGCAAATTATTGGAGGAAATTTCCCTTGGGAAGTGCCCACAAAAATAGGGATAAATTCCCATTTTTTAGGAGGCCGAATGCGCTAGGAAATAGGGGTCTGTTTGCTAAGGAATTGCGCAAGGATTTTGGGCTTGATTGTGGGCTAGTTTGAGGGAAGCAGATCAGTATTCTTGAAGATTGTTTCATGCTTGGTTCAAGGATGAGAGATCAATTTGTATTCTCTATTGAAGCAGGGTTATTTGTAAGAGATCTATTGCTCATTCTTCTTCAATGATATTCTCAAGCAAGCGAGGGTTTTCCCAGTTGGGTTCCCTAGAAAAATTGTGTTGTTCTACTGTGTGAATTTGTGCATTTATTTATGTTCTATTCCGCTGCAATTTGGTAGAGAAATTCTGTGTTTATATGAAAAGAAACTAGTATTTAAGATCGTTCATATTAGCAGATAAGAATTTCGTGGATTCTCTACATGGTATCAGAGTTGTGAACAGGAATCGACCAACACACAGTCTTCAAGTTTGAAGGATGACAACTTACATAGGATTAGGATTGAGAGAGCAAATAGACTAGATGACACCTCAAATTTTGGTGTTTGGAAAGTCTGGATATTGTTCTTGTTGGATGAGTTTGGGCTGAAGGAATTTGCTGAGAAAGGTGTTGCAGAACCTTCAAATTCATACGAGTTAAGGCTTTTCCAAAGGCATATGGCCAAGACTAAGAGGATGATCTGGGATGTACTTCAGTATCATGTATTCCCTCATATTGCAGGTAAAGATAAAACTAAGGAAATGTGGGATGCCTTAGTCTAGCTCTACATCTCGATGTGCATCTAGAGGTACTTCTCCTCTAGGTCGTTGAAGAACTCTCTTTTTTTGGTCATATGGAATGAGGCTCCACTATACAGGTACCACACACTACCCATAATCGACGACACCATGCATGCGATGAGGGTGAAATCCAACTCGAATTGTGAAGCAAGAGCTTCACCTGCCTCTCCTCCTGAGGGCTTCTTTCCAACCTTCTTGTGCGGACATTAGAGACTCCTTCCGAGAATTGGATGATGGTCCTCAAAGAGAAGCCGAGGACAATCAAGATGCAGAATGGTGAGAATGTAACTGCCTATCTCACTAGAATTCAGGAAGTCCTTGATGAGCTAGCAAATTTTGGAGAAGCCCATGGACACAGAGCTAGTGCATGTGGCTTTGAATGGGTTTACCAAAGATTGGAATACTTTCATTCAAAGTATTACTGGACGAGATAAGTTGCCATATTGGGAATGCCTATGGAGTGACTTCACTCAGGAGGAGCTAAGGCTTAGACTAGTTGAGACTTCTAGCAACAGTGGTCAGGGTTCCAAGGGTGAGAAGGAAGAGGAGAATCTTGCTCTTGTAGGTAAAGCCAAAGGGAAGAAAGAGAACAGTTAGAAGGATGACAAGAAGAAGAAGGATCTATGTAAGATCAAGTGCTTCCATTGCAATGAGTTTGGACACTTTGTTTCTTAGTGTCCTAACCGGAGGAAGAAGGGGTCGAATAAGGAGCATGTAGCTGCGTCAGTTGAGGTAGATGAGTTTGCCTCTCAGTTTGAGAAGGATTTCTCATTGATAACTTGCAGGGAAAGCTCAGTATGGAGCAACACATGGTATATTGATTCAAGAGCCTCCTTCCATATGACTAGGAACAAGGAGTATTTCAACCAGCCGGATGAGAAGGATATGTAGGTGAATGTTGAGCTTGGAGACAATGGAAAGTATGCTACCAAAGGAGTTGGTACTGTCAGCTTTGAGAGGGAGTTAGGTAATTCTCTTCGTCTTAAATATGTTCTCTATGTCCCATGGCTGAAGAAGAACCTGCTTTCAGTAGTTTTTCTTGAGGATAGAGGATATGATGTCATCTTTAGCAAAGGTTAGGCTCACCTCAAGCATCTAGCTTCAGGAGAAATGAAGCAGATAGGTATGAGGATGAAGAACCCTTACAGATTGTAGGTAGAGACTTGTGCACCCTTGAGTAACAAGGCAAGATGTGCAGATGTTGGTGAACTTTGGCATAGGCGCATGGGACACTTGCATCATGGGGAGATTCTTCAGCAGATTGTCATGTTGATATGTGTAGCTTGGGAGGTAATCCAAGCCCTAGGGTTCAGGGTTTGGAGGGAAAACCACCAGAAGGGCAGCTTGTGGGCTTGGAACCCAAGTGAGGGGTTTTGCACCCATCGTGATTTGGGCCAAAACCGTGATGGAGATACGACATGTGATGGATGAGGATGATAGTGCTCGGCGATACGATTCCAACACATTGAGAATCGTCCGAATCCGAGTTGTCGTTGGAGAGAAATTAATTTTTGAAGTTGACAAGGTAATTATTGGTTACCAAGTCATGTAGGCTTGGTGTAAAAGTGGTCCAATAGATGTGTCACTTCAAGAAAATTCGTGGAGCATTAATGTCTATAAATTAAAGGTGAAATGAGGTCATTTGAAGCATCCATTTGTGAGCAATACACTCAAGGAATACCTCTTAAATTTTATGGAGAAGAAGCCGCAGCAAGGGAGCACAAGCAGCGTGGAGGAGCCTGGAAAATAGAGTGGGATCTTCTGTGATTGAGCCGCATTGTTGTAGGTGACAGCGTGCCATTTTGAAGGTTGTTTTGGCAAGTGTTAAGGGTTGTTATTGGGTTTAGATTGCAGGGCTGGAAGGCTGCAAAAAGGAGAAGGATGCTGTTGTTTAAGGACATAATTGCAGACTGTGTGGAGGAGACAACAACCGTAGTCCACTGTTGGGCTAGGCGGTAGGCCATAGCCAACAAGTGGAGCCTATAGGAGCTGTGTTCAGGGTGGACAACAACCCTATAAGGCAGGAGGAGTCTCCTAAGGTGGACCACAGTTAGATTGGAGGCTAGTTGCTGAGTTGTGAGGAGGTTAAGGAAGCGTGGTGTGCCCTAACCAGTGATGCAACAATACAATAGTGCAGCGTGGTGACAACAGTGATATTGTGATGTGTATTGGGTCAAGTTGTGACTAGTGTTGGATCAAGATTTGTTGTAGCCTGTTGAAGCCAAGTGTATGATCTTCCGAGGTGGCGAAGTATCATACTAGGAGCATATTCAACAATGACGCGATTGGGTGCCAAAGGTCTATTGGAAGGCAGCGTGTTGGCTACCCAAAGTAGCCCTAGACGAGGTATCTTGAAGGATGAAGAGCAGCTGAAGGTTGGGTGAAGATAGGTGCCAAAGAGCAACACTTTGATGGACAAAAGTTGTTGCTAGCCTGGTAGATTGGAGCTTGGGATTAGGCTTTCCCAGAGAGCAGATTGGATCAGCCCAAGTACACTCTACAGAAGGACGTGCAACATTGTTAGGTGGCAGCCCTCGTTGAGTCTCAATGTGTAGTGGCCTTGATGGAATAAGGCACTACTAGTGAGCAGTACGGGTGTGAAGGACCAGCAGGACAAGATACGACAAAGAAGAGTTGTAGTCAAGTTTGTAATTGTATCTTGTATACCATAGACTGTTGTATTATTTAGATTTGATTTAATATAATGAAGATTGGGGATTGTACATTATTATACAATTTGGTTTAAAATTGTGTATATTTTGCATATGTGATTTACTGCTTTATATTTTCCGCTGTGCAAAGTACTTTATGGTTGAGATTCTTAGTTTGGTAGCGTCAGTGATTTAAGACGTCAGTGATTTAAGACTCTAACCTAGATCCAAGGTCGTGGAAATTCAAAGTCATAGGATTACTAACAGGCAACCTTGACAAGAGTGGAGTGTGCAAGGGGTGCACACTTGGCAAGTGTGTCAAGTCTTCTTTCCATGGTCAGGATAGCAAAGCCAAAGGGATTTTGGAGCTGGTGCATTCAGATGTGTGTGGGCCCTTTTCTTCTCCATCACTAATGAGGCACAGGTATTATGTTATTTTCATTAATGATTTTTCTCGGAAAACATGGATTTATTTTATGAAAAGAAAGATGAGGTCTTAGACAGGTTCATGGAGTTTAAGACCTTTGTAGACAAGCAGAGTGGGAATAAAATCAAGGCAGTGAGAAGTGACAATAGTGTAGAATATATCTCCAATCCCTTCAAGTTGTTTTATGCAAAGGAAGGTATTAGGAAAGAGTTGATAGCACCTCACAACCCTTAACAGAATGGGGTGGCTGAGAAGAAGAACATGAGCATTGTTGGAGCGACCAAGGCTATGTTGCATGATCAAGGGCTGCCTATGTTCTTGTAGGCAGAGGCATGAACATTGTAGTATTTCTGCAGAACAGGAGTCTACATAGGGTTCTTGGACGAGTTACACCAAAGGAGGCTTTTACAGGCAAGAAGATTGATGTTTCACACTTTCGGATCTTTGGCACAAAGGTCTGCTATCATGTGTCCAAGGATAGTAGGAAGAAGCTAGATTCCACAACAGAAAAGGGAATTTTTGTGGGATATAGTGAGACAACTCAGGCATACAGTGTATCTTCCAGGACTTAGGAAGATAGTTCTCAGGCGAGATGTGAGATTCCAGGAGGTTTAGGCTTAGAGAGTTTCCTCAGAGCATGAGCAGATTGCAGTACTTGAGGAGGAGCTATTTGCTTCCAAACAGAAGTCACAACCAACACCTCAGAGTCAGCCATAACCACAGTCTAGTGGCGAGACGATAACGCAACAGGATTTGCAGCAAGATGAGCAGAAACCAGGTCGAGAGCAGACATATCAACCAAAGCCACGCAACACAGTGAGGAAGAAGGCCAAGTGGGTCGAGAGGTTGATTCAGGAGGCTCAGGAGCAGGTCGAGGAACCTAAAAACATGTTTAGGCAAAGTAAACAACCACAAAGGTACACAAGTTATATGGCACTGATGATAGAGTTGGTGGACACTTAGCCTTCTTCTTATAAGGAGACAACTTCCTAGCAGGTTTGGCAGGATGCCATGGTGGGGGAGTATTCCTCTGTCATGAAGAATGATGTCTGGGAGATTGTAACACGACCTAGAGGGAAATTAGTAATTGGATCCAAATGGGTGTACAAGGTGAAGCCTGGAGCATATGGGAGTGTGGAGAAGTATAAGGCCAGGTTTGTGGCCAAGGGCTTCTCACAAATTGAGGGTATAGACTATGATGAGACTTTTCCCTAGTAGTACGGTATTCATCCATCAGGAATATTCTAGCACTTGCAACACAAATGGGGTGGAAGATCCACCTGATGGATGTGAATGCAACTTTCCTTAATGGAGTGGTTTAGGAGGAGATCTATATGGAGCAGTCAAAGGGGTTTGAGTAGTTCAATAGAGACACACATCTGTGCAGGCTGAAGAGAGCTCTTTATGGGCTCAAGCAGGCTTCGAGAGCATGGTACACTTGGATTGACAACTACCTTCGAGGATTGGGCTTCACTAAGAGTGAGGCGGATGCCAACCCATACTGCATCATGGTTGGTGGGATTCTGCTCATTCTAGTTCTCTATGTTGACGACCTTATATTGACTGGAGATGAGATCTTGATCTAAGACTGCAAGGAGGACCTTGCAAGGGAGTTTGAGATGAAGGATATGGGACTTATGCACTATTTCCTTGGCTTGGAGGTTTGGCAGGGTGATGGTGAGATCTTCGTGGGACAGGGCATTTACACTACAGAGATTCTCTAGAGATTTCATATGCAGGATTGCAGGTCCATGGCCACGCCTCTAGTCACAAACTAGGGGAAGGTGGATGCTTGTAGAGCATAGCGATTGGATCCTACAATTTACAGGCAATTGATTCGGTTGTTGATGTACTTGGTCAATACACGCCCTGATATTTGTTTTGCAGTCAACCAATTGAGTCAGTTCATGGTGGAATTGACTAGAGTGCATTGGGTTGCTGCAAAGCATGTGTTGAGATATCTCAGAGGCACAACAGATTATGGATTGTGGTACAAACAAGTTGATGGAGTGAGGCTTGAGGGCTTCACAAATGCAGATTGGGTAGGGAGCTCCATAGACATGAAGAGTACTTCAGTTGGCATCTTCAGCATTGGGTCAGCAACTGTTTCTTGGTACAACAAGAAGCATATATTAGTTGCACTCAATTCAGTAGAGGCCGAGTACATGGTTGCTAGTTTGGTAGCTTGCGAGGCTATTTAGATGAGGAAGTTACTTGTGGGACTTTTCAGACAGAGGATGGAGCCTACCATGATACATTGTGATAATCAAAGTTGCATTAAACTTTTTGAGAACTCAATATTTCATGATTGCTCAAAGCATATCGAGATTTGGTATCATCATCTTAGAGATTGTGTGCAGAAGGGGATAGTGAAGCTACTGTATATTCCAACAGGGGAACAAACAACATACATCTTGACCAAGGCATTGACAAGAAGCAATTTTTTTCATCATAGAGATAAGTTGGGAGTTGTACAAAATCCCTTCCTCGCTAAGAGGGAGTGTTGAAAAGTAGCGAAGGAATGGATTCCTTGATTTGTGCCTTAATTCAAGGAATCGAACTTAAGTTCTCTTTAGTCATGTACGAGTTCCAGTGATGTGGATGAGTTCACGAAGCAGTTTGACTGATGTGAGTTTGTGGAAGATTGAGTTATTTGTCTTCTAGTGTGAGTTAGTTTTGGAACTGGAAGAATTGTTGGAGTTAGCCTCCTAATTTTTAAGGACTAATTAACAAGTTGTGTTAACTATTGTTAACTAGGAAACCACCAATTCGACTTTTCCAAACATAGAATTTGCTAACAATAGCCTACTTGAAATGCTTATGAGGAGATCGAAGGCACAATTTGTAATCATTCTTGAGCATGATTTTGTGTGAGCTTGTGTGGGAAAGATGCCAAGTTTTTTCTTGTGTGAATTATTGGAGGAGATTTCCCTTGGGAAGTGTGCATGAAAATAGGGAGAAATTCCTTTTGTTTAGGTGGTGAATGTGCTAGGAAATAGGGACCTATTTCCTAAGGAATTGCACAAGGATTTCAAGCTTGAGAGTGGGCTAGTTTGAGGGAAGCAGATCAGTGTTCTTGCAGATTGTTTCATGCTTGATTCAAGGCTGAGAGATCAGTTTGTATTCTCTATTGAAGCAGGGTTATTTGTAAGAGATCTATTGCTCATTCTTCTTCAATAATATTCTCAAGCAAGCGAGGGTTTTCCCAGTTGGGTTCCCTAGAAACATTGTTGTGTTCTATTGTGTGAATTTATGCATTTATTTATGTTCTATTCCGCTGCAATTTCGTAGAGAAATTCCATGTTTATATGAAAAGAAACTAGTATTTCAGATTGTTCGTATTAGCACATCATAATTTTGTGGTTTCTCTACAAGTGTTGATAGAGTTCCACACTCCAAGTTCCGTTGGATCCTACCCGTACACTTCTCACCCACAATCACATAACATTGGATAAGTGTATCGACCCCACTCTTTTATTGAACTCGACCACTGCGGCTTGTAGCCGAAAATTGGTGCCTATACATATGACAGTTCCGTTGGGGCATGGTTCTAGTAGCGCTCGCTCGGTGTTGGCCCTCCAACATTCATATGAGTTTAAACTTTGCCACCCACTAGTGTTGGTGGAATACCATATGCCACTAGAAACGAAAATCCCAACATAAAGTTTGTGAGCGAGAGGGCAACCGACTTGCCTATGCTTGACAACTTGTAGTCTTAAAGCAAGCCTACTCCTGGGAGTTATGGCCCACGGCCTGAGGTCCCGAGCTCTCAGGTTAAACAGAACAATCAATGCAAGAGTGGTTTGACTATGCATTCCATTACATACGATCAGAGTACATCACGTGGCCATAACACAACTACAAAATCTTCATGATCATAATAATAAATGGCACAATCCAAAGAAATGTCAAACTATGAATTTACAGGACATCATACCAATCATGGTCATATCAGTGAGATTCACAACTCAGAAAATCATTTATATTTATAACATACAAGATATTGCATTATTCATAATGTAATACGATTCATCACTGTCCATAGGATAATACACATCGACAATGTACACTCTTATCTGTGTATTTAAAGATGTCTGGCAATTGAAGGACTTCAACTCTCCACCCAACCGTAGGGCAACCACACTATAGTCTTTCTTGCAGTTGATAACATCCATGCCAGATCCAAAGTTTGAAGGGATGCATATTTAGGGGAAATTCACATCCAAGGTTTCATCACATAACTAGGAGAGGGAGTCCACTGTCTAGGTGGTTTCGCAGCCTCATAGCAAGCACCATAGTGACTTACTTGCTCTCTGGTTAAAACAAAGGGCTTCACCCAAGATCAAATGAGTTTTGTCTTAGTTCCAGGAGATTGAATCATTGATTTTGGTGGTTTATCAACCGCCTTTTCATGGTAAGCACTACAGGGGTCTGTAGTCCACTGTCCAAGTGGTTTCACAGCCTCATGGCTATTGAGAAATCCTATAGGGAAGTAGTTAGGATGATTTCTCTTTTCTCGATAACTGCTTGTGATATCCTTTTACTTTTTCTTACTTATTAGCTTCTTCTCTTATTATTATGTTTTTTCTTATCATCAAACAACTACCAAAACAAGAAGAACAATAGTACACAAGAGCATAGTATATGGGTTGCAAGCCAGGGCTAAAACATCTCCACCTGAGAGGAAAACCCATAAATATCTTCTCTTCTTATAGATTCTTCAAGTGACGAATTCAAGACCTCTAGACCAAGACCAATACCCTTCCAAGACCAAGTCCGACCTTTCTAATGATGTGCTTCCTTTGTCTAAGTCAAACCCAGTCAAATCTCTTCCAACAACACAACTTCGACCCCTAGCTTCAAAATTTCGGCCTCCACTGCAGGTCTGAAATTTTCAGCCCCTACAATTACTACTGCTTCCACATGTGTGAGCGAAATTTAGCCTTCCAAGGCCTCCCAACAACTGCGCTTGACTTGCTTCCTTGTCTAGGGTTAGAAGGTGACCTATTAGGCTCTTCTTCCAACAATTTTGACCTTCTTCCAACAACTTGAGAATTTTGACCTTGAAGCAGTTGAACCCTAGCTTTTCTTCTCACATGTGAGAGAGAGATAGCCCAAAACACTTCTTTATTCATCCTTCTTCTCCTTCGCTAGCCTTCTTCTGCTTCTCCTTCACTTAGATGATGAGAAGTGAATATGTGTCCAAAGGAGGTCGAGTTTCTTTCTTTATATAGGCTTCTAAGGTGGACATGGATCCTCAAAATAGGCCGACTTGGTGTTGGAGGGTATTTCGACACTTTTAAATACAAAATAATTCTTTTTACATGTTACAATGTGCTCGATGGGGTCTTCAACATATGACAATGACTCTTTTGACCTCTTGACCTAGGACAAACCCTAGAAGCACACAATGGGTGCTTTCCCTCTAAAATAATAGACCTTGAGCATGAAACCCATGCTCCAAAAATAATAATAATAATTTTTCTTTCATTTTAATATACAAGAATCAAAAGTACATTTCAGATTTATGAAGACCGAACCTAGTTACACATTTTTCAATACTCCCTCTTAACCAGGGAGGTATTCATAACTGGTACATGTGTTGGAAAATGTAAATAGGTTCGGTCTTCATTTAATGTACTTGAGTCATCTTGTATTGTACTTGTCAAAAGAATAAAGAAAAAAATTATTATTATTATTGTGACTTATTAAAGCATGGGTTTCATGCTTGGGTCACCTTGTTTTGGGTCAAAGTCCCTATTGAGGACTTCTAGTATTTATTCTGAGTTAATAGAGAACTTTTAAAGAGACCCTTCTTGGGCTTTTCAATCATATAAAAAGGTTTAGTATTGAGTCAAATATGATTTATGTATCCTCCACATCAAGTCAGCCTAGAAGAGATCAAGTCGGCCTAAGGAGCCTAATTTGAACTCACACAGAGCTTATAAATACAAGCAAATCGAATTCATTTGGAGCGCTCTCTCTCATAAGAAGTTCGATATCTCTTGTAGCTGGTAAGAAGTTCGAAGTCTGTTGCTGGGAAGCCAAAATAAGTGCGAGTTTGGGGAAGTCTAAGGAGAAGAAGAAATCAAAATTTTGGTGCCTTTCTCTCTCTCCGTTTCATGCTTTGGATTGGGAGATCGAAGTCTTCCAAGTTTTACTGCTGTCGAGAGCTGTATGTTGCCGGAAGCTACTGCTTAGTTGAAGTTGCTGGAAAGGGGTCGAAATTCTAGAGGCTAACTTGTTGTGGAGGGAAGGTCTGGTCTTTGTCTAGGGTGAAGAGTCTCAAAGAATACTATTGAAAGGAAGAATTTCTTGACTGGGTTTTCCCTTCGAGGGGGTTTTTCCCTAGCATAGTGCCTATATATGGTGTTGATTGTTTTATGTGCTGCTGCTTTGGTAATTGCTTGATGAACTAAAAGAAAGAAGATATAAAGAATCGTAATAACAAGAAACATCACAAGTAATTATCAAGATAAGAAAATCTTTCTGCTTTTCTGATTTTCTAACATGGTATCAATGCTTTAGTGAAATAAGGAAGAAAAAGGCAGTCTTCAACACTTAATCAAGGAACCATTCAAAGGATCATCTCAGGGAAGGAATCTACTACACTCTAGGAAGATGTCTAACACAATCAAGGGAGAAAACAAACTTGAAGGAGCCTCAAACTATAGGTCCTGGAAGAAGAATATTGACCTCATCCTTGAAAAGAATAAGGTATTGGACTTGGTCAAAGGAAAAGTAATGAAGCCTATAGAGGATTCCAGTGATGGTGACATAGTAGAATTCAGGGAACTAGAATCGGTGGCCATGACTCTAATGGTAGAAGGAATAAAGGACAACCTTGTCCCATTCATAGCCAACATTGACCATGCTCAGGAAATGTATGAAGCTTTGTTGAAGTTATTCACTATTAAGAACATTGGTCAAGTGGCTACTTTGAAAAATGAGCTAAGGATTGCAAAGATGACTAAAGAAGACACAGTGGCCTCCTTCTTTGTAAAGATAGCAAGAATTGGGGATGAGCTTTTGGCCATTGATGAAATTGTTCCAGATAAAGAACTTGTGATCACTGCTCTATTAGGATTGCCACCTACTTGGGGTGCATTTGTTGTAGGACATAACAGTTGGAAGGTAGCTCCCACCTTTGAAGAACTATGGACTGCCTGGAATCAGGGAGAATTAAGGATCTCGTTAGCTGCCAAGCTTGAAGGAGTATCTAATGCCTACATTGCTCAACATAAAGGAAAGGAATCGAAAGGACCAAGGAAGAAAGTTGACATGTCCAAGGTAAAATGCTATCAATTTCATAAGAAGGGTCACTATAGGAGTGACTGTTCCGACAATCCGAGAAACAAGAAGAGAGAAAGAGATCAAGCCAACATTGCTGAAGAAGGAGACCCGAAGATAGTCAAGCCCGAAGAATTTGAAATTAGGGACTTACACTACTAAGTCTTTTGCTTGTAGCTTTAGATATCTTATTTTATACTTGTGATGTTTTAGAATTTATAGGTCTTTAACATATTTTTGGAAAAGATATTTAATTGTTTTTATAAGTTTATAGGTATCCCTCAAGCTTTGGAGGGAGCCCTCAACAACTTCCAAAGATAAGTATCTCATTTCCTTTCAGTTACTGGTTTCATGTTCTTATTTAAGTTTTGATTATATTAATACTAATCACCTTGCTCCCTCTATTGTCTTGATAAGGAAAAACATCTGCTATATTCTCAAGGAGTATGAAGGAGGACCTCTCAAGAAAAGGTTTGTCAAGAAACAAAGGTATGCTTTAAAACATTGATTTCTTTATGATAAATGTTCATTCATTTGACAATCTATTACTAACATTGTTGTGTCTAGCTATAGTGAATCATATTGATTCTTATTTTGGGTGATTCATCACCTGATAAATCTACCCCACTCATATTCTTAACTGATTTTATAGAACCCTAGACAGGTTCTCTGGAAAACCCTAACCTAAGGGTATGCTAATATGAATGTCTGAAACCCTAAACTGCTTAGGGCTATTATGAAATGCTATTTGAAGTTTTTATTGAGGATGTCATGTTTAAGATTTTGGTATGATCAGGAAAACCTAACTTGTTAGGGTTGAATGATAAGGTCTAAAATCCTGAACCTTTGAAATTTGGTAATCTTGGGTTTGCTATGTTCCTATATTGAAATCCTAAATCATTAGGGTTTGGTGGAATGTGTAAGCAAGACCCTTATAATGTCTTAGAAATGATTTCCTTGGTATGTGTGTGTTTGTCTGATCAAACCCTGGTCTAATCAAATTTATTGATATTTGTGAATTTGGGTTTGATACCTTTGCTTGATGATGAATCCTAGGTATGTGAAGATATGCCCCTTTTGGTCAAAAACCCTAGCTTGGTCTAGGTCAATATATGTCTAATGTATTATTGTTGTTGGACATATGATATGCCTTTGCATGATAATGAATTCCTAGATACATGTGTTGACCTAGCTATTAATGGTCATAAGTCTTAGGATTTAATATAAATCCTTGTCTGAGATTCTAGGATGATGATATTTGGAAATCTAGGGTTTTGTAGCTAAACCCTAGTCGTAGTTAAATTCTCTAGTATGTGTGATATAACAATCTGAGATCTATTTATATAATAATTATTGAGGTTGTGAAAATGAAATTCTAGAGTTTTGAAGTTGAACCTTAGTAGAAGTGAAAATCTTTGATGAATACTGACAATATGATGATTTGAGATTTGTGTAATATTGTTGAAATCTGAGTTTTGATTGGATTTGATGGTTGATTGAAAATATAGGGTTTGTAACTAACTCTAGTGGAAGCTGGTCATATTAATGACTAAGCTGTGATTGAATTTGATTGATTCTCTGGTATGAAATCTAGGATTTGTATAAATCTCTAGTGGAAAGTCTAACATATGAATTCTGAAAGTTGTTAGATATCTTGTAGGTCTATATTTAATCGTTTCTAGGGTTTGCTATATGTTGTAGTAGGGTGTGTTACACCTTTGAAGGAAACATTGAAACCCTAGATAGAATGAAAGTTGTTATGAAGTAGTCTAGGGTTTATGACAAAGTCCCTAGCAAAATGTTGAAAAGTATATGTCTCTTGTTTGTAATTAGGTTTGGGTATCTGATATGTATAAAGTTGAAATGCATCTGTGATTTTGATATGGCTAACTTCATGCTTCTATAGATTTGGTTGTACTTGCTACCTAAGTTGTTCAGGTACACAACCTTCAATATGGTGAAGATGCTTGTTGATGTGATAAACATGTTGAGGATGATAATAACTTTGATGAAATGGTTGGAAGCCACGAAAGATTCTTCGATGGCGAAAAGAAGAAGTTAATCTCCTTGAGGAAGCTTGAATAGAAGAGATCTCCCTAAGATTAAGAGGGAGATGCTCTTTGATTGAGAGGGAGGGCATGGCTTGATTTCAATTGAAGAATGAAGTTCGGAGGATATGTTGCTGCATGAGAAGTAGGAGAAGGAAAGTGTATGATGAAGGAATCTTCTGTCAAAGATTCAGTTGTTAATCCTACTATGAAAAGTTGAGAAGCAACATCAAGTTATTTGAAAAACCTCGGAGGTTTGTATTTGTTTATGTACATGTGAGAGTATATTATTGATTGGGGTTGTGTTTGTACAGGTAAATATCTCGAATGATTTGATAGCATGTTGGTTACCAATCGGTTTGATTGAGAGAGATTGGTCATCCATGATCTGTTGGATCGAGGAGTGTTGAGGTTTTGTGAGTGAGGCATTGCTTGGGAGGACATCTGGCTGATACTTCGTGTTGATGTCTAGGTCCTGAAGTTGGAAAGGTTGTGTTGATTAAAGAGCTCTGATTTTGGATACACCTGGATCCTTGGGTTGATGGTTAGCAAGTAAGCCTGATGGTATCTAAAGGGGTTGAAAGCTTGAGTCCATATTAGTCCCACCTAGATAGATTGTCCTGGTTAGGAATTTAGTCTGTGGCATTGCGGTGCCTAAATTGTTGAGAGACCAATGGATAGATTGCCCTGGTCAGGAATCTAGTCCATGGCATTCCGGTGCCTAACGTTGTTCATTGTTCATATAGTGTGAGATCTTACATTGTACTTGTATATGATGAATACCTCCCTAGTTACGAGGGAGTGTTGGAAAATGTAACTTGGTTCGGTCTTCATTTAATGTACTTGAGTCATCTTGTAATGTACTTGTCAAAAGAATAAAGAAAAGAATTATTTTTATTATTATTGTGACTTAGTAAAGCATGGGTTTCATGCTTGGATCACCTTGTTTTGGGTCAAAGTCCCCAGTGAGGACTTCTAGGATTTATTTCGAGTTAATAGAGTCATTGTACTTTTAAGAGACCCTTCTTGGCCTTTTGAATCATGTAAAAAGGTTTAGTATTGAGTCAAATATGATTCATGTATCCTCCACATCAAGTTGGCCTAGAAGAGATCAAGTCGGCCTAAGGGCCCTAATTCGAACTCACATGGAGCTTATAAATACAAGCAAATCAAATTCATTTGGAGCACTCTCTCTCACAAGAAGTTTGATATCTCTTGTAGCTGGGAAGAAGTTCGAAGTCTGTTGCTGGGAAGCCAAAAGAAGTGCAAGTTTGGGGAAGTCTATGGAGAAGAAGAAAATCGAAATTTTGGTGCCTCTCTCTCTCTGTTTCGTGCTCTGGATTGGGAGATTGAAGTCTTCCAAGTTTTATTGTTGTCGGAAGCCGTATGTTGTCGGAAGCTGCTGCCTAGTCGAAGTTGCTGGAAAGGGGTCGAAATTCTGGAGGCTAACTTGGTGTGGGGGGAAGGTCTAGTCTTTGTCTAGGGTGAAGAGTCTCAAAGAATACTATTGAAAGGAAGAATTTATTGACTGGGTTTCCCCTCGAGGGGTTTTTTTCCTTGGCATAGTGCCTATATCTGGTGTCGATTGTTTTATGTGCTGCTGCTTTGGTAATTGTTTGATGAACTAAAAGAAAGAAGATATAAAGAATCGTAATAAGAAGAAGTGATGATTGACACTATGTGATTCATTTCACTAGTTTCAATCCCACTTCTTCACCCCTGTGAGCATCACTCGATGCAATGAGTGCTAAGTGGACTATTAAAAAATCATGAGAAATTAGTCAGTTTCGACTACCTCTCATGGAATTGGTCATAGATGAATGACTTACTTAACTCAGTTGAATCCCAAAAAATGATATCTAATACAGTGCACTGCGGAAACCCCTCATACTTAAAATACAAAGAGTAAAGGGAGCTCTACTTGAATGGTTTATGAAGCACAATACTTGCTAAGGTTTTGCAAATGGGGTAGCAAGCTAAGTGGGCTTGATTCTGGGGAAAACTCCACAGTTAAGCGCGCTTGAGCTAGAGGAGTTCTGGGATGGGTGACCTCCTGGGAAGTCCTGGTTATCGAGTGCAAGCCTCGGAAGTGATGATTGACACTATGTGATTCATTTCACTAGTTTCAATCCCACTTCTTCACCCCTTTGAGCATCACCCGATGCAATGAGTGCTAAGTGGACTATTCAAAAATCTTGAGAAATTAGTCAGTTTCGACTACCTCTCATGGAATTGGTCATAGATGAATGACTTACTTAAACGCAGTTGAATCCCAAAAAATGATATCTAATACAATGCACTGCGGAAACCCCTCATACTTAAAACAAGAAACATCACAAGTAATTATCAAGAATAAGAAAATATTTCCACCTTTCTGATTTTCTAAAAACATGGACATTCTCAATCTAAAGAGATCTCATAAGAAGAGTCATATTGGTAACCCATCTGTTTAGCATCATAACAACCAACATTGTTACATAGCAAGGCCTTGACTAACAATTCTATCTTTCCACAAGATCAGAGCAAAACGCTGGCGAGACCAATGATTTATAGACACCATCATCATTGTCTCTCAAGGCACATACCCCACCCGAGTGTTCGCAAAGTAAGTCCTTCCAGGACTATTCTTATCTTGGATTGCCAGTCCTCAAAGAATATCGGTCCTTTACGACTACTCTTATCTTGGATGTCCTACCTCATCCTCAAAGAGTATCAGATGCCAGATGCTTACCCAATCCTCTATTCTTTCTTCCCAAGTCAAGACAAGAATGGTGTGCCTATCTCTCCCGCTCAACTAGGGAGGATATATCAACCAGACCAAGCTTGTCTCTCAAATACACAAGCTTCTTATTAGGAAGAGATTTTGTCAATATATCAGCTACCTGCTCATCAATGGAGATATACCGTAGCTGCAACACACCATCCTGTACCAACTTTCGAATGCACTTATACTTGTTATTTATATGCTTTGTCTTTCCATGAAACATTGGGTCTTCAAGCAACCTTATACAGCTGGTGTTATCACAAATTATCATTGTAGGGTCCATTAATCCTTCAAACAAGTCAGACAACAACTTCCTCAACCAGACAACTTCTCTGCTTACTTCACAGGCTACAATATATTCAACCTCAACACTACTCAAAGCAACCGATTCTTGCTTTCTGCTCATCCATGAGACTATGGAGGATCCCAAACTAAAGCATCCTCTTGTAGTGCTTCTTCCATCCCGCTCACTGTCTCCCCAGTCAAAATATGTATATCCAATCAAGTGGACATCATTCCTCTTATCATATTTCAGGTAGTATTGGATTGTTCCTTGTAGATATCTCAGTATATTCTTGGTTGCTATCCAGTGATCATGCTTCGGCTCAACTTGGAACTGACTGAGAACATTCACTACAAAACATATGTCTGGTCGAGTATTCACCAAGTACATCAGAGCCAATCAATTGTTTATACCTGGTCGGATCCACAGGGCTCGATTCAAAACTTCTTAGCCTCTTCAAGTTTGTGATCATGGGGGTAGTCATAGGTTTGAAATCCATCATGTCAAACCTCTTCAGCGTTTCGATCACATACTTTCCTTGACCTAGATAAATCTCATTAGGTCCCTGCCAAACTTCCAATCCAAAATAGTAGTGCATTAGCCCTAGATCCTTCATGTCGAATTCTGCTGCTAGTTGCTTCTTACACTCTTGGGTTCGATCTTCCACACCTTTCAAGAGAAGATCATCCACATATAGAAGATGATTACAGGCTCATCCTTCACAACCTTGATATAAAGATTCAAATCAACATAACTCTTTGTAAAGCCCAATCTTTGTAGGTATGCATCCATCCTTGCATACCATGCCCTTGGTGCTTGCTTAAGGCCATATAATGCCTTCTTCAACCTGTAAACATAAGCCTCTCTATCTTTGACTTCAAATCCCAAGGGTTGCTCTATATAGACTTCTTCATCAATTGTGCCATTTAGGAATGCAGTCTTGATATCCATTCGATGAATATTCCATCCCATCAATATTGCCAAAGAGATCAGTGAGCATATAGTTGTATACCTTGATGTGGGAGCAAATGTCTCTTCATAATCGATGCCTTCTTGTTGAGAGAAGCCCCTAGCCACAAATCTTGCCTTATACTTATCAATACTTCAATCTGCCACATGTTTAATCTTGCAGAGCCATTTGGAAGTCACCACAAATTTGTCTTTATACCTAGGTATGATTTACCAAAATCCATTTTTCATTATCGATTGATACTCTTCATTCATGGTATCCTTCCATTCTTGGTGATTGACAACTTCTTCAAAGGTGGATGGCTCTGCTTCTATTAGTTTCGTCATATATGCTGCATACCCAGAATATCTTTTGGGCTTCTTACTTTCCCTGAATGTGACTTTAGCTGCTCCATGTCCCTCAACATCTAATAGAGTAGATTTCAGCCAGTTAGGTCTCTTTCTGGTTTCGAGGATGACCACAGGTTGCACAGGTTCATTGGGACCTTCATCTTCATGATTTGATTCTTCTTCCTGTCTAGTACCTTCCTCCTCAAATATAGAAAGTTCTTCATCATCAGAGTCCATCGGGAGATCCTTTGATTTCTTAAATGCAATACTTTCATCAAATATCACATCTCGACTAACTTCTATTTGATGTCATTCCTTTATGTAGATCCTATAGGCCTTAGAAGTATTATTGTAGCCAACAAAAGTTCCCTTCATGCCTAAAGGATCCAATTTCTTTCTCTTATCCTTCGGTATATGAATATATACAGGACAACCAAAAATTTGGAGATGGTCCATGCTTGGTTTCTTCCCAGTGAATGCTTCTTTCGGAGTCATATTATCTAGTGGCCTGTGGGGACTTCGATTCTGAATGTATACAACAGTCCTTGTTGCTTCACCCCATAGAAATTTGGGCAAATATTGATCATGTAACATAGCTTTTACACTTTCTTCAATGGATCGATTCTTTTGTTCTGCAACTCCATTTTGTTCGGGATTGTATGGAATTATCAACTCCCTCTTAATCCCAGACTCCTTACAAAATGCTATGATTTCCTTTGAAGTATATTCTCCTCCATTACCAGACCTTAATATCTTGATTCTCCTTTTTGTAAGGTTCTCCACTTCAACTTTGAATTCTTGAAATTTGACGAATACTTCATTTTTGGATTTTATCAAATAAACCCAAGTTTTCCTTGAATGATCATCAATGAATGTTACATAATATAGATGACCTCCAAGAGACTTTGGAGACATAGGACCGCAAACATTGGAATGAATGAGATCCAAAATTACTTTTAACCTTGAAGCATTGCTTCCAAATGGTCTCTTGGTATTTTTACCTAATGCACATCTGTTTTAAATTCCTTCATGATATTATTTGAGTTCGGGGATGCCATTCCCCTTTGAATTTAGAGTTGGTAAGATTTTGTAGTGAAGGTGACCAAACCTTCTATGCCAAAGTTCACATGGGCTAGCTTCAATGTGAACCAAAGCTTGAGCGAAGGGAAACAACAATCTGTAGAGTCTTCCTTCACGGATCCCAATCATCCTTGCATTTTCGATGCTAGAGTCTTTATCCCATACTACAACCTTTTCATCTATGAAAGCAATTCTATCTCCCTAATCTTCTATACATGAAATGAAAAGTAGATTCTTATGCAAAGCTGGAACAAATAAGATGTTGTTGAGATGAATATTTCCTCCATTCTCTATCTCTAGCGAGGTTGATCCAATTCCTCTGACAAGATAGCTCTTCTTGTCACCAAGTTCAACGGAGTAAGAAGATTTTTCTCTTGACAATGCCTTTAGTTGCTTGTGCTCACCAATCATATGTTTTGATGCTCCACTGTCGATCACCCAAATATTCTCATCTTCAAATGTGCTTGTGAGTGCAGAGAATATTCCTTCGTCCTTTGTAGATGTCTTGGTCATATCCTTCTTGAGAGAAAATAGTAGATCCCATAATCCTTTGATGCCCTTCTTGAGATGACTTGCCACCATTGTACAATTATTTAGGAACTTCTTCAGTGTAGTAGAGATCTTTCATCATGCCCTTAGCCAACCTTAGCTCTGATATCATGTTGAGAAATCCTATAGGGCAGTAGTTAGGATGATTTCTCTTTTCTTGATAACTGCTTGTGATATCTTTTTACTTTTTCTTACTTATTAGCTTCTTCTCTTATTGCTATGTTTTCTCTTTTCATCAAACAACTACCAAAACAAGAAGAACAATAATACATAAGAACATAGGATATAGGCTGCAAGCTAGGGCCAAAAGCTCTCGACCTGAGAGGAAAACCCGTAAATCTCTTCTCTTCTTATAGATTCTTCAATTGACGAATTCCAAGACCTTTAGACCAACACCAATACCCTTCCAAGACCAAGTCCAACCTTTCTGATGATGTGCTTCCTCTGTCTAAGTCCAACCAGTGTTGCACGATCCTCCCCCCCCCCCAAGGATCCAAGGACGGAACCGCGTCCCGTACCGATCCTTCGACGGAACCGCGGATCCGAAAATCAGATCCGCGGTTTCGACGTTTTGAGGCGATTCCTGGAAATCTGGAACCACACAAGCTCGATCCGCGGTTCTGGATTCCTGATCCGCGAATCCAGAAAAGGATCCGTTGGGGATCCATGGAGGTTTGGGCACGGATCCGCGCGGATCTCCAGTGGATCCAGAGGGAGATGGGCGGTTCCGCGGGGTTCTAAATTGTTTTAAAAAAATTTCTTTCACTTAAGTTGGGATGGGGCTTCCCAGACAATCCTAAGGTGCTCCCTTGATGCTCCTTAGATGCTTCCTAGATGCCTCGTCATGGTAATGTTAAATTATTAAAGTAAAAGAGACATTCTCCTTTATCTTTCATTTTCATCCTTCTACTTAAATTTTTAACATTACCATGAAATGACTCGGGATGTTTGAGAGTGGTTCCAGCCCCATCGGGCTTCATATGGAGGAAATAGAATTTCATATCCTATTCAAAATTCAACAGACTTAATAGTTTTAAGGAATTCAGGATCAATGAGATTGTGGCTTTTCATTAGATTATATCATGTATGAGGGTATGTGATTGGCATTTAATCAGGAGCATCAAACCCTCTATGTGCTCATGTACCCTAGTGTTGGTGGTGTTAATTGTTGAACTCCTTTGTCATGGCCTTAGCAAAAAATTACCTTTCAATCAAGTCAAAATCATTGATCAAGCACGTTAAGCTTTTTCCACCAAATTTTAAGGCTTGGATTAGGTACTTTGATTAAAATTGGGAAATGTTGACTAATATCCTTGGACAATCGAGGTAGAGGCAAAGGCGAGACAAGACGAGAAGAATCTAGATTCTAGATGGTTGATGCTCGAATAATTAACCATTGATGTACAATGGATGCCATATCTATCTTGATTTGTATACAAATATGTATGTTTTCATATCTTCTACAACTAGTTTCGTATTTTGGATGTTTTTTTTAATATAAATGCAAAAAAATATAAATATATATATATATATATATAGTAGACGGTTCTGAGATGCTTTGCTTCCTAGATTTTTTGGAAATGACACTTCCGCATATCTGCTTCCAAAAAACGTCCCCGCTTCGTCCCCGCTTCGTGCAACATTGAGTCAAACCCAATCAAATCTCTTCCAAGAACACAACTTCGACCCCCAGCTTCAGAATTTCGGCCTCCATTGCAGGTCTGAAATTTTTGGCCCCTGCAACTGCTACTGCTTCCACACGTGCGGGTGAAATTTAGCCTTCTAAGGCCTCCCAACAACTTTTCTTGACTTGCTTCCTTGTCTAGGGCTAGAAGGTGACCTATTAGGCTCTTCTTCCAACAATTTTGACCTCCTTCAAGTTACTTGAGAATTTCGACCTTGAAGCAGTCGAACCCTAGCTGTTCTTCGTACGTGTGAGAGAGAGATAGCCCAAAACACTTATTTCTTCATCCTTCTTCTCCTTCACTAGCCTTCTTCTGCTTCTCCTTCGCTTAGATGATGAGAAGTGAATATGTGTCCAAAGGAGGTCGAGTTCCCTCCTTTATATAGGCTTCTAAAGGGAACATGGCTCCTCAAATAGGCCAACTTCTTATCTGCTAGGCCGACTTGGTCTTGGAGGGTATTCTGACACTTTTAACTACAAAATAAATTCTTTTTACAAGTTACAATGTTCCTGACGGGGTCTTCAACATATGGCAATGACTCTTTTGACTTCTTGACCTAGGACAAACCCTAGAAGCATAAAATGGGTGCTTGACCTCTAAAATAAGAGACCTTGAGCATGAAACCCATGCTCCAAAAATAATAATAATAATTTTTCTTTCATTTTAATATACAAGAATCAAAAGTACATTTCATATTTATGAAGACTGAACCTAGTTACACATTTTTCAACAATGGCAAGCACCATAGCGACCCAGATTGCCCTATCCCGGTGGTTTAACAACCACACAACAAGCGCCAGGTGGTTTCACAACATTATAGCAAGCACCACAGTGATCTAGTCCTCCAACAAATTCCTCATTGATCAATCAGGCTTAGACACATCGTCCAGTGGCCTCAACAGAATCACAAGGAACACCTTCACAATTCCCAAAACACAGGGTTCAATTCACACTTGTCTTCGCTCCTTCCTTCACCCGGAATTCCCTTGTTCCACGATTTCTGGTGCTTTGTGAGCTCTTTGCGCAGGAAGCTTCTGTGCCAGTCGTTTTCTTGGTCTACACAACTGCCTCAAGTCTATCGTCTCTTCTTCCTTTGCACATTGAGCCTTTTGGTTTAGAACCCTATTTCTTGTTGAAAAGTGTAACGAGGTTCGACCTTCATAATGACTAGTAATTGTGAATTTATATAATGAAAAAGACAAAGATAATAAAATGTATTTTTGTAATACTTGCATCATGGGTTTCATGAACAAGGAGTTTTGTTATAGGTCAAAGACTTCTTTTTGATGTCTTAAGGGATTTATCTAGTCATAAATATAATTAGAGTCATGAATATGGAGTCATGTTACACTTGTGAAAGAACAAATTGATGATGCAAATAAATGCTCCAAGACCTTGTCACTTAGCTCCTTGAAGTCAACTCAAAACATGGTAAAGATATTCCTTGGTAAAGTCGGCCTACCCACAGATGATCATGTTGGCCTAGAGCAGGAGATACAACCTCTATTAATAAGAGGACTGCGATCTCATTACACAATCAAGAATTTGGAAAAAGTCTGCAATAAAATGCGAGATAAGATTTGAGTTAAGTGCAAAGAAAGGAGACAAAATCAATGAAGGAAGAGAGGGTCTTTTATATCTGTTTTGGGTCTAAGTTTGAACTGCAATGCGAAGAAAGTAAGGGAGACACCACAGAAAGAAGGGCTACTAGTACATGCGAAAAAGAGGTCAAGATCTCAGTCATAGAAGTCTGCCATCTAGTGCGTGAAAGAGATTATAATCAGTACAAAGGTAAGGTTGTACAAGCCTCATTCTTGAGCTTATCTACTAGTGTAATTTTGAAAGTGTATGCAACGTAAAGAAGGGTAATGACAACAAGAGAAGAGGTCACCATCCTTGGGCATCTAGAGTGCAAGAAAAGGATCAAGAAAGATTCTATTAAAGATCAAGGTTAGATTAAAGGAAGAACGAAAGTAATCACTTTATTTAAGGGCTAGGAACCGAGCTTTCTAAGTCTGGTGCAGAACGGTGCAGAACAGTGCATAACAGTGTAGAAAAGAAAGAAGCTACAAGGGAGGAGTGACAAGGTCTTGGAGGCATACATAGGTAAAGGGTTTGTGTCATGGTCATGGTACTTGATTAGAAGAAGAATTACTTGCGGATTTTCCATTCCAAGAGGGAGAGGTTTTGGCCCTGGATCAAAGAGCCAAAATCTTGTGTCTTTTGTACTTTGATAATTGACTTGATGAAAGACCTAATAAGCTAATAAAGAGAAGATCTAAGTAAGAGAAATAAGTTCACAAGTAATTATCAAGTAGAGAATTGAATTAAACTATGCCCTATCAAATTCTCAACATTTCTCTCTCTCCGCATTCCATGAGGAATGGGGACGGTATGGGAGGCATCCTCTACTCAGGCTGTCCAATTTGGCTTCAATGCTTGTCAGTGTAGGCCAATCCGTAGTTAGGTGGGTATTCATGACAATTAAGGGTGGTTGGTATGTCCCACTCACGAAACACCATAGGAAAGCCAACCCACACATAACAGGCACTCAACAAGCCAACCCTCAGAGCTTCGGATCCATATTTCACTCCCTTCAGCCAGTCATCAGTTTATTTCCACATAGACTTATATACATCTATAGTCCACATAGTTGTGTTTACATACATAGGTGTTACGAAAAAGGGTTGTTAGATAAGTTTAATTTTGGACCCTCAAAGATATATCCGTAAAATAATATTTGCAACATTGGTATATTCCATTGGTCATTTGATTTGTAAATTGATGCGGATTGCACTAGAACAATATATCACAATAGATCTTGTAATATTATGAACTCTTAGATTATGCAAATTATTTGCTTAAATCCCATATTAATTATTACTAGCTTAGTTCTTGAATTTATGAAATAACTGAAATCAAAATGAAAAAAACAAGCAAATAAACACACCATCCACACAAATGAATGCAAGATGTATTTGGGAAACCTAGTATGGGAGAAAACCCAGCTCGAAGGTGAGGTCTATTCTGTACTCTCTCTTCTTCAATTATGATGTAGTAATACAAAGAAGGGACGCTCACTATGGAGTTGCTTATGACAATGTGGGCTGAATGGCTGCTAAAAAATCTACTTCCTCCTCTTTTATGCTTTAAAATCCTATTCCTAGATGCTCTTCTCTACTATGGAACAAGTATAGTACTAAAGAATGGAACCCCTTTCCCTTCCTAGCATCATAGCCTAATAGTCATCTGCCCTACGGTTTTTGCATCATCAACCCTCAATTAGTGATAAAGAATGGACCTTATAGAATCTTCTTGAAATTCCATACATGGCTAGCCTTAGATGTATGAGGAATGGGGGTTGGTGTGACATCCACTTGTACTATGATGGTCAACAAAGTAAGCTGACTTGTGGGAAGCATATTACATAACTTCTATATATGAGCTCCAATTGAGGTGATTTTCACACTGTTGGAAATGTCTTAGCGTGTAGAACAATGTCAAGGGGCTATGGACTATGTTGGTAAACTTTTGATCCAAAATGTGCTAGTTGATGCCTCAAAATGGCTCAGGAAGTTTTCGGACCCCAAATTTTCAAACTGGGACTTGCCACTAAAATAGGCCTTGCAAGTTGAGTGCTCCAATCTTTATGCATAGAAGGGACTAAGATAGTTGACAAATTATATAATGATCCATTCCGAATCACCAATGCTCTTCAACTTGGTGTCCATGATGTTGAGAAATCGAGGGCAGTATTGTTTAGTTTGATTTCTCCATTAGTTGCCAATTTCCTGTGATTAATTATTTTTCTTCTTCTTTGTTGTTACATTAGTATCATCAAGACAGTTGCCAAAAACAGAAAACTACAAGAGAACACAAGATATAGGTGCACAACCAAGGCAAAACCCAGTCAAGAACTCTTCCTTCAGTGGATTCAAATCAAGTGAGACAAACAAGACCATTTTACCAAGACCAAGACTTTCCTCCAACCATCAAGTTGCCTCCCATATTGATCAGTTGAATACTAGTCCATTCCTTCATACTTCTGCTTCTCAAAAATCAAGTCAACAAGGTCTCTATTCTGTCATTCTAGAGTTCATTCTGTACTTTCGATCCTGCAATATTAAGCCTGAAATCTGTTCATACTGTTCCTTCGGCCCTGCAACAGTAAGTCTGCAATCATTTTGTCCCTATAATTGTAGAGAACTTCAGCCCTCAACTGCAGAGAATTTCGGCCCTGAACTTCACTGTCGGTAGTCATACAAACTTGTTGACTTCTGCTCCATTAGGTCGACTTCATTGGGGTATATATAGTTGTTTCCGCCTGTATATTGAGCTGACATGACTAGTAGGATAAGCCAACTTGTAGAATATGAAATTGAAGCCAGATTTGAAGAGCTTGAGGCTGACTTGATGGTGGAGGAGTTAACATGACTCAAATAATTTTCTTTCTTTAATACAATGATCTCAAGAAGGGTTTGACTTTGACTCAACAAAATCCTAGAGCACTCAATGGGTGCTTTGACCTATTGACTATTGACCCAAGCATGAAAAACATGATCCAGTGCATTGTAGCTACCTCAATGTAGTCAAGGGTGACCTTTGTAGTGGCCAAGTGCTTTGCCAGCTCCTAAGTGTCCAATAAATGTGAAAAGTATGGTTGAAGCATCTCCACCTTAAAGGCATGGTGTAAGCCAAAGAAGGGTGGAAGATTTAACTCATTACATTCTCACCCATAGCCTGGTGATAGTGAGGGATTGTGAGTTACTCTTTTTGGAAGTGCAACCATACCTTGTGAACAACCTGAAACTTGTGTGGAATTTGGTGTTGATCATGTCACTACATGTACTTGGCATTGGTTTTCTGCAAAATAATAAATATCATGAATTTGTTGTTGGATGCACTAGATCTATTCAACAAATTTGGTTCTTTGTTTGCCTCATTTTGAGCATGTCAGAACTTTTTAGCATTGATGCAATGGGAAAACTATATCAATTGGGGCCAGTGATTGGACACTTAAAAAAGGCTATGGCTGATATAACTGTGAAGATTTTGATTGTATTCGTGCTAAACATATGGAAGACTTTCATCCCACACATATAAATGCTTGGAGTTCTACATTCTAAGGATATATACAATCATCTTTTTAACTACCTTCATGTACCCATTGGTCTAGGGATGGATGGTGGTTGATTTGGTCATCTTGGGGTGGATCATGGACGAAACGCTGGACCAAAAGATACTTGGGAACTTGGTGTCCTGATCAAAAACATCGGTCTTGGCAACTTAAAGTGAACCCAAACATGCTTGAAGAAGAGCTTAGCAATGGCTTTTATCATGACGCTTTTCTTGAAAGATTCTAAAATTGTCATTTCAGAGAAATGATCAACAAGCACAAAAACACAATTGTGACTATACTTAGTGGAGGGAAAACCTAACATCAAATCCATGGATTTTGACTCCCAAAGCTTATCTAAAGTAGGTGTAGGAGTGTACATTCTTTGTTTCTTGATTGCAGGTTTAGTAATAGCACATGCAGTGCATGATTTTATATATCTACTAACATCTTGCTAGGGCTTTAGACTGTAGAAGTACTTGTGCAGCATTTCCACTGTTTCTTCATACTGAAAGTGTCCTACCACCTTGTTACCACGCAAAATGTATGTCCATTCTGCACTATGGAGGCATTCTAAACAGCAGTACAATATTAGGGAGATAGTAGCATTTGAAGGATGATATTGGTATCAACGGAATTTGTGACACTTGAGAGCTTTAATAAAGAAATCCAAGCTAAAATTTCTGAGATAATAAGCATAGCGGAGAATTCAGTATGGAAATCAGCCTTATTTTTTGCCTGTAGATATGGAAAGGCAAGGTGTGTAGAAGTGCTGCTTGAAGCATGTGCTTCAGTTGATGCTCTTCGTAAGGACAACGATCTTCATTATGCTTCAGGTTATGGATAGTATGATTGTGATGAAATTCTACTCAAGGGAGGGCGTTACCACTATGCATGGTGATTGTTAATTCTGAAGACCAAATTGTTGATTTTACTAGGGATGAGAATTTCCGTCCCTGCTTTTTTCATGATAGTAGCTGGTAGTTGTGGTTAAGGAGGGTGCCTGGGTGGACCAAAGCTTGCTGCCATAGTTAGAAATAAAGCACTGTTTTGTGAGCCCATCGGGCTAGGCCGAACGGTGGACGTTCCACACCGGAAGGCGTTTGCCAACCAATATAGGGGCCCAGCCCAAGTTCGAAACTTGGTTTACCTGTCTAGCGAGGCTTGTGGGTGGTTGTGCTAGGCTCAGGAGTATAATGGCAGATCCAATGACTCAATTCCAAGTCTCCTCAGTGACAGGCGGCAGGTCTGCCGATTCTCCTGATAAAAAAAACACTGTTTTGTGGAAAGATGGAACTGCTGATATTTTGGTTATAGGTTTCCTGGTGGTTAAGAGATGAGGCACTGTTCTGGTCCCTGGAGTTTGGTTTGCAGATTAGGAAGAGGGGATTTGCAATGTGTTGTTAATGGAGGCATGGTAATGGTATCCTTCAATTGCAAGCAACCTAATTTTATACCCTACCTTCATGCTAAATTCAGATTTGGAAAAAGGTGCTGCCTTAGAGAAAATGTTTCAGCTTGCTCTTCAAGGGTTCTCTTGCAACATTTTGGTTTATGATAAGAAGTTAAAATTGTTATCTGGGGAGATATATCGGCAGAGGAAGCTGCACTACTAGAGATGGTCAGCGGTGAGATCAAACTGGGGTTTGTTACAGGCCTGAAGTATTTCATCATGAGCTCATCAGTCTGAGAGATTTTTGATGAGCACAGTGAAGCGATCTGAACCAAACACTCTTCTTATCCAATATTTGGAACTGCCAAGAGTATTAGAAGTCCTGGAGTGATTGATGTGAGGAATCCAATATGTCATGAGTACTGGAGGTTGGGTAACAAAACTAGTTTTAAGCCACAAATGAGGAAGTTTCCAGCTTGTCAATCGTGGCTTTGGGTCTGCAATTGGTAGATAAAGGAGCACACTGTTTTGTTGGTTTGCATGAAGCTGAGCACCTGTATTGAGGATAATGAAGATGCCCAGATCGAGACACATTTCCAGTATGGAATACACTGCCTTGTGTGCAAATAATAGAATGGTTTTTGTGCTAAGACCTAAATGAGAACGCTGCTTCAAAGGATTATATATTGCTGTTGATTACTTTTGCTGCTGGTGTCACCTTTGTTATGCCAAGATACCCTAAACTTGCAGGCCCTGATTTAGCAGTGTTAACTGCTATATTGACAGAAGAACAGGAGCAGTGCCTTTATTAGTAGCTAAGCATACAGAACAGGGGTGCTGATTTGGAGAGCTGTTCGATGCCAATTTGGAAAACCTTTTCCAGTTTGTGAAGTTTTTGCATCCATTCCAAGCCACATAACTTAGTCAAAAATTAAAGAAGGGCATACATTTCGAGGACTACCCTTTTATTCAAAAGAATGTGAAGCTATTTTAACTTATTTTTGGAGGAAGCTGCTGTTTTGTGGAGCTCGCATATATGATTCATTCAAGAATCAAACCACCAAACGGCGTTAAACAGAAAAGAATCTGGGTGCTCATGTGAAAAGGTTGTTGAGCATACATATTGAGGAACGAAGGAGGGTGTTCCAGATATGAGGATTCGAGGACCACAAGCACACATACCAAGTTTTTATCACATGTTTTGAGAGTTGACATAGTCAAAGAATAGAGCACCCAAGCCTAAAGAAAGACACATGGTAGCTAAATCCTAAAACAAGTTCAAAGCTCTGGGAGGAAACACCCATCATCTAAGGGCTTGTTTGGAAGTACTTATAGCATATTTAATGGGCTTATGTGCCTAGGAGGAGCACCCCCTTTGTTGAGCATCCAATGCACATTATAATGTAAAGAGGACATGGTCAAGACGTCAAATCACCCATTTTGAAGAGCACTACTTCTAGGCTGGAATTTTATTGCTATTTTAATGAAAGATGGTTATTTTGAGGAGCACCTTAGCTAAAAGGTTACCTTGAAGAGTGCTCCAAGAAAGATGAAGACAAATGGAATAACAAATCCTCTTACACAATCAAAGAAACATATTTCAAGGAGGTATGTTATATAGAAGCATGACAAGTGGCATCAACCATTGTATTCAAACCCTTGATTGCATATATTTTATTATTTGCGGGGAGTGACCAGCTTTGAAAGGCTTTTATGATGTATCTTTTTATTGTTTTTCTAGGAGAGAGTAGATCTAGAGTAGAGGTTGAACTAAACCCTATATAAAGAGAAGCGCTTTCATTCATTGAGCATGGTTGGATTTGTGAGAAGATCCCTTCCAAACTTGGTTGAAGATCATTTGGGAAGATGTAGTTAAGGTGTCAGCTAGGAAAAGAAGGTCATGAAAGGTTAAGTCTACTAGAGCAAGGGCCAAAGTGTTTGTGAGAAGCTGCGGCTATCGCTGATGGAGGATGTAGGCCGTAGGCCAAGGGTCACCGGTCGCTGGTCAAGGGCTGCAGGGTAGAGCAACCTGGTCGAAGGCTAAACAGTAGGGTTGAGGGTTTGTTGGATGTTGTAACAGGTTGGCCAAGGGATGTTGTGAAGGGTCCGCAACTAGTTAAGGAAGGCCAGGGCCTGTTGTGAAGGGTCTGCAACTAGTTAAGGAAGGTTAGGGTTTGTTGTGAAGGGTCCACAACTAGTCAAGGAAGGCCACGGTCTGTTAGGAGTGCCACAGGCCTAAATGACATGAACAAAGGGATACAACAGTGGTGTAGGAGGAGAAAAAGGGTACAACAAGGATTGAGGGGCGAGCTGGGCATGCCAGGAGGGATAACAAGTCATTAGGAAGCAATCCAGAGGTGGCGGTAGGCTATAATAGCTAGAAGGAGTTAGTTGGGTAGTTTTAGGAGGGATAGAAGCTCTCGGGTTTGCTACAGTGGGTGGACAATGCGCTGGCTGCAAAGGACAAAAACAACTAAGGAGGACAGTGGGCCAAGTTTCAAAGGATAACAACAACCAAGGAGGATAGTGGGCTAAAGATATTTGCCTAATTGAAGTAAATTAAATGTTGTAAGATTTTTTTTTTGGGTAGATGAGAGCCTAATAGAGTAGGCCCAAGCCTTAGGTGTACAGGTCAAAGGATAGGCTTTATATTTGCAATGGTACAGGGATTGTAAAGGGCCATGATATCTGGTACGAGAGCCCTAAGGTTTTCTTGTTGAAGGACTAATAAGGAACAAGTTTTGGGCGATAAATCCTTGTGTACTATATTGATCTCATTGTTGTTATATTTTTGTTGTGCAAGTTCTTTTAAATTTAGGCACTACTAGTGTGTTTAAGTTCCTAGCTAAGGCATAGACTAGACCTAGGGTGTGTGGAAGTGTAACAACCATGAGATCATTATAGTACACAAGAATTTATGGCCCAAAACTTGTTCCTTTTTGTCCTTCAATAAGAAAACCTCAGGGCTCCCATGCTAGGGATCATGGCCCTTTACAATCCATGTACAATTTCCAATATCAGGTCTATCCTTTGACTCGTACACCTAGGGATGAGGCTTAGTCCATTAGGATATCATTTTCCCCAAAAAAATTACAACATTTAATTTACTTGTGCATAACTAGGCAAATATCTTTAGCCCACTATCCTCCTTGGCTATTGTTGTCAATTGCAACTTGGCCCACTATCCTCCTTGGTTGCTGTTTTCCTTCGCAACTATCTCACTGCCCACCTATTGTAGCAAACTTGAGTGCTTCTAGTGCTCTTAAAGCTACCCAACCAACTCCTTTTGGCTACTATAGCCTACCGCCACATCTGGTCTGCTTCCTGGTGACTTGGAAACCCTCCTAGCATGCCCAAATTACAAGTATGATCCAGTTTACCTTCAAAGTAGCTCTAATACCATGTTAGAATTTCCACGCACCCTAAGTTTGGTCTATACATTAGTTAGGAACATAAACACACTAGTAGTGCATAACTTTAAAACAACTTGCACAACGGAAATATAGTAGCAATGAGATCAATATAGTACACACAAATTTATGACCCATTAGTCCTGTAGGTTTTAACCCTGTACAGAAATTACCTGCAAACGAATTCTAAAAAACAGAAAAAATATGCAATGGCAAGAACATAAAAAAATACACACAGATATTTTCTCCTGAAACCCAAAACCGAGAAAAACAGATTGATTTTTCATTATGTTCTTTTCAATGTTACAATACATTATATACATGTCGAAGCATTCATAAACCCCAATCCATTAACCTCGGATTAGAACATAATCGTAGTTCCCTTGACCAGATTTACAAAAAACCATGGGCAAAACCATCATGCCCAAAACCATGCACAAAAAATGATACACAAAACCATGGGTGGGTCCGCCCAACCATTATCGGGTCTGTTTAAATTTCTTTTTCCCGAGGCGCTGCTCGGACTTCGTGCAAGGGGGATACCGCCCCCCATTGCGCCTGACGCAACGTAACAACACCTGCTGTCATTCGTGAAAGAATATAACACATACTCAACTTGTCCTTCAATAAGAAAACCTTGGAGCTCCTATACCATGAATCATGGCCCTTTACAATCCTTGTACGACCGCCAATATCATGTCTATCCTTTGACCTATACACCTAGGGTTGAGACATAGTTCATTAGGTTCTCATATGCCCAATGAATACTTACAACATTTAATTTACTTGTTGTACATACTTGGGTAGATCTCTTTAGCCCACTGTCGCCCTTGGTTGCTTTTTTCCTTTGCTACTTTGCCTATTTCCCCACCACGGTTATTGTTTTCCTTTGCAACTTCACCCATTTTCCTCCTTGGTTGTTGTTGTCCTTTGCAACTAGCTCACTGTCCACCTGCTATTGCAAATTTGAGCACGTAAAACCCTCCCAAAATTGCCCAACCAACTTCTTATGGCTATTGTAGCCTATCACCACCTCTAGATTGATCCTTGGTGACTTGGCATCCATCTTGTCATACCCAACTCCTTCCTTGATCTGTTCCACATAATTTATCATAGTGAGCCAAGGGAAGGTTCTGTAGGTTCAAAGGGAGTTTGGCTTCAAAGGGAGACTACAAGGGAGAGTTAAGCCCCTAGTGGAAGTCTAACCTTTAGGTTCATGTGAGAAAGTGGAGTTTTCTAGGCCATGCAAGGAAAGTGGCTACCATGCAAGGAAATTCGTGATGCGTGCAAGTGAAGTCATAGACCATGCAAGGAAGTCCTGGTGGACATAAGGAAATGTAATGGTACATGTAAGGAAGTCATGCACTATGCAAGGAAAATCATGATCATGCAAGAAAAGTCATGGCACATGCAAGGAAGTCATGGTCATGCAAAGAAAAGTCATGGAACATGCAAGGAAGTCATGACCACGTAAGGAAAAGTCATGGAGCTGGAAATTTCTAGGAATAAGGAAAGTGGTCGTTCATATGACCATGCTAGATGCTCTGAAGTAGAAGGATTCTAGGAGCGTGGTGTCTTCAAAGATCCAGGTCTTTTAGAAGGATGTGGTTGCATATCAGATTAAGAGGTAGGGCCACTTCCAGGTAGTGGTTGAAATACCTTCCTCACTAAGAGGGAGTGTTGAAATTTGGTAGCTTGGAAGGTATTTCCGAGTGGAAAAGCCCTTAGGGGCTTTGTGGTTTTGAGTTTGGGGTTTTGTACTCAAAGGAGCGGGCTTGAAACCCAGGAAACTGAATTTAATCAATTTAATTAATTATGATTCAAGTAGGCTCAGGTCAACCAATAATGCCAAGAGACACACCACTTGGGGTTTCACACCCCTTGGACTAGTGTAAATAGAAGCCAATGGATATGCTAGAGAGCACAAGTGTAAAGCACATCCCTTGTGTAGCAAAGGAGGAGATGCAATCAACTAGGAAAAGAGGGTCGTGGAAGGTTAAGCTTGTTGGAGCAAGGGCCAAAGTGATTGTGAGAAGTCACAACTACAACTAGTGGAGGACATAGGGTAGATTCACTTGGCTGACGACTAAACAACAAGGCTGAGGGTTTATTGGAGGCTATAATAGGTTGGCCGAGGGCTGTTGTGTAGGGGACACAACCAATTAAGGAAGGCCGAGGTCTTTTAGGAGTGTTGTAGGCCTAAAACGAGGCTGACAAGGGGATACAACAATGATGCAGGAGGAGAAAAAGGGTACAACAAGGAATGAAGGTCGAGCCAGGCATGCCAAGAGGGCTACCAAGTCACCAGGAAGCAATCTAGAGGTGGTGGTAGGTTGGAGTAGTCAGAAGGAGTTGGATGGGAACTTTTAAGAGGGCTAGAAGCACTCGAGTATGCTACAATAGGTGGACAATGAGTTGGTTGCAAAGTATAGCAACAACCAAGGAAGACAATGGGCCTAGCTGCAAAGGAAAACAACAACCAAGGAGGACAATGGGCTAAAGAGACCTTCCCAGGTATGTACAATATGTAAATTAATTGTTGTAAGTTTTATTTGGGGGCAGATGATAGCCTAATGGACTATGCCTCAACCCTAGGTGTACAGGTTAAAAGATAGACATAATTTGGCAATTGTGTAGGGATTGTAAAGGTCCATGATCCCTGGTATGAGAGCCCTAAGTTTTTCTTATTGAAGGACTAATAAGGAACAAGTTTGGGGCCATCAAGTATTGTGTACTATATTGATGCCATTGTTGTTATATTTTCATTATGCAAGTTGTTTTAAAGTTAGGCATTACTAGTGTGTTTATTTTCCTAGCTAAGGCATAAACCAGATAGAGGGTGTGTAGAAATTCTAACAAAGGGCTTATTCTATGTGAGGTTCTCCTTTCCTCTTCTTGTTCTTGGTTATTCGAGTGTTTGAAATTGCTAATATGGCTTTGTTGTATGAACTTTGTAGAAGGACTATTATACTCCATGATAAGAGACTAGGGTAGAGGTTATAAATCCTCTCTAGTTCATGATGTAGCTATCAATTTTGGGGAATTTTCTGTTGTGATTTCAGATTGGGTGGCACATTTATGGCTCACTTGATTTTATGTGAATGCATTGAAGATGCGATATATTGTTGGGTTATTTATTCATAAGAAGGTTGTCCTACTTTGTCCACTTTACTTATGGTTTCATGTTGTGATTGTTCTTTCAATATTTAGTCATTGCACATCATTCTTAGCTGTTTTTTTTCTTTTTGTGAGGAGCAATTTCAGAAGACTCTCTCTATAATTTTCAACACATTGAAGTAAATCCTTTTATTTAGTTTAAGTATGTTTGTAACTTCTTTATTATGCCTTCTCAGTAGAAAATTTCTCTAGAAGAAAAAACAAATTGACAAAATGTTAAGTATGTTATAAAGTCTGCACATATTAATACATTGCAGGAAGCCATGAGGAAAGTGCGAGAGATGGAGGAAGATATGTTAGAAAGAAATGCCGATTTGGAGATTATTCTTGGAAAAGTACAAAGAGAAATGCCATCCTTGAAAATTTCAGAAACAAAGAAGCCAACATCGGTACAAAGTAATCAAATAAATGACTTATCTCAACCTAGGCTTAACCTATTTACAAAAAAATAAAAAAAATAAAAAAAATAAAAATGATGTGACCATTTAATTATGCATTGAGAAAAAAGGTATATTATTCTTATAAAAAAAATATTTGAACGAGAACTAAATAAAATATATATTGGGAAAATATGAAAAGTAAATCTCACTTCCATTTTCTACTTTGATTTATGTATGGATAATTATACCGATATTGTAGTCACATTTCAAAGATTGAGATTTATTTCAAAAGTAGTTATGTCCTTTCTTTCCTTTTAATTAAATTGATTAATTAAAAAATGTTATATGAACATGAGTTATGTTTTTTTTAGCATGTGGTACTAGTAAGTTGTGATATTGACTCATGGTGTTATAACAAATCCTATTTACATATTAAAATCTTCATGGTAAAGTTGAGTGAATCTCTTTGGTTAAGAATCATGACACATGCTTTTAAAAATGTATATATGTCTTAATAATAATAAATTTAAATAAAGTTATAATTTAATTTATTTTTATAATTTGTTTACTCTTGGCAACATGAGATACATCATGTGGTAAGTGTTTTGACGTGGAGTCAATGTTTACCAACTGTTTAATTTATATGGTTGTGCTAGTTATAATGCACATTGTTCATAGGAAATATATGATAAACTATACTACTCATTTTGCATATGCCATAGGAGATAGTCTTATCCTTCATAGATCCATGAAGAGGATGTAAATAAACTCATATTAGCAAAGCTAAAGAAATTTATAAGTGGTATAAACAAGAAGTCAATAAATATGAGAATGTAATTATGTCGTGGTTAATCATTGAGTGCATGAGAAGAATTAAGACATATCACAAGAGTTTCCTTATGCTTGAGAGTATAGGATTAGAGGCCCAATGATAGACGTTATAATAATCTCATCAAATAAGAAGTAATATACAATCACATTATATGCTAAAACTATTCAAGGTAACCCGAGGAGATAAGGAAGATACTAGTTATTCAGGAAAGACGTCAAGAAATTGTATGTGATCAAATTAAGAAAATACAAGCATAAATATCTAACAATTACATGCCAAACGAAATCAAACTGAAAGAAAAAAGTATATACCTTAAAATGGTATGTAGTTAACCATAGGGATAGTAAACATGTTATTAGAACGTGTCTATTTACAAGGTATTAAGAAATGATAAAAATTTCTAAGTTGATCATCAATGTTGGCAATGATAATTGATATGTTACATTATGGAGGAAAGGCTAAGGAGATGCCTGCAAATATTTTTCTTGTAACCATAACCAACTAGAAAAGATGAAATGAATAACAAAAAGAGTAATAGATTGATAATTAAGGTGAGTGAATGAAAGTTCATAAATGAATGTGAGAAATAAACAAGAAGTGATAAGTTATATTATAACACGATGGAAGATTTTGGATTTAGTGAATAATTATAATTAAATAACTTATAGGTTCAAATGAATGATTAAGCCTATCACAAATGGTTGTATAATGAAAGAAGTGTTTTCATATAAGAACATGATAATGATCATTATAAGGTTTAAATAGATATGATTCCTATCAAGAAGAAAATATTGCCAATAAACCAATGAAGTTAAAAGATCATGATATTGATAAAGATCATTTTAAGGAACTGTGAAAAGTTTGGTGACATTGTATTAAGGAGTTAAATAAACCATGCGTTCCTATATGATGGGAATGAATAGTAACAACATTTTCAGTTGGGAATTAGTAACACCATTCTTAATTTTAGTAATTTTATGCATATAAGAGAGGAGGGAAAGAAGCCATGCTCATTAACGATGATAAGTCAGAGCTAATATGATAATATGTTCTCTAAATTAAAAAATATGAAGAAGTTTCCATCTATGAAGTTAGTAGATATGGAGTTCTAAGAAGTTGAAACTACTATTATTATAATTTGAATCTCTAGTATGAGGAAGTGAAGGGATAACAATTCTACTTAATGATATTGATGGATGTTTTGGGTAGCATGAATAATGACTAAGGATGATTACGGAGGGTCATAATTATAACCCCTATAATTCTAAGGTGTTGAGATAAGAAATTGCGAATTAAAGACACTCACAATTGGTTAAGCATAAACTAGGAAAATGGTTTAAATATTTAAATGATAAAGGATAACAATCGTCTACCTTTGGAAAAGAATATAGATTACGTGGACTAATAAGAAAAAAACCTAGAATGAAGTGTAAGAAGGAATGTTGCTAGAAATTATATAACAAAACATTGAGAATGATTATGCACAACTTGAAAAAGAAGTGAGAATCAACTAATAGAGAGTGTACTTGACTAATATTCACTCGTGGTTTTATGAGTGGGTTGACGATATATTAAGACTTCACATAGAGAAAAATAACAAATTTGCACCATTAGCATTGAAATAATTTATTTCCAATGCACACCAAATGTATAAAACATTTTGTGGATAACAATGGTAGTAGTGGTTCTAAGTGTTTCAAATTCTAAAATAATGATAATATATTAAAAAACCAAAAAGTGAATGGGAAGAATCCCTTTTATAACATTAATAAGGGTGCATCTATGATAAAATAAATTGAGAGGTACTAACATGAGGAGACCAACCAATTTTTTTTAGGGTAGACACGTATAATTATTAGGTGATGGATAAATCACTTGGGCTTAACCATCTCTTTGTGCAAGTGGATTAAGCATGATATAAAACTTAAACCATGATGACTTACTATTTATGCATTATTGGGTATAGTAGTCTTTGAATAGGTAAGAACAATATGTAAAGTAGTGTAAAAGTCACTTGATTGGAATTTTGATATTGATGATTTAAGTAATGATGGTAAGGCTAGTTATAACTTAATGTTAGATTTAATCAAATTTCTCTAGGTGGAAAGAATACATGGCCAAATATTAAAGCTCTAGATTGTTAGACTTACTTGAATTTTAATGGTGTACATAAATAAGGTAAATATGTGAAAACTTGAGCATACTGATAGGGTGGCTAGACATATCTTGTAAATTATCTACCTTCTTATTGAAATAAAATGAAATGATAATTGGAAGAAACTCACTTCCTTGATGAGAACATGACACTCATTGTATTAACGATCTCACCGAGGTTGTCAGATATAACCAAAATAGATCCTAGATGGATGTTTAATGACATTATTGAAGGTAATAATTAATTTTCAGTTTTTATGCAAGTTGATGAATTTGATTTTGATGATAAATCATTATAAGAATATTCATGTTGCTTTATTGATTTGCATGCAATTTTTGTTGAGATGATCATTATATTTATGATGTATGTTGTGATGTTATGTTAACATGTGATTCCATTTATTATGTTAATGTAACATTATATATTTGATAAAGATATGTTGATGGGATAATATTATGATGATATTTCAGGATGCGATGACATGTGGTAAGTGTATGCAATTCTATGATGAGATGATTAATGATGGTATGCATGAGCAAGTGATGTATTACTATTCAAGATGTGATAACAATGACATGGCATTCCCACGATGATATGCAAGATTTAGTATGCGGATTATTTTCTATGAGATGATGATGTTATGATTATAACTAATGGACTACTCACATATTGTGAGGTGGTGATTGATAGGAAATCAACTAGTGGGTCGAGAGGGCTAGTTTGTTTGATGATCTCGTGGCAATCCATACTTATGAGGGAGAATATGTAACACCTTATGGGACAGGGATAAACTCAATCAATTGCTTATGCCAACAATTATTTTTCCTTGTATATAATTTTTGATGGGATATGAGACCATCTTGAGAAGGTTAAGTCTCTGATACTAGAGTTGTGATGCCAAAGTATAGAATGCGGGATGGAGTTATGTATGTGACTTTGATGTCTTGGGTTGTACCTTAGTGAGTTATGGTGGGAGTAGGTCATTATTTCAAGATGTATAGGGTACATAAGTACTCAACTAGGTTCCTAGATGGGTAGATGAGGTTTGAGCCTTGGGGCTCTAGTAAGACAGATAGGCTTTAAGTTTGGCTCTAAAAGTTACGAAAAAAAACTCAAGAGTACTCATTCTTCCCCCAGTGTTATGATGTAACTTTCAATGCTTGTCATGGTCACTTGGGTGCACTTACTCTAACCATTGGAGATGGGGTTGTGTGTAAAATATGGTAATAAATAAATAAATTATAAATTATATGATTAAAATTAAGTTCAAGATGAAGTTCCTTGATGAGGGGGAGTATGTAATGCCTCATATTTTTAAATTAATAAATTAAAATAAAACAAATAAATAAAATGAAAGATCACAATAAATAATTGAAAAAAATTGTTTTAATAATAAGAGAAAAAAGTAAAAATAAGTGAAGATAAATTTATGGAAAAAAACTAAATTAAGAAGTGCTTAAAATAAAAATACATGATTGACAAATGGATTATGTGCATAAAGTTTTTCCTTCCATTTTCAGAACAAAAAAATTCTATTTAACAAATGATGAGAAGGATGTGAGACATCATTTTTGCTAGTGAATTATTAAGAAACATAAATTAGTCATTGGTAGATGTAGTTGGTTGAGGGCTTAGGGGTGGTTATTTGTGAAAGGAAATGGTGCATCTATGCCTATGGTTGGGTGAATATTCTTCCCCCACATGTTGGTTGTGGTCAGTTGGATTAGACTAGTGCAATTATAGTTTTGAATTCACAAATAAGTTATTTTCTTCATTCCAGAAGTAAGTTTCTCACCACTAACCTCTTTTATAGATTTTTTACTTATTAATGAAATCTTCTTTATAATTTATAATGGTATTGAATTCTTGTAAGTATTTTTGTATAGCTATGTTTAAAGTTTACACCATTGTATTAATAATATGGTTTAATTTTGATTATGGAACAAATTGATTTGTAGGTTTAGTATAAAGGCATAGGGAATATGGTTATCAATCACTTAAAAAATGAGTAATGCGGTCATATTCAAGTGTACAAGGTATCATTAGAAGAGGAAGAATGATGTTCATGTTTCCACCATATTAACAGTCGTTTTCTATGACTTGGGTTTAAAAGATCATACTATTTTTACTTAGAATTTGCGTGTTTTGTGAGGACTTGTCATAGATTGAAATGGTGATGCAATCATTTTCTATGACCTAAGTTTAAAATCTCATAATGTTTTTATATAGAGGTTGCATTTTGCATGAGGAGATGGCATATATTTAGGGGGTGGGAGGGTGCACAATAAGATGACAACTTTATTTTTTTTATTGACCACTAGTCTTTTAACAATGTAGTGACAAAGTTTACTTAATGTGGTCTTAATAGTTATACCATTTCCCTTATGAGTAAAATCAGATGCTTGAAGGGAATATATGAATATGACACCCTTTGTACTTGTTGAAAGGTAACTTTTGAAGGGCATAAAGTATAATGTCACCCTTGGTATCATTTATAGTTGTTAGGTATATATGAAATATGGTTGACTAAGCATGCACATATGTTTGACTAAGCGTGTTCACTTTATTGAGTTTGAGAAAAGCTAAAATGCATGGTTGATTGATTTATTGAGGACATATGTTAGTACATTTTATAACATAGAGAAATAAAATGGTTCAATTAAAAATCATTAGAAAAATAAAACCATTAAAGAACGTACATGAAATATAAAGAAAGTAATTTTTATTGACCATAAATTAATTACTAGTGCACCAATGGATCAAAGAGAAGGAAAAGGAGCAAACAAATTTAAATAGAAATGTGGGAAAATAAAAGCGGGTTGGGTGATGTTAAAAAAATAATAATTATAGTGACTACGTGTCCACTCACTCAAACAATAAAACATGAAGAGATCAAGGGACATCTAGAAGTAAAAATATGAGATATGGTGGTTGGGTGAAGATTGATCATTTTTTCATATTTTTAAACAAGGAATTACTTGTGCATATAAGTAACACATAGGTGGATGAATGAGAATAAAATATTGTGTTTATGCATGAAATGAACAAGTAGCTAGAAACCTCACTTAATCCACACAACCTATAAAATAAGGGCTTGAGTTAGAGGCCTCATACATTCTTGCACTCTAATGTTGTATAATTTTCGTAATACTAACATTTTTATTGGTGATTGTTGAAGATTTTGGTCTATTGGGAAGTGTTCTTAAAGTAGGGATTTCCTCTCAAGATTAATAGCTTCACTCTTCTCTTACTTTGTTAGTTAGTACCTTTTCTACAACTCCATTGCAATTTAGGGATCCCCGGGGAAGAAAAGTACCCATTGGAGTTCATAGGTTAGTCAACCAGTGAACTATCCAAAGAACAACAAAGTAGATGAAAGCATAATTCAAATTTATATTTCAAATACCAAAGATAAAAAAAAAATTATACAATAGTTCTTTAAGAGTTTACTTTTGTATAAAATTAATTATTATTTATTGAGTGGAAAATTCTTGTTATAGCTCACATCAAATGTCCCTGATTAACACACACACACACTCCACTTTCAAATGAATAATTTACTCTATTTATTTAGAGAGAGATAATTTTTAAAATCAATTAAGTACAATGTTAAATATAAATTGAAATTTTATTAATTTACTCAATTTTATAAATTTAAAGAAATTTAGGCTAATTTTTTATACTTTCATTAAAAATAAAAAAATTGTAACCAAAATAATGATAAAAATTCTCTATATATTTATAATTTTTCCAAAACATAAAACCTTTCCATAAATATATAATATAATTCCTTAGCACCCACATGGAGTAGAATAAATGATGCCAAGGTGTTCTATTAAGGATCTTGATGGTGAAAAGGTCACTGGTTAGAAACTCCATGAGCAAAACTCCAGTTACGTTAAGGGTTGTTGTGGCCCAAGCAAGGTCAAATCCCCAGGTGTTTTTGATGGCTTATATTCCCCTAGGTTGCAACTAATCAAGCCACAATTTAGGTGTGCCAAACATCTCAAGACTCTCATTACCTAATAAAGAAAATAGAATTATTTAGCATTTTCGCCAAATCCATGAACACACATTTTAAATCTTAGGTAGTATTCACTTGGGAATGCCATGAACTTATATATGAAAGCATGCAAATATTTATATAAGAAAAAAATAATTTAGTACTTGATTTTTAACGTTTAGTTATTTCAACATGTAAATGGTTTACCATATTGGATATAGTTGTAAACACCCCACCTTGACCTTGGTGAAAAGTTTTCACTTGCTAATCCATTCTCCCTTATATAGTTGGATAATTAATATTTTTTCCTTCAAAACTCAACATGAATGTCACCATTGTGTTCATCTCAGTGAGACGTTTCTACGTTTTTAGTGATATAAAATTTCACCCCAATCCAACTTCTAGATGGAAAGTTAAGGCCATTTGATTTCTATCGAATCAAAAGTTAAGGCTATTTGATTTCTATCAAATCAAAAGGCGTCTTGGCATCAATCCACAACGTAGCGCCAACATGGGTACCTAGCCAACCACTTAGTGCCGCTTAGATTCTAACTCATCCATGGGTTGGGTTTTTCACAACCCCGTGCTATTTAAATGTACGTGCGAGTGCGCGCACACACACAAACCGTTACCATTTTTGCACCCACCACCTATAGTTATAAATGAATATTCATGCTTAATTGACGAGCCATCTATTAGTGGAAAGATATAGGGATAAAGAAGAAGTATTACATTGAAGAGTTTAACCCCACTCATAACCATCAGCAAAAGGTGTACATAGGGGCCAACATTTCTTGGAGATCTAAAATTCTTATCACTCAATTAAGGACTAATTCTCATCAACTCCATTGTGAAACAGGGTGTTGGAAAGGGCCAAAAGAAATGTGGGAGGAAAGAGTATGTATTTTTACTCTTCCGGAAAAGTGGAAATAGAAAAAACATTTCATTTTAGAATGCGAGGCCTTCAAATACAACAGGGAAAATTATGTAGGTATTCTGGCAACTAGTTCTTGGGATAATCTATTTAGCGAAGAGTTTGTCGAGAAGCTGGGAGCGGTTATTGTAAAACTTCACAGGAAAAGGGCCGAATACGAGAGCGAGATGGAGAAGAAATCTATCCCATAGACTATTTTTTAGCCTCATGGATGTTAAAAATACTTTCTTTCTTTCTTTATTATTGTTACCCAAGCTCTGTGACCCTACCTCTTCACATATACGCACTTAACATTTTATTTGGCACAACCTTTCGAGATAACCTGTAAGGTGGGTCCGCCTGTGTGCCAATGAATAGACTGCCAGGCTCTTACTTACGCCAACACAACCCAACTTTTGTTATTGCACACCCTTTTACACTTGAGTCCCCCTTGTACTCTTGGGGAATAACCTTTGGGATTACATGTCTCGGTGGGTCATTCCTTTATGCACCTAACACTCCTAAATTGTCCATGAATTCCCTTCTTGCATAGTTGTTCTGACGACTTTGTTCCATGTGTAACCTTGCAATGGGTTGAGGAAACCACACAATTGAGTCCACTCTTACAACACCATCTTTGCGCTATGTCATATCGAATCTCCCATGAGTATTATGCATTGCTATCTTCGGGATATGGACTCCAGGACGTAGATGTTCCCATCATATGTCGTGCCAATTTTTCCGCTGAAGAGAGCCCGACTTAAGTCCCTTATCCATTACAAAATAACATCTGCATGGTTATGGATCCCCTTCCATTGGCCAATATGAGGACTCCAGCTCACCCCAACCTTCTCCACCTCGTTGGATTTACCATGCTAGCTCGGTCCTTGTCAGCACACACATTCCTTTTGCACAACCTTTGTGAACTTATAGGATGTAACCTCTGGGATTACGTCATCCTAGGTTTCTCCTTGGTCGTCGGTCTCTTTGCTCAGTCTCAACCATTCCTTAGGCTAGTGTCCTCCCTTGGTCATGTGTTTAGCCACGAGGGAAGAAGGGAGGGAGTTAACTAATGATAAGGCTCCATATAAATACTCCTACTGCATGTTGTTCTCTACTATAATGAAAGGTGTGATGGATGCAATAAGGTAAGGGAAACCATCCTGTGCACACGCATAAGTATTCCCACTCGAAGCCACAATGGTTCTTCCTGAAACTTGGGTTATGCAAGTCACATTAACCCTTTTATGATGAGTGTTGCCATACATCGATCACGGTAGTTCTATAAGAACTTGGACCTACGCCAAAGTCTGACTCTTTCACTTGGGGTTTTATCAAGTATTCATAGGTGTTATTCCTATTGAGATTACAACAAATATACCATATTATGGTTCTTGGTGACAAAAATACAAGGCACAGTTCAAGGACTTGTCCATCCATGCTAGGGAATTCTCCATTCAGTCTCTCATAAATATGTGATTCCTTGGGTCCTCAATATATTAAAAGAAAGGAATCGATCTCAGTCTAGAGATCCCAAGGCCTCTCTTGAAGAATAAACAAGCACAATAAGATTATAAGAGAAACCATAAAGCATACAATGCTAAGAAGAAAAAAAAGAAAATCAAAATTCCACGGTCAAATGGGAAATCCTCCTGTGGGTTTGAGTATAGACATAAGCCATAAATATAGGCACATAAGTGACACTAACACAAGCCTATAAGAATTTCATTCTTGAGGATGAGAATTCTAAGCGTGGGCCACATGGATATCCATCCAACATTTAATACTACAGGCCTCAAGCCACAAAGCGAGCATCCAATACTCATATCACATGCAACAATGCTACCAAGTGCACACTGCAACCACACATATTGTTATCCACACACACACACACACATAGACACAAAGGTTTCATGCATAAAGGGAAATGATACAACACTTTATGAAGGGTTTCTAGGCAATTTATTTACAAGAATAATCAATATATAAATACCCACTAGTAGAGTACCAATGAATTTGGACACCATGGTTATAACCAACCACTCAAGCAGGGATTTACCACACCATCTTCGCACCACTAAAAAATTTATAATATAGATCCTAGCCATGAAAGATTCAACATCAAAACATACATAACAAAAATGCATTTTTGTGTGAAGTACAGGGCATAAAATCAAGTGAGTCATGCTCATGAGGTCATGCCTTACACAACACAAATATTGGACTGAGTCCTTGATAAAATGGATGTATAGATCCAATCACCATGGTATGCCTCACCGAAGGCTTGAATAAGTTCCTCATATACAATCATAGGTCAGTAAGGATATAAGAGGGGGAAATCCTCAACATTACCACATTGTAAACATAAAAAATGTTACTGAAAACTTCTAATAAACATATTCACCATGATGCAATAAAAAGAGTTCTCATGCTAAATATTACTGTGAATTAACCAATAATATGACACACCATCCCAGGGCCTTTAAACATTAACACAACACAATAGTCAACCTTGTAAACAATACTAATATAGTCATTCTTATGTACATTTGCTCCATTTCAAACTAGAATGTAACACACATTCATTAGCATAGAACATACATGAGGAACACTTATCTCATAAGTTTTGGGAAATTGAGTCTGGGACTATGACTCTCCACCCAACCATAGATAGCTGCAATAGTTCTCACTTGCAGTTACCACCCCCAAGCAAGATTATAGAGACTGAGGGGTATTTTCTCAAGGGTTTAAACACAACCTTCAGTTGCTCTAAGGACTCTAGAGATCTTCCACCTCCACCCTCCAACTGAGTTGCAAGAAATAAAATGAACATGGAGTCTAGAGACTTGCTGTCTCCACCCTTAAAAAATCAACACTGTGGTTCCACCCAACTTGGGGACTCCAGAACCACAACAAAATCAAACATATAACAATAAATCCACCTAGAAATCCTCTAGGAATTCTCCTAGGAATAATTCCTCCACCTCAGCCCTTTGGGATTTGCCATGAATCACTATCTCCACCATCTGGCCACTCGAGACTTGAGTTGCAATTTATTCCCCACATAGAAATCATTTCTTTCTGACTTCTTTCCAACCAAAATTGATCTACCTGCTCCTCTATGTGCTCTCTGCATTCTCTCTACCAAGATGCTCGAACCTCCTTTATTATTGTTCTTGGGAGTTCTCATATGTTGTTTGACTATCTTATTTTCTCCTTCTCTCTCTCCAATTCCTTTTATCATAGATCGAATTCTCCTCCCCATTGTTGCGCTACCTGGCTTCATGCTTCTAAAAATATGCGCAGAACAAAACCTTCCTAACTGGTGGGGTCATGCCACGTCTCCCCCCTTTCTTGTCTTTTAATTGCACCCCACCTACCCACTCTTAGCTTAGATGCTTTTGGAATAACTTCTCATCAACATTGTCCTCTCTTGATTTCATTTTTCTCTAAGGAAGCATGGCCCTTGTCCTCTTGTCCAACTTCCTCTTAATGGCATCCTATAGCTCATTTTGAATGCATACCTATCGACCTCCTTAGCTATCCTAGTAATTAAAAACCCAAGAAATTAACCTCCTCAATCTCTGGAATCTATGGCCCATCACTCAACCCATTTATAAAAATATTTACATTACATACATGAGTGCAAGCAATTGGGGTTGTCACAAACACCTGTCCCTTGGGGGAACACCATCCTCAGTGTTTTGTGTCCATATGTAGCACAAAATACATGTTTAAAACACACATATACTATTTAGGGAGTTTATATACATAGCTACATACAATATTTACAATTTATATACATTTTATTCAACCAAAAAAAAAAAAAATGTTTCCCTCATTGAGTCGTCCATTTCCCAAGAGGATTCCTTGATCCCAAAGATCCTCCACTACACTTTGAATTTCTTTATTGCTTGTTTCCGGAGTGTGATGCTCCTCCAATCTAGGATGCATAGTGGCTTTCGTTGGAACTCTTCCTCTGGTTCCACATGTAGCACCAACCAATCAATCACATGATTAGAATCCTATACATATCTTTTAAGCAAATAAACATGGAAAACATCATGGAATTTTATTGATGGAGGTAAGGCTAGCCTATAGGTCACCGATCCAATCCTTTCAAAGATCTGAAAAGGTCCACAATTCTGTGGTGATAACTTGGTACATGACCAAATCCTTAAGGAAATTTTCTTAGGTTTAATCCGTAAATAAATATGTTTCCCAACTTGGAACTCTTTACAAACCCTATGTTGATCTGCATAGATTTTTTGCCTATCCTATGCTACCTTAAAATCCTATTTTATATTCTACATTTGTTGCTCCATCTCCTTCAGCATATCAGGCCCAATAAGGACCCTATTCAATGGATCATTCCAACTGATAGGATTATTGCAACTCCTTCCATAAAGTTCCTTGAATGGGCTCATTTTTATGGATTCCTAGTATCCATTGTTGTATGTGAATTCTACAAGAGGAAGATATTCTTCCCACGTATTGGGTTGTTTCATCACATACATCCTCAGCATGTCATCAAGGATTTTATTTTTCCTCTATGTTTTCTGATTAGTTTGTGGATGATAAGTTGTACAGAAGGCCAATTCAGTCCCAAATCCTGCAAATAGCTCCTTCCAAACATTGTAAGTGAACTTGGCATTTGTATCTGAGATGATTTTCTTGGGAACTCCATGCAATCTTACAATCTCCTTTATGAAAGTCTGAGCCACCTCACTAGTTGAATTGGTGGATTTGACTGCCAAAAAATGAGCCATATTTCTCAACTTTTCAATCACCACCATAATGGTGTCATGCTATTTGGAGGTCCTTGGAAAAAAAGTGATGAAATCCATGGAGTTTACTTCCCATTTCCATTCTGTAATGGGAACGGGTTGCAATAGCCTTGCTGGAAGTTTACATTCATCCTTCACTTACTGGAACTCTATGCATTTAGAAACAAAATCAACCACTTCCTTTTTCAAATTAGGCCAATAATAAAACATTTTGATGGTCATCAGAGTCTTTTGATATCCAAGACGGTCAGAATATGGTTTCTCATGAAAATATTTCATTATAAGATTCATCAAATCATCATTATTTGGTACATAGATTCTATTATCTAATATAACTAAGTTGTCATTTGTGAGATGATATTCCTCATACTCACCTTCTTACTATAGTTTTTCCTTCATTTACTGATATTTTTCATCATGTTGTCCCGCGTTTTTGACCCTTTCCACCAGGTCCACTTCGTAATATATTATGGTTGCCGGATGATTCAATTGTATCCTTCTATTGATTGCATCAACAACCTTGTTTTCTTTGCCTTTGATATACCCGATTTCAAAGTAGAACGCACTAAGTATGGACAACCACCTAGCTTGCCTTGTGTTCAACTTAGGTTGATCAAACAAATATTTAAGTCCACCATGATCTATCACGAGTGTAATTTTTTTGCTGTGGAGATAATTACTCCACATTTTCAATGCATGAATGATGGCGACTAACTCTAGATCACAAGTCACATAGTTTACCTCATGCTCATTTAATTTCTGTGACTCATAGAAAACTACTTGAATTTCCTGCATCAAGACTCCACCGAGTCCTTATTTGCAGGCGTTTGTGGACAACATAAAATATTTGTCCAGATCTGCAATTCTTAACACATGCATTAGTGAGAAACTGCTTCAACCGCTTAAAGCTTGCTATGCATTCAACTGTCCACTCAAACTTCCTTTCTTTCCTTTGTAATAATGTAATAGGGTGGATTATCTTGGAGAATTTCTTGATGAACCTCCTGTAGTATCTTGTCAATCCCATGAATGATCTGACCTCCTTCAAATTATTCGATGTTGGCCACTCCATTATGGCCTTGATATTTTCTGGATCAATTGATATCCTCTCCTTGGAGATGATGTGCCCTAAGTAATGTATCTGTGGTTGGAAAAGTTCACACTTATTAAGTTTTGCATAAAGATTGTGTTCTCTTAGAAATTGTAGCACTACAACCAGGTGCTTTTCATGCTCTTCTTCAGTTATTGAGTACATCAATATGTCATAAAAAAAACAATGACAAATTTGTCCAAATAAGGACACACCACAATATTCATTAGGCACATGAAAGTAGCAGGCACATTATTAAGCCCAGAGGGTACCACTACAAACTTGTAGTACTCGTACCTCATCCTAAAAGTAGTTTTGTGAATATCTTCTTCTTTGATACATATTTGATGATATCTAGACCTCAAATCAATCTCAGTGAAGAATAATGCTCCTCGTAGTTGATTGAATAGATCATCAATCTGTGGCAACGAATACCAGTTCTTGATTGTCACTTTATTTAATTGCCTATAGTCAATATAGAGTTGGAGTGTCCCATCCTTTTTCTTCACAAATAACATTGGAGCTCCCCACAATGACATGGTTGGCCGTATGTAACCTTTATCAAGCATCTCATTAAGCTTTAATTTTAAATCAACTAGCTCTGGTGTACTCATCTGGTATGGTGCTTTAGATGCTAGTGCTACTCCATGAAAAAAATCAATAGAGAAATCGGCTTCCCTATGAGGAGGGAAACCTGATATGTCTGTTGGAAACACATCCTCATATTGTTGCAACACCAGATACTTCTTCAACATCTCGATTTATTCTTTCTGAACGCTATCACTAGATTTCTTATCACTGGATATTTTCACAACAAATAATGTGCAACCCTTCCAGAAATTGCCTTTGGCTTTCATTTCTATGATAATCCTTACTGATATTGGCTTTCTCCTACCTTGTAAAATTTTATTTTTCCCGCATCATCCAAGAATTCTATTTCTTTTTCATAAAAATCCACTTTGGTTATGTGCATGTACATCCAATCCATGCCCAATAATATGTTGTACACACCTAATGGCATTAAATTTAAATTTTTTGTTGTGGGCATGCCACTGAGCTCAATTGCGCACAATTTCACCCAATTATTAATTTTCCTCTTTGTTTTTGTTGTCAGTTGCACTAACCATTGCTACATGCACAATCATTTAGTCAATTTGCATTTTTCCATGAGTTTAGGGATTATATAGCTATATTTAGAACTAGGATCAATAAAAATGGAAATGAATTGATTACACAATTTACCTTCCATCTCTTTGATGGATTCTTGGTGGTATTCCTAGCGATTATCCACGATTGCATAAATTTTAGGCATGTTTTGTGCTACATCACCCACTGCACGAGCTTCTTAGGAAATCTAAATCTTTGGCCATGCATTTATTTGGTGTGGGTATTATATTTTCTATTGGTTATCACCATAGGTATAACATTTTAATTTCTCTTTTGTCTCATCTCCACACTGATCTATTGTTGTCTAATGTGCATCACCTTTAGCAGCTGGGTCGAATTTCTGTTGAAATTGACTTGACTTGGCTAGGTGTGTTCCTTCATTATTTTCCACTATTTTCTTGATCCATTTCTTCTTGCTTCCAACACTTATTTTTACTCCCCAATCACCTTTAATTTACGACCTACGCTTTGCCCTCTTATAACAATATTTCAATTTCTTAATGGCATCATTCAATGTTTGAGGTTCGAAGAATTAAATTTGGTCTCTAAATGTCATAAGAAACCCACTGATGAATGTCTAGATGTTGGCCTTCTCATATTTGAGATATAGTACATATCATAGAAATTCTAGGAACTTGGTGACATACTCATCATCTGTAATTTGTCCCTTCTTAAGCTTATAAAATTCTTTTGCTTTACTGTCATAGTATCACTCTGATAAATAACAATTTCTGAAGATATTTTCAAATGCACACAAAGTTAACGTTTCTTCAACAATACCTCTAAAATTATTCAAGTCTTCCAACCATATGTATGCTTATCCCTTCATGCTATAGGTGGAAATCATGACTTTTATATTTTCAGAATAATCATGGATTCTGAAAAATTTCTTCATGCCAAGTAGCCAAACTTCTGCATATTTAGATTTCTTCATGTCTCCATAAAATGTGGGTGGCTTGTCTTTCTTAAATTCCTTGGGCACATAGTCCTTTCCTCTTCCTTTTCCTCTTTGATGATGATGATGGTGATGAGAATGATGATAATTCCTCGTAGTAGTAGAGTTGGAATATCTACTAGATTGATGCACATGAGTGTTAGTTATTCCTTATAGGGTACTTAGAGGTACATTTCCCTTCACGAGTCTTCACTTTCTCACATATTCCTCTTTTTAGACTTGGTGTCATCAGGTCCATTTGTTTTCTCTTCTGATTCGCGAAGGCTTCTCTTGTCTCTATGACTAGTTTCCAACTTTTTCTGCCTCTATCTCTATAAGTCTGAGAGGCTTTGCAAGATGAGTGAATTTATTTCATCTTGCCTCTCTTGAGATCTCACCAATATTTTATTGTTTTCCTTAAAAATTATGACCTCAACCCATAGGCTCCTCAAGGTATCGATCAAATTAGGAGAGTTTTACCCCCCCCCCTTAGCCAACTAATCTTTCATCTTCATTTGTCATGGCCTCTTCATATCCATGTTGTGACTAGTCAGAGCTATATTGTACCACTTTGGGCCTCATTCTTCTAACTTTTCACTGCATTTTGCTGCTTATGATGTGCTATCATTTACACACAACTGTTTGAGAAATTATAATATAAATAAAAGATGAGATAATTCCTGTGATATTGCTTTTTCAAAGCTTTCCAGCCAAGCTAGTTGTAAAAACACCGATGTTATCACATTAATGTCAGTTAATCAACAATTTTTAGAATCCATATACATGCTTGCATATTCAACAAAGTATACATGTCAATCCATGTATTAGCTCATAAAAAACATTGAAACATGTCAATTTTTAGTCCATGCTACGTAGGAAAATCACAAAGTAACTGTGTCAGTCATCTATGCAGTGAAATAGTCATAGAAATTCTTTTAACACCTAAAGGTTTGTGTTATTAATTTTCTAAAAATCAACATGAAACCCCTTTAGAGGAACTTGCGGTTACTTGCTCATGATAAACCCCATCTAGTCCAAGTGTCGAACCTGATTTCTCTGATACCACCTGTAAACACCCCACCTTGACCTTGGTGAAAAGTGTTCACTTTCTAATCGAATCTCCCTTGTACAGTTAGAGATATGGGATAATATATATATATATATATATATATATATATATATATATATATATATATATATATATATATATATATATATATATATATATATATATTCTTTTTTTTGCTTTCAAAACTCAAAATAAATCTCATCATTATGTTCACCTCGATAAGACATTTCCAATGTGTTGTAGCTGCTACAAAACCCTCTAAAATTTTGGAATGTGCTCACTTTCAAAGCCTTCCTTGGTCTTGTACGTTGTCCTCGCAAACATTGAAATTCATTCCATGTGTTTTCTTGAAGTGTTTCAGTCCCGTTTTTAAAATATGAAAAATGTCGTCTTTTCGTATGTCAGCTATCATATAATGTGTATAATCCTGTTTTGGTGGTTTCAAGAGGTAATATTTGTGTAAATTAGTTGTTCTAACCATGGAAACATCCGTCACACTGATTTCCAAATTTTCAAGCACTTTCGCACAAGTGTCACCATGGTCTTCGCAAAGTGCATCTTTAGTGTCACAATTGTCGTAAGTTGTCATAAAGTTGTCGCACTAAGGGAAATGAATTGTTCATGTGTCCTGGGTGATTTATGTTGTTGTGTCATAAAGTATTCTAAGTGTGTGATCATAGTCAAAGTCTTATCAGTATTTACATCAGCCTCATTGATTCCGCACTTAACTAATTTCTGAAAAAAAAGATTCCCGACCAAGGAACCTAGTTTCACTCGGCCTCCCTAAACTGCACATTCACTAGAAAATTTGGCACAATTTCCGACGGCCACTTCGTCGCTATTCCGACATATAGTCATCGCAAGAGCGACTGTTTAAGGACACGCAAAACGTGGTTTGCCATAACGTCGCAATTCCGACGCACTGACAGAGTGTCGCACTACCGACACTTTTTCCGTCGCTTCCAAAAAAGCGTCGCTCTTCCGACGTTTCCCAAACCGTCGCGCTTCCGACGTTTGTAAACTGTCGCAATTCCGACAAAATGTGGTCTGACGTTTTGAACGTCGCTCTTACGACGTTTGTAAACTGTCGCAATTCTGACGAAATGGGGTCCGACGTTTTGAACTTCGCTCTTCCGACGTTTTTATACTATCGCTCTTCCGATGTGTTTAAGCTGTCGCAATTCTGACGCCATACAAAAGTGTCGCAAGACCGACGCATTGAAAAAGTGTCGCAAGACCGGCGTGTCCCATAGGCGTCGCAATACCGATGCATTCCAAAAGCGTTGCAATACCGACCCTAGGAAGAACTGTCGCAATATCGACGGATGTCACAATACTGACGGAAATCGTTCAAGACGTCGAAAGACCGATGCTTACAAAGCGTCGGTATACCGACAGCGGGTTCAATTTAAAAAGAAAAAAATGAAACTTTAAAACAAGACAGTAAATCTCCAATATTTGTTATGAATTGTGGGCGTTCCAATGACCGTGAAATATTAATATAATAAACCACCCCGCAGCGCTTCGACTATAAACAATCATATAAACATGGCTCTGTATTTCCAAAAACAGGTTTAAAATAGAAGCAGGGCAACATTTTTTTTTTTCCAATTGTTATGAACATAATTCGACCGTGAAATATTAATATAATAAACCACCCCGTAGTGCTTTGAATATAAACAATCATTTTTTTTTCACAAGAGAAAAAACGCTGCTTTGAATATATTATATGAAGAAAAACAGTCCATGAAGTCATTACATTTTCACATCTGAAGATTGGAACCCAAATATCCATCCAGAAAAGTGGAAGTCCCACCCCAGACAATGATAGAAAAATACCCCATGTCACATACAGGGACATGATATAAAACCCAGTAACGGTCCACATGGAGATTATCGACAATCTGAGAAAGCATCCAAATGTGCTCGAGGCATCTATAAGAAAGTGAAATAGCAGTATGTAGAATATTAAAGCAACAGATAGAGTACCGACGTCCATTGTTCCAAATACAAATTAAAGTACCCAAAATCCTTGAACAGAGAAAAACGCTAATCATGTGAGGAGTGTTATATGTCCAAAATATAAAAAGACCATCAGACCATATCAATAAACCAGCAACATAGACTAACATCGCTAGTTTTGAAGGCAAAGTGATAAACAATCATTTTTTTTTCACAAGAGAAAAAATGCTGTTTTGAATATATTATATGAAGTAAAACAGTCCATGAAGTCATTACATTTTCACATCTGAAGATTGGAACCAAAATATCCATCTAGAAAAGTGGAAGTCCCTCCCCAGACAATGATAGAAAAATACCCCATGTCACATACAGGGACATGATATAAAACCCAGTAACGGTCCACATGGAGATTATCGACAATCTAAGAAAGCATCCAAATATGCCCGAGGCATCTATAAGAAATTGAAATAGTAGTATGTAGAATAGTAAAGAAATAGATAGAGTACCGACGTCCATTGTTCCAAATACAAATTAAAGTACCCAAAATTCTTGAACAGAGAAAAACGCTAATCATGTGAGGAGTGTGATATGTCCAAAATATAAAAAGACCATCAGACCATATCAATAAACCAGCAACATAAACCAGCATTGCTAGTTTTGAAGGCAGAGTGATAACCTGTCAACACATAAAATAGTATCATAAAGCGGATACAGGAAATGTGCAGAGACATGTACTGTTGATATACGCCTCACACAAAAATCATCCATGATAAAGAAAAAATATGTATAAACCTAGGGTCGATTGTATGTTCTAGCTCGCTTGTTCCCAGAAATAAAAACCATCTGCAGAAACCCAGGCTCGCTTGATTCCAAAATTGGTAACCATCTGTTGCATTCGAGATGTAAGGTTCAGGCTCGCTTGTTTCCATTAGTAGCCCGCTACTGCATCCACCCTGTTCATAGCAAAAAGGTTCCTGTAGATATACAGAGAAAGAGTATAATACGTAGACCATATAAACATGGCTCTGTATTTCAAAAAACAAGTTTAAAATAGAAACAGGGAAACATTTTTTTTTTCCAATTGTTATGAACATAATTCGACTGTGAAATATTAATATAATAAACCACCCCTCAACGCTTCGACTATAAACAATCATATAAACATGGCTCTGTATTTCAAAAAACAGGTTTAAAATAGAAACAGAGCAACATTTTTTTTTTCCAATTTTTATGAACATAATTCGACCGTGAAATATTAAATATAATAAACCACCCCGCAGCGCTTTGACTATAAAAAATTATATAAACATGGCTCTGTATTTCAAAAAATAGGTTTAAAATAGAAACAGGGCAACATTTTTTTTTTCTAGGTAAAGTTAATCTATTAACAGTGGGAATAAAATTACAGCATGACTTTAGTAAAAAACATTGCCCAAACTTATGGCAAATTTGTCATCAAAAAATCAAAAAAGAAGACTGCCCTCATACGGGGAAACCAGTCTTGAACATTTACAGAATTCAAAAATATTACAGAGTTCCAGCACAATAATATAATCTAAAACATGCCCAATTAAGTGGGCTTGCGAAGCAAGAAAACCAAATTAACCAAACTACTCCTCTGGTGGTTCCTCGACGATTCAGCACCATCCTTCAGAAGGTCCAGGATCGCCAGGTGCTATCTCCACATTCGCGCCACCACTCCCCTCCTGAAGGCCCGAATGCTGGCTGGCTTTTCTAAGCTTAGACCCGCCGGATGGGTGCATTGTTCCTCCATTTGGGCCTCCTCACGGAAAACCACGGTGATTGAAGCTGTGATTCGTGGGCGGTTCAGAGAGAAATTAAAGGAAAAAAGCGCAGTGTGCGTCGTGGGAGAAGGTGAAGCGGTGGGGAAATGAGGAGCAGGGGAGCCCATACGGTGGCCAGATCCTAGAACCTGACCCTGCCCACTTATAGTGTTTGGATAGTGACCTGCGTAATAATAAATGGAATGGGAAGACGACTCGGTTGAGGGGCTGGAGGGAGCGCGCAGGGGTTGACCTCTTGTGCTCCCCCTGCGGCAACACATCCTTTGACGTAGGCGAGGCATGGGTGCAGTCTCAGCAGTGGGCACAAGATGAGACGGAGAAGCAGGATTCCACGAAAATAAGGAAGAGAGACACAGACCAGACCGAGAGAAATGCAGATATGCACCAAGGTCTAAGCAGCAATTTAGCTGGCCACTTCTCCTTCTCATCACAGTGAGCAGGCATTGTAACCCAGCAACCGACTCATATGAAAAACCATAGCAAAACGCCATTTTATCGACCCGACTGCAATGCAATTGAAGAACGCCCGTCATAATTAATCTCTCATTAATGAGAGCCGAAGGCCGGATCATATTGGAGCATGCGGAATTGCTAACAGGAGTGGAGGTCCGATCTTGAACAATGTTAAAACTTAATGCGATTTTATGTGAAAACCTTGGAACTTAAATATCGGCTAATTGAACAACGTTAAAACTTAATTGGATTTATATGAAATCGCCACATCCATGTCCTATCGCCTTAAACGCCATCAAATGCACCTGCATCCAGGAATAGGGCAACTTTTGATTGAGGACACGTGGCAGAAATTGATTGGAGCGGATCTTTGTTTGGGCCGCTTGCGCAGTGGAAATCCGGACCCGAAAAAGATTAGGGCGAATTTGATAAGAAATTCGCGTCACAACTCTCCCTCCGTACGCCAGCCCAACTTCGGACCCGAAAAATATTAGGGCGGAATTCATTTGGTTTTCGCGTCACAAAATTGGTCGACGTCAGCAGGCTATTTTGGAACGCGAATTTGGTTTGAATTATGGTTTATCGCCATTTGAAGTCCGGCGGGCTCGACTTAAGAACAATTTTGTTTGATCCCATCTTATAAAATTTGTGTTGGTTTTATTTGATAATACACATATTTATAATAAATCATGGGAATACCGCACTAAACATGTGGAAAAGTTATATAAATTATTGAGAACAATAATTTTTATGTAAAAATATCCAAATGTGCTTTTGGGAATTAAGAATTCGAGTATTTGGTTCATATTGTTTTAAAGGAAGGAGTGAAGTTGGAGCCTCAAAAGATGCAAGCTATACAAAATGACCTATTCCTAAGAAAATCAAGGTTCTTAGAAGATTTTTTAGACTTACATGATATTATTGATAATTTGTTAAGAATTATGCACGCATTTCAAGTTCACTCACATATCTCTTGAAGAAAATATCATTTATATGGAATGATGAGGCTACTTTGGCATTCTCTCTTTTAATGGATGCCATGTCTTCTACACCAACATCGGTTGCACCTAATTTTGGTAAAACATTCATAGTAGAGTGTGAGGCACTAGGACAAGGAATTTACATAACATTAACATAATAAGGGATATCATTGGCTTTTAAAAGCAAGGAATTCAAAGAAAATATTTGGTGAAATCTATGTATGAAAAATAAATGGAAGCAATATTACATGCAATAAAAAATGGGGATAGTATATCATTGGGAGGTACTTTAAAGTCAAGATATACCATGATAGCATAAAGTATTTTTTGGAGCTATGATTTTCATTAGAATATTAACAAAAATGAGGAGAAAAAATGCAAAGTTTTAATTTTGAGATAATCTGCAAAAAGGGTAAGGAAAATTTAGTACATGATGCTCTTTCTAAAATAGAAGAGGCCTCAAATTTATATCCAATTACATTTTCTATTCCTAGGTGGTTAGAAGAAGCTTGCCATAATGGAAAAATGACAATAGTACTAAACAAAAACTAAAATTTATAAAGGATGGGATGAACTCTATGGAGCATTGGGAGTGAAAGAGAGATATACTTTGGTGCAAATGTAGAATATTTTTATGCACGCAAGCATATTTGAATAAAAAAATATTAAGGGAGTCCCATGTCTCTCCGATGGTAGGACGCAGGGTTCCTTAAAACATCTCAAAGGATCAAAAAATATATTTTTGAAAGGAATGAAGAAAGATATTCAAAATTTTGTAAGAGAAGGTTAGGTTTGCATAATAAATAAAAGAGAGATAGTAAAATCTCTAGGGTTACTTCAACCATTCCACATACATATTCAAAGACTAGAAGATATATCAATAGACTTTATTACATGGTTACTAAAATATAAAGGTAAGTATTACATTTTTGTGGTCATTTATATAGACAAATTTTGTAGATTTTTTTTGTAGAGCTCAAAGTACATAAACAACAATCCAAGTGGCAGAAGTGTCCGTGAAAGAAATTCATAGTCTTCATGGTTTTCCTAAAGTAATAGTAACAAGAAAATTTTGGAATTAATTATTTAATATGAGTGGAGAAACACTAGCTGCCATGAGTTCTACATATCAAACACAATCAAATGGTCAAACGAAAATAGTTAACAAATGTTTTTAAGGTTATCTACAATGTTACTCTTTAGAAAATCAATCTTAATGGATGAAGTGGGTTCGTCAAGGAAGAATGGTGATATGATACTACCTATCACACATCTACTAAAATTTCCCCATTTAAGGCCCTTTATGGATATCCAACTCCTAGTATCTCATACTTTTTGCAAGATAAGTCCAAAGTATAGGGAACAGAGTCACATATGGAAAATACTAAAGAAACTTTGAAAATTATTATGGAAAACCTTCAAATGACATGAAACATGATAAAACAACAAGGGGAACAACATTGAAGTGAAAGATAATTTGAGGAGGGTAATTGTGTATTTTTTAGATTATAGCATTATAAGCAATCTTCATTCAAGAAAAAGAAGAATAAAGAATTAGCTCAAAAATGTTATGGCCCTAAATAATTATTCATAGGATTTCACAAGTGGTATAGAAGTTATATTTTCCTTCTTCTTGCATTCATAATTTTTTTCATGTATCTTGCCTAAAAAAGGTTTTGGGAAAAAATATGCCAATGTAAATAGAACTTCCAAAATTAGATGAAGAATGAAAGTTGATTCTTGAACCACAAAAATTTATAGATAAACATTCTGTATCTCTTTGACATATAACCATTATGAAGTACCTAATCAAGTGGAAGAATATTCCTCTAGAAGAAGGTACATGGTAAAATGATCAATTCGTGATGAAATACCCATGGCGAAAGGGTTCGTTTAAAGTTTTGACAAAGGTTTTGCTATATGTTTTATATAACGCGCGACAGAATAGTTTTATTGTTTGTTAAGGTCCCACACAGTGATCAAATTTGAAGGCCAGGTCCAAATTTCAATTAGAAGGGCATATATCTATGTCGCCCTTCCATAATGAAAAGCTTTAAAAAAAAACTTTTCAATTGACCACAATAAATTATTTTTACATTTCATTTTCAAAAAGACAAAACCATCAATCTTTATATTAATAAAATACTGTTACATATACAACAATGAAGAAGGCTCCATCTTTCATTGCTTAAATATCTCATTGGCAATGTCAACATAAGTCTTGAAGACACTATTATAAGAATTTGGATACATACCACTGGGATATAGGAGATTCTTATGTGTTAGATTGTGTAATGCAATTTTGACTTTGTCTCACAAGGAGCAGCAACATGGAGGTTTGGATTTTTCTTATAGAACTTTTATTATTATTATTTGAAACGTTGTTTATAGATATGAATAGAACAATGAAATTATGAGCATGGTGGACAATTAGTCAAGCTCATGATGCCAAACCATGATGATGTAAGTTTGGAATTTAACATTTTTACATGTTAAAGACAAATAGTCAAAATCACTGACAACTTAGTATGCCATAATTAATAATCATTCCCCGTTCACTTTTGTTAATAGGTTTATGTCACACGATGATCTCTCTTCTCTGGCATTTACTTGTATTGAAGATCACTATTCTAGGAATAAGGAGTTATTTTCTCCAAAAATAACCCTAGCCAAACATTGACAATGCATCAAGGATATATTTCTATGCTTAATAAGTACATATGTTCTACTTATAAATCATGTCTTGGAAGTGGTTTTTTTGCTGGAAATTATTCACCAGTTGGTTTCATACCAAAGTCTTTTTCTCATTTTCAGCATCCAATACATGAAAAAGATAATGGTTTAAAACAACATAAATATTTAAAATTTTGCAAGAATTGTCTGGCACACTTTGAATATAAATTTTGAAGTCAAGTGTATGATGCTGTATAGGATCAAGTGTCATTTTGAATACCAAATGTTTCACAAGAAATTCTCAACATGCTACCCTGCAGTAAGGATTAAATGACAATATTGCATCAACTATTTCCATAATAAAAGTGCACCTCAGCCATAAGACTAAACAACTACAAATGTTGTAGATCTAACAAGACCACACAATCAAATGTATTCCACAAGGCCAATACTGTATGAAAAATGAAAAGGCTTTTGCAACCAAAAATACCTTAGGCAACTAATTCAATTAGATACACCAAACCATCAGCAAAAAGGAAAACTAGCCTACTCAAAAGGCAAGTGTTTACCTCCTTTGACAAAATTTTGAGTTCCGAAACAAGGGCCTTTATTGTCTTGTCAATGCCCCTAGTAATTTGAACGGGGTTTGCACCTGCTGCAACAACCTAAACAAAAAGGTTTCATTTCAAATTATTTTCCACAAATTTAAGATACAACCATTGTCAGCTTTGTATTTCCTAACAAGCTCATAAATTTTGACAAAAGAACCAAAATTTTTTAATACCTGATAGCAATTTTTTCACTCAAAAACTATCTTAGACTCAATAAACCCAACCCAAAACTAAAAAACAAAACACCATAAGACCCTACAAAAATGAATAGATGATCTTAATCCAGTACCATCGACAAAAAGTTACCTTTACACCCTCACTTATTAAACCCTGTGCTGTTGAATTTTAACTTCAACTGCTGCAGCAGAAGGACGGATGCAGCAGCAACATTTTTTTTTGGAGGTTGTTTGCATGCCATCCAGAAATTTAATTCAGCATTTAAAATTCCTGCAAGTTTTTTTTGTAGACGGCCGCAGCCATATTTCTGTACAAGATTGTATTTAAACACAACAACCAACATTAACGCAATTCACCAACCAGAAATTAAACAAACAGAAATTTACCCCCCAGTTTTGTAAATTCAAAAGGAGGACATGTGGAGCATTAATATTGGATCGCATGAAATTGAAGGGAATCTGAAAACCTGAAAACTGGACCCGAATTTTTTATAAGGCACATTGGATTGAGAATTCACGTTACAAATTAGGCAGACGTCAGCATCCCATTTTGGAACGCGAATTTGGTTTGAAATTCAATCTATTCAGAGTTTCGAAGTCCGATGGAAAGGGTTATTTAATGTTTTGATAGTTTAATTTTATGTATGCTTTAATATATACATATGTTTTAAACATATGTTATATATATATCATATGCGAAATGAAAGGTGGGCCATAGAATTTAGTTTTAATTTTATTTTTTTTAAAAGAGGGTTTATTATAATATGTTTTATATGTTACGGCATATAAAAATAAAAAAGGACAAAAAATCTTGGTAGTTTTTTTAATAGACAATACGTAAATTTTTTATTACACATCAGTGTGTAAAAAGTGAAAGACTGAGTGTAACTTTTTAAGTGTGTATGCACAGTAGTGCGAAAGTGAAAAACACAGCAGAGTGTTTTAGAGACAGAGTATGTTTGTTTTGAACAGACAGTGAGTTGGTTTTATGCACTGCGTTTTGTAGAAGTCATAATTTTGTAATCCCTCTCAGTGAGGAAGTAGTGTAATAGTTTTTTTTTGAGTTATTGAAAGGAATAGAAGTTTGTTTTCAAAGTATTGAAACTCTGTCTCCTGTCAAAGAAATTTTTATTTTCTCTGTGTTAGAGGAAGGGAGATTTATTCTCCATTCATTGTTCTGGAATTTTTCAATATTCCAACATGTGCAAGAACAACAGATGTTGTGGTTCCATCCCCGGCTAAATAATTTGTCTTTGCTGCAGCTTGCCTTACCAACTTGGCCCCAATATTTTCAACTGGGTCCTCTAATTCAACCAATAAAAAGGCCAAAACCATAGCATTGAGATACATTTCATTACACTATCAATAACAATAAAATTTGACTCATCCATAACCCTTTCCTTTTATTTTTGTGAAAATATTTATGCATTACTCTAATGTGGCTAGTCCATAGGCCAAGTAGACCATTGGGTAACAAATATGTTTCCTTTCACCTTTGAGTTTTTAAATTATGCCTACCAAATCTAAGGCATTTAAGAGGGGGAACTAATACAACGTTAAAAATAAAGCCAGAGCACACATCTACAAATGACCTCCTTAGCTACTTTCACACCATCATTAACTATTTTCGGAGAACCATGCTTGCTCTCCAAGACAACATTTTTCCCTTCGCCCCAAGGGTGACTCCAACAAGATCAACAAGTTTGTTCACATTGCCTGCAAGACAAATTGATAATGCTTTCAGTAAGTGTGCAATTGAATGCCAGACCATATGCCAAAACAACCCTCCATGAAAAATTAAAATAAAAAATAAAAATCGAATATAAGTGGATAAGGAAAGATCCACCGCAGTGAAGTTTCACGTGCAGGTGACCTTCCTTTAAACATAATTTTTTCTCTGACCTGCAATTTTTTTGTCACTGAGCCATCCTTGTTGAAGTACAACTCCTTTGCCATAGCTCTTGTATTAACTACCTTCTCTCTTTCTTGTAATCTCAGAGTCCCTCTTCTGCTTGAGTGATTAAAGGAAATGGGTGAAAAAATTGAAAGAGAAGACAATTGTCTGCCATAATTATCAAACATTGCACCCAACTTCTTCCCCTTTCCATTGTTACCCAATGAGGTAGATGTGGAAATTGTTGTCATACTACCCAAAGCAGAGGCCATCTTCTCTTATGATGAATATAGAATTACAAGATCTTCATATTAGTATGAACCTTAAAAAACATGACTCCCATTGCTAAAAACCACTTTTAAGTTGTAACAGGCAAACTAAACAACTATCGCAACTTTTGTCAACTTCTGGAGCATTAAGAGAGAAACAACCAAAGAGAAATACAACCACAATCCTCATTTTAATGAGACTGGACTATATATTTGCATTAAGATAATAGAAAGAAATCACAACTATATTAAGGCCAGCACAAAACAATCTTTAACCAGTGTCTCTCGCACCCTTCAGGTTGCCATGCTAGAGGTTGCATATTTTTAATTTAAATTCTTGACCTCTCGTGCCCATCTATGAATGCATCCAATGGGATATCTACATCAAATTCTCCTTTATATCCCCAAAAACAAATTCCCTCCTACAAGAGCACCAGTATTGATGGATCACCCCACACCATCCCACCCACTAGAAACGGTGAAAAAGGAAACCCGAGAAAACTTTTGAAATATCTCAAGATGACTATATGGGTGGTTCTTATGAATCAACCAACCATTCAGAGCATGCTCATCAATCCAAACCATGAGTATTATGTGACGATATTCAAGTAGGCACTGAATCAGATTTCTGAAGCTATGTTAGAGAAACCCTAAACTCTCACTGAAAAGATACAAATATACTTAGCAACAAAGATGATCACACTCTGGGTAGACCTGGAGGCTATTTGGGGGTGATGAGTCCAATAGGTCTCAATGAATTGTTGCCCTCGCCGGGGAATACTATTGCAGTGGAATTTGATACTATTTTGGATGTTGAATTCCACGATCCTAATCGAAACCAGTACCTTCAACTCCAGTACCTGTTCACAAAAGAGGGTTCCATAGTCATTCATGCGTGCAGAGAGGGTGAATTGCAGGCATTGCAACAGGAGGTGTTGTTGTTGTTGCATTGGCCACTAGATTGTTTGTCTGGTTCTGTTACAAGCGCAGAGTATTGAAAATGACAGACAAATTTAGTTCAGATATTGTGAAATTTCCTCGAAAATTCACCTACAAAGAGCTTAGCAATGCTACGAAGACTTTTTTTTAATGTGATTGATAATCGATAATTGCAAGCAAGGGTAATCCCCTTGTGAAACCCAAATTTCTGAGCATTTTCTAAAACCTGATGACAGAGTCATTGTAATGAACAAGCGCCTAGGTCCATATTACGTCCAAATCTACCAAGCACCAAGATCTATAAAAAAAAATCCACAGTATCTGCGAACTAAGAAGAAGAGGCAGAAAATGTATTCTTCTTACCTGTTCGAATAGTGGTTGGGGTTTACCACGGCAAAAATTTGACAAAGCCCATGTAGGATTTATTATCATTGAAATTCTGGTAGTATCACTCAACTAGGCAAGTACCTGCCTCAGAGCTCCATGACTGAGGGAAAGATCCCTAAATGTTGCAGAGTCTCCAGCAATATTTCCCAAAGCCCAAACAGCCTTACACGAACACCAGTTGAACTCAAAGTTGGGTACTAGTTTTTTAAATCAAATTCCAAAATTACAGACATATAAAGATATTTGGGAAGAATTGGCATGCTTAAACAACGAGGTGATGCAAGAATGACATGAGGGAGAAAATATCAGAAAAGCCCCAAATCTGGAGAACTAAATCTCATCACCAACCTGAGATTGACAACTTTACATGATGTAACCTATGAAATCGTAAATGGAGAAATCATAGTAACAATAAAGTAACCTATGTAACAATAAATTCGGATTCATCCTGGGAGTGGTAATGGGAGAAATCATAGTGAACAACAGGAAACATGCAGAGTTGCTTACAATCAAATAGATGAAAAAACACATACAAAAAACCTAGATAATAATCATGAACAAGCTTAATATTGAATTATGAACTGTAAAGGAACTTACAAAATGTGACATTACGAACCCGGTCAAGCGCACAAGCAAAAATATCCTGGACATGACCCTGGTTGACAAGTTGTATTGCTCATGATGCAAGAGGATTTGTACCTGCACTGCCAAGTCAATCAAAATCCATCATTATCTATACAATAAATAAAAGTAATTGATGTAGTATTTTTTACTCTAAGATGCATTCTTATGATAATGTTAGAACATATGTTGAAAATGTCAAAAAAAACTTGAATAAGCTCCTCTTCGTTTCAAGAACAATTTATTGGAGTCGCATGAACTTGGAACAAGCCTCCCACGATCTGAAAGAGTAGCAACTAAGTCAACAGTGACTTTTTTGTTGCTACGCTGGATCGAGGGAGGTTTTCTCCAAGATTAAGTCGATCCAATAAATTATTCTCTACTAAATAGGGCCAACCACATGAAGGTGGAAGCTCTTATGGCCCCTCTCCCCCCCTCACATCACTCTCAATTCCCCAATACCCAATCTATATTTCATTTTTTACTTTCATGAGCATAAAAAAAAATATTCAATAACTAATAAAAAAAAATTCAACAAAAAGTATGCAAGGAAACATTGAAATTAATGCTTGACATAAAAATAGTATGATAAATGAGTTTTTTATATAACGCAAAAAACGTTCCAAGTATGGTAACGTTTGTCTTATAATAATACAATATTTTACATTATCAAATTTTCTTTTTCTTCTTCCTATTTCAAAGCTCCTAATTACATCATCAATATCATCATGCTCTGCTCCTGTTTCGTACCTTTTGACCCACACTGCTGACCTAGTTGTGTAGTCACGATGTCTGGTCTCATCCAGTGACAGGGCATCGCCTACAAAAACAGATAATATTAAATTTTAATTGTCAGTTTTTAAATATCATTGAACTAGTTCGGTAATATTAATAAAAAAAATTGCAATGAGATTATTTATCTGGTGCACCAGTTGTCGCCGTTGGGACTGTTGCCCTGTCTTCCTCTCTGGTGGTAAGATCCTCAAGGGAAACATTCTCTGTCATTTAAACAAAAAAAGTTATAAGGACAACCATCAAGGTATAATTAGAAAAAATTATAAGTGGAAATTAATTACCGTCACGGCCCTCACTGATAGTAGCATTATCGGCCTGGTCCCCACTACAATGATCAGGTTGCACGTGAGGATCATCTACATCTGGCTCTAAAACTAGGTTATTTGCCTCGTCGGTAGTGCTACTCCCCTGATTTAAACAAAGTTGTTAGACATTAAATTTATGGACGAAAACAAACATATTGAAAGGTTAATGTTTTACCTTATCAGGCATTCTGGATCTTGGGACCTGCCCCAAGCTTCTGCGACGTTCAACTATGGCTTGATAGCCGAAATGGAAAGCAATATTTTTATCTTCCTCTGTAGTTTCTGTTCCGAAGTCATCACCCTACATTACATATGATTGTGTATTTTTAATCATATTTGATAGGATTACAAAAACGTTGGAAGGCGATACAATTAATTATAAGATGTTTAGCTACTTAATTACAATTCTTGCAGCTAATTTCAAGTAGCCGCCCCGGCCTAGCTTGTGATGGCCCTTTTTTTCAATCCTAGCTTTGGTTGCCTTTGAGGTGTCAGGCAACCTAGCATCAAAATATTGAAGTCATATATGACGTAGCACACTTTTATTTTAGACATAGAGAAAATTAAAGCTATTGAATTAAAGTTGTAATTTACCTTGCGGGTCCAGTTGGCATTTTTCCTTCTTTCTTTGCCCTTTTCTCTTTTCCGTCATGGATGAGTGCTCTCCACTTACTCTCTAGAACTGTGAGAGAACACTCGTATCTAGGGTTAAATTGCAGCTGCGTCCTATAGGTGTCCCTGGTATATTTCAAATATTTGTCGGCTACCCGAGAAATCGCTGTTCTGTCAAATGTGCCGACCCCAAAAAGGGCTTCTAGATAATCTAGAAGTTCTTTTTTCAGGTTGGAATTCTGGGAATTCCACCTTGTACGTATGGTTGGGCCAAAAATTACCAACGCATGGCTCTCCAAAAACCTGTAGAACTCATTTTTTCCTACACAGAAAAAAAAAGATATTATCATTAATTTAAAAATAAAAATCATGATAAATATGTTTTAGATAGAGTACAAGAAATAGTTAAAATATTAAAATTTACCTGGGAGTTGTACGTGCTTTATAGGGACACCTTCATCGTTGACCAACAACGTGCCATTAATGGTCCTTGTGGAGCTGACACGTGTAGCTCCAGGAAACGCAATAATGTAGTTGGCCATATCAGCCTCATCACTGCCAACACATTCAGCGGTTGGCTGGGTGTCTGCTTGGGCAGCGTGTGTTTCTTGGCTGGCACCTAAAGGAGTAGAAGGTGTATGAGAGGGTTGCTGGGCAATCTCTTGCCCTAGTGTCCCACTACCACCAACACCGGGTTCAACAAGTGCCAGAAAACGCTACATACAAAATAATTTTTTTTTAGTTTAGTCAATGTAAAAATTAAAAATCAAACTATCACAATTCATCTCATGCAGAACAAAAAAATATCGTTTTGACTTTTTATTATTACCTGATATGTTTCTAGCTGGGTCATAAGTTGTTTTATCCTCTCTTCTGTTTCAGGTGTTTGAGGCGCGTCTATCAAAGTATTAAATTCCGACCTTGCATCTCGTGCCTTTTTTCGCAAAAAGAGCACTAGAGATAGGGATGAAGAAAGCTCTTCCTCAAAGAGGGAATCATCAGGCGTACCATGGCTAGGTGTCTGCATATTTGAAAAAAATTAATATTATTTCAATTATGTAAATAACTAAAATACCTGAAGATAGAGCAATGCTGGCACTTTACATGTTCTTCCGCTGGCCTCTTTCCGCGATCATCCCGTCTCTGGGTTGTTCCTGCACTGCTCTCATCAGTCTACCACATTGCAATAAAATTATAAATGTAAAAACTTGAAAACAATATCTAACTTGAAAACACAAAATGAAAACTGAAATAATTTCTAATAAGACACCTGAAGACAGAGTTAGAGTTTCAAATATGCCTTGCATTGAATTCAGTCCTGGAAACATGTCATTGCACATTAAGGCACCCAAACAAGAGACGAGTTGACAATGGAGACCTTATTGAATATATTGTTGGAGAAACTTCTAGTAAACTTGTTGTGAAGACCTTGAGGACATTTTTGGAGCAACATTGTTGAAGTTGATGGCATAGCATTGTTGGAGACAATCTTGAAGGGCCTTGAAGTGAAGCTTTTGGAGCAACTATTGAAAAATCCTTAGAGCATTTAAGTAAGGCACTTTCTATCTTCCATCAACTTTTTCCTTTCAATATCCTTTAAACAATTTTGTTGATATTTAATGTTTGAAATCACGTTATAATTCCTTGATTATATGTGTTTGGGGACTTTCCCTTTGAAATTACCCAAAAATACCCTGGCAATTTTATCTTCAGGATGCATGTCTGACCCTATTGTTCAATATTTTGATTGATAGTAGAAAACATAGAGAGTTAGGGGGCTCTTGACTTGGTTTGGTTGGGCCATTAGATCCCTAACATCTACTAGGGAGAACCCCCCTTGAGTTGGAGGAGAGCTAGCCCGAAGTGAAAAGAGGTTGGTGAGGTGACAGTGGGGCTATTGAATTACACATGGTATCACACTTTAGCTTTAGGAATTTCTCTTGAGAAGTGCTAGATTTTTCTATATCAATTCTCAAATTGTTTACAACACTATTGTTAAGAACTAATAAGAAGTGATGTTGAGGGGTTTTTGGGTATAAGAAACAATACCATTTAAAAACTATGGTTCTCAGTCCTTGGCATTCCTTCACCTGGGCCTAGGGGCACACTAGAATAATTTCACACTAAACCATGCAAACTTAAAAGTAGCTTAACAGATCCATAAAGTAATAATAATCATAATTCCTAATTTCCTATTGTATGATATAATGCAAATTATTCAAACATGAAGCAATGAAGACATGCAATGTCTGAATTTCAAGATTGATGAACCAATACAAGAAGTTAGAAACTACAACTTTGATTCAATACTTTGTGTCCTAACTCCAGGAAGGAATCTAGTTTGTAGTACAAAACATGCATCATGTATTATCAATTCTTAATTGACAACAACTAAAGGTCATCTACCTCATCAATTCCTTCCCATTTTGTGTTTTTATGTTATATTCCTTATAAAAGTGTCAAATTTATCTCAAAGTAAGGAACCACTGAATAAAATAAAAAATAGTTGAGATATGATTGAGAAATGGTCATTTATTTATTGAAAGGATCTTCACAATTTCTTTGGTTGTTTTTCATCTCAAGAAACAAGAAATGACCTAAGAAACTATTGTGATGTAACATAAGAAACAACACGGTGCAATGGCCATTTTCAAAGCCAAATGATGTCCATTGAGGACATGGCCTTTATTTGGTTCCTGTTTCATAGGAGTATCGGGTAGAAATGGAACTTTGTTGTACCATTTCCAGTAGTAAAAAGGGAAAACCTTCTTTTTCCATGGAAAATAATTTACCTTTCCTTTTTCAAGATAATCTAAAATCACAAAAAATATGAACTATACTGCACACATTCTTGGATAATGTGAAAGTGGAAAAGGAATACCCTACACAAGTGATGCACACATGTACATTTGAACACTAAGATATTTTTGTAGTTGAAATGTAATGCTTGTTTTCATTTAAATGTAGGGTTTTTAAAGCAGGGAGAAATAATGGCTGCCAATTTAATAAGCGTTTCTTTGGGAAAAATTTAAATCTTGTATTGGGTGATGAAGATAATAGAGGGTATTGAATCTTGATTCTTGACATTGTGTTTAACTTGAATAACTCAAATGATTATAAATATCAATGGATGAGTTCTTTTTTTCAAGTATGTCACTCAAAACTCTTATGTCAAAGCATTGTATGATGGCTAGCATTTTCTTGTTTCCCTTCCTTCAGTTCAATGTAAAAATTATATTAATATATTGGAGCACGAATGATAGCTACAATTTTTTCCTTTGCAGTATATCCAGCCCCAATATTATGAAAAGTTTTCTCAAGTGGAGCTATTGGTTATTGATGAAGCAACTGCAATTCCATTGCCTGTTGTAAAGGCTCTGCTCGGGCCATATTTAGTTTTTCTGTGCTCTACTGTAAATGGGTAATAATTATAAATGAGCCAACCACAATCACAGATTTTGTAACCATTTGGTTTCCATGGATAGTGATGATGATATTAACCCTATATATCAGTTACCTATATCTATATGAGAATGATCTCAACATTGACCTTGATATGGTTGTATGGATGTGACCTTTGGTATGTCATCAGAAAATCCCCAAATATCAGAAAATCCCCAAATATAGAGAACTAAAGCTCATCACTTTCGATCTGGAATACTACCCTTGTGATAAAGTTGATGACTTTCGATCTCCCATTCTCTACCACTTTGCACTTCACCTTCAATATAGATCAGAACAAGGGCAATTCGTTACTGGGTGTTGAGATGGATGAGTTTGTCGAACTAAAATCCATAGCTTAAACTTCATGAAATTGGTGGAGTCAAATTCATGCGAGCAGAAACACATCTTACACATCCTCTTTGAAACTCATCCGAAAGAACATTGGAAGACATCTAGAGAGAACCTTGTAGCCTAACACAATCCAATGGAATTGACCAAAAAAACCCAAATAGAGTCAACCCTACTATAGGAGGAAGGGCCTGTAGTAAGAACTTACCATTTTGCAAGAGCTGAGGGCGAATGCTGAGGGCGAATGCTGTTTTGCAAGAGCTGAGGGCGAACGCTGAGGGCGAATTCAGGGCGAATGTTGTTCTGCAAGAGCTGAGGGAAAATGCTGAGGGTGAATGCTGTTCTGCAAGAGCTGAGGGCGAATGCTGAGGGCGAATGCTGAGGGCGAATGCTGTTCTGTAAGAGCGGAGGGTGAATGCGCGCGCGATATCAGCCGTTAATGTAGTTTTTAATAAAATAATTTTTATGTTGCGCGCATATAAGTTTCATATTTTTAGGTAGCACGCATATAAGTGTCGTTATATTGACATCGAACAAAGCGTCGCTATTGCGACGGATTCCTCCAAACGTCGCAATTGCGACACTTAGACATTGTGTCGCACTTGCGACGTTTGGAGGCAGCCGTCGCAATAGCGACGCTTTGGGGCATAGTGTCGCAATTGCGATGTATTCCTCCAAACGTCGCAATTGTGACACTTTTTCTAAGTGTCAGTATTGCGAAACTTTTCTCTAAACGTCGGTATAGCGACGGTTTCGAGCGGGATTGACAAAATTTGGGGAAATTTCCGACATTTGGTCAAAAGCGTAGGAACCAAGTGTCGAAATTTCCCCCAAATGTACTAGTGATTGTGTAATATTATTCCTCTAGCCATGACCTTGCCACTTGACACTGCGCAATGTGAAGTTACTTCCTTTCAGGACTGCTGCACTGCACAGTTCCAGTGCTCAAGCCTCTACCTTGGCTCCCAGAATTTCACAATCCATCTTCCTAGCTTGGCCTCAACTGCACATTGCACAATCTCTAGAATCAAGCTCATCCCTTGAGCCCCTAAGCTACACAACTACGAAATGGCCCAACCTCCTCTGCCTCCTGTAAATTTACAATGTGTTGAACCAGTGCCCATCCCTTCAACCTATCACATTGACCTCGAGAATTGCACAATTTTCTCCCTCAACCTAGCTTGGACTGCACATTGTATAGTCTCAAGGCTCAAGGTTCAGCCCTGACTACTTGAATTGAATAGTCATTGATCCTCTATCCCAGCTTGTTACCTAGTTCCGTCTTAGTTAATGGATCAATATGCACTATCTTTGACTAGGCGTTTTTTAGACTGATGTCGTCTCGTCATGAGTGAATTTCATATGCAGGTACCTTATAATCCCATGGAGAGATGATGAATAAGGGAAACATGTTGAAATACATATTTGTAGCTGAGTATGAAAGCTTATCAACTGAGAGAAAGCAAAAGGAAACTAGTTTGCGACCACAACTAAAGACTTGATATCATTGAAGATTCCTTATCACCAAACCATGCAGAGGTGTAAAGAAGAGCATTCTCAAGCAGACACTCAAAAAAAATCTGCAACAATGGCTTGATATTTCCACAATCAGTCTATGTCAGCAGTGTCATGTCATGTCATGAGTTGTCACATGCCACACCATTATGGTGGACCATGTAATTCATGTTTTGAAAATTTATTGTAAAGTTAAATTCTAAAGAACATGTATGGAATATGAAGAGTCATATAAAGTTTAAAATTCATAGGAATTCAAACAGTGATGAGGGTAGATGAAGGGTCACAAGGAAGGTGAAGCGTCACCTCCTCATTTATATATATACACCCTCATTGTACGAGCAAGGGACTTTTCACCTTGGCTCCTCCAACAAGGCATAAGATAGATAATATAATTCTTTTGAGGGGAAAGGAGTGGCTCCAATGCTCCACTATTAGAGCTAGTGATGTTCATTGTATATATGTGTATTGTAAATTTTACTTAATAACATAAGCCTTCAAGGCCAACACGTTCTTCATACATGGATTATGGATGTTTGTAAGACTATTCTGCAGATGTTTGTATTTAATGTTTTCGCTCATCTGTGCTAAAGTAGTTGAACTATTTTGGTTATTTTAGTACTTGTATTATTGAGAATGTGTTGTAATGGTTGTTATCGTTGTCCCATCATTTTGAACTATTCTGCAGGATACTATACAAATCTTTGTCATTGATTGGTTGTAATGACTATCACGTCTTTTGTGGAAATTCCGCTGGATGTTAGACAGGTCCTTCATGGTTACGTGTGTCTATACTAGGGTGGTACTATTAACTCTTTCTTAAAGGATCACTTTACTATTTACCTTCGCAGTAGAGGAACTTTGACACACTTATAACTGAACACTCACCAGACGAACCTCTTTATTTTCGAAGGCACAATTGCACTCCTCTCAATTGCTGATAGTTAGAGACAAATATTTAAGAATTTTGAAGCCATACCATATTTCGGATGGGGCTCCTATCCCAAATGGTGTGACGTCTAATTGGGACCACATATTTGGGAGACCCCTTGAATGTTGGTGGGTCCAACACCATCAACATTTCTGGCACTTGAAGGAGGGAAGCCATTTTTTTATGACTGATAACCTCACCAACCCCAAACTTACATATTATGGTCAAGGAAGCAACATTCCCAACACCTCCCCTATTTGCATTCCCGAATTTAGTGAATCTTCTCAACCCGAGCTTGTACAAACTTGTGAAATCTCTTACGACCACATCTGAGTCATTCTTCCTATCACCCATAAGTTTGTAAAAGAAATTGGATTAATTCCAAGAGTACACAACCTTCCTTATTTTCTGAAAAAGAACCCAACCCTACCAGGATAGTGTTTAATACGATTGAAGATTTGCTTTTCTCCACCCTTGAAGAATTAGTAGACTTTGTGGGAAACAAAATTTTTTTAGAAAGATCTCTAACTTACAACGGTGGTGACAAAGATAACGTTGTACTCTCAGAAGATAATTTTCATGGGTTGGGCAGTGAAGAAGAAGAAGAAGAAGAAGAAGATGAGCCATTAGATTCTGAAAAAGAGGAGGAGGATGAAGTTAAATATATGGTGTACCAATATCTATATTGGATGTCTGAGGTTCCACTCACACTTTCGAGTGTTCTATACAAGATGCCAAGGCATTCGGAAAATTGTCTAACAAAGTATGATCCTGACAAAGAAATGAAAGCGGAAAACCATCTAGAAAATGTCTACTTACATCTGCAAATTGTCGAGATACACTATGATGATGTTTCATGTATACTTTTTATGTGCACCTTAGATGGTAGAGAAACTGTATGGTATCATAGTCTTCCTCTGAATTCCATCCAAAATTTGAAGGTGTTTAAGAATATTTTTCTTGAAAATTCCGTTGACGACAAAACCCATGCCATCTTGTTGAAAGAGTTGGGAAGTGTCTAGATGGAGCACAAAGAAAAGGTGAAATATTTCAATTAGAGGTTTAACCATATTTTGAAAAAATTCCCAACAAAAAAAGACCTCACGACTCCATCACCATCGTTTACTACACATCTTCCTCTCCAACAAGCATTGTGCAGTTTGTGAAGAGAACTACACAAGGAACTCTTGAAGAAAACTATGAAGAGGAAATCACGGTTGAAAAGGACTTGTGTGAAATTAGGGTCATTGTAGATGATAAACTAGAAAATGTATCCACATACATGGGCAAAAGGATTCATTCCTCTGTAAGCAAGGCCAAAGAAAATAATTTTTCAATCTTGAGAGCTTGACCCGCACCATCAAGTCTCTCTCAAATGAGTTGGTCGAATTCAAAACAAAGGTCAAGCGAGACCACCGTGAGCATCAAGCCTCCGAGGTTCAAAATCCTGAGAAGGGATAACAACTCTAGAAACAAAAACAATAAACTGGCCAAGTATGCCCAAAGCTTGAATGTTGTGATAAATGTTGAGAGTATGGGCATGGACCAATACTATTCATTTCATGAAGAATACCATTCAAAAAATACATGCCCACAATTGAAACAAAACTTGAACATGCTTTCTGTGCATTTGATTGATACAATACTTTATGATGAGAAGACCGAGCTTGCAGAAGAAAAGGAAGAAACTATTGCGACCAAAGAAACTCCAAGTGTGGGGCATGTAGTGAACACATTCAGCTGCGTACTCGCATCTGAAAAGACCATTTCCAAAAAGAAGCCACTGAGTGATGACCCGAACTAGAAGAAAAACAACAGGTATAATTTGAGAAGCCAAGGGTCGACCATCGAATGAGAGTTGACGAAGAAGAAATTGAAAGAGCATTTATTAAGGAAGATCAATCCGTTTGTTAACTCAACACAGAACAATCAAAGCAAGTATGGAAATGTAGTTACGATGAAAAGTACTTCCACAAGCAGTAAGAGTAAGTCCATCACTTCGGAATTCACAGACCAAGTTACTCCTCCAGACACTTCGACAAGCTCTCTCGCACTGGATTAAAACATAGTTGAAGAGATGAAGAAAGATTGCTCGAATATTTCACTTTTCGAATCGACGAAGATCACGATCCAAGAGGATATGCTCCTACGCTCACTCAGATTGTTTGCCTCAAGTAATGATGCTTCTTCACAAAAGGGATCTGGCAAGTCCTCTGGTTCCCTTAAATATGTTTTAAATGTTTTAACGATGGATGCAAACATACTTTTCCCTCCCTTTCTTTTAACATTTTAAATTTTCAAATACAATGTACACAATTGCTTAGTTGATTCAAGTGCATCCGTAAACGCAACTCCATTATTGGTCACAAAGAAAATCAACGCAAAATGGGATAAAATAGATGCACAAATCACTCAGTTGGATAAGACTCTTGTCCAAGTGATTGGTGAACTTGGGAATGAGATTATTCACTTATCGTTCGATCGCCGAATTCACCAATGTATAAATAGTAATTGTGGACATTCTAGAAGCACATAATGTATTTTTGAGTAAATACTGGTCCAACAAGCTACAAGGGTATTTTTCTATGGACTAGTCACATTTATGGCTTTCGTATAAGGGCAAAAATAATTAGATCCGAGTGAAATCTAAGCGGTTCATGAAACACATTGTTACTCCTTTCGATGGTAAGAATGAACCGATGTATTTCACAGATCTCATATTTTGAAATTACATTTTGGAAAGTGATATGGGGTTTTATCTGACTTAGCCATCCCTAGTTCCACCAGAAACATATTTGGAGCTCCTTCCTAGTCCAGTTGGTGAAAATGACAATTGTACAGTTAGTAGTAGCACTAATAGCTGTACTAGTGTAGCATGTAGTCCTTTTCATATGATATTTGGACATTGTATTTTGATGGTTCCAAAACATAGGAGGGCTCTAGAGCTGGTTGTGTTTTTGTATACTCGTGACAGAGGAAACATATGTTCTCCAAACGCTGAATTCGAGTGCATGAACAACATCGTAGAATACAAAGCACTCATATTGGGTTTGCAAATATCCATTGACCTCAATGTTTGTAAGGTCCCGCCTTACCAACCATCAAGAGTGTAGAGAAGTAAAGGTTACGTTGAACACTATCACTTAATTTTATTTTATTTTGTTACTTTGTTTTTTGTTTTTTTTAAACTCATTATATGTCTAACTTGGTTATCATGAAGATCATTTTCCTTCATCTTTCAACATAAGGATATAAAATAAGAAGTCATAAATAACTCCCCCTTAAAACCAATTCCTAAACACATTTCTCCTCAAGTTTTAAAATAAAATAACATGTGCTCTTTTCATACTTGTACGTGGGTTCTAAATAAGTCTAGAAATAAATTCCATCGTAATTCCATGTGTGATAATTAAGAATAATCAACCTACTTGACCCCCTGTATTATGCTATATAGGTTCCACTTATTGACACTTTACATCATAACCACAAAGTGTGCTACAAGAACCTAAAATACCGTGCTTCTATTAAAAAATTCACATATAAGGGCATGATTATTAATCTACCTATAACAAGGTAACTGAAGGAGGAATATGCCTATCTTCATCAGAAATTATAATGATATGTTTATGAAATCGAGAAATGGAATAAAAAAATATATTGATTCAACAATTTTTCCAAATTCATCAACTAAAATTTTCATTCCCATGTATTAAGGAAAAAAAATTATTTGCAGAATGAAATTTCTTCAATCGTGAAACCTGTATAATGAATGTTGTAGCAAGAGTAGCTATTGCTGCAAATTCAGAAGCATATTATTCTTCAAAGATTTCCAAGTAAAACATTGGACTTGCCAAAATTAGGCACAATTAGTTGTTTGCTATAGCTACTCAAACATAAGACTTCACCCATGAATACATGCAGCTGAGAAACTTATTATGTTCACCTGCACAAGTAATTAAATCATACTGACTTGGTTACTGAAAATCGTTTCCAACAACAACCGTTTTCAATGATAGATTCATATGATAAAAGAAACATTGTCCCGCTGATCTATTCACACTTCAACAACTTTACTAAAATTGACTTTCACATTTATACAAAAACTTGCAAGAATAAGAGGATACATCCATTGAATAATATATTCATAAATTTCTGGTACATAAAATATATAGTGAGTGAGACATTTACTCTAAGAATTTATGTGCATAAAAGATACAACCATTGAGGCCTTTTAACAAACAATTTGCAAGCATACAATATATAATCATTGAGGAATTTTGTCGAACACTTTGCAAGCATGAAAGTAATATACAACCATTGATAAATTAAAACAATAATTTCAAGTCCATTAACTGGGTTAGTGTCATCAATATAGATAACCAGGTAAATCCAAGATCTAAAAAAAATCAGCAAAACCAAACAATAGACAGTTCATACAAGCAACAAAAAATCTGCAAAATCGGCCAGATCAGAGAATCTGAGTCTGAAAACCTGTTTTTTGGAATCAAAGTGGGGGTTACATGGCCAAAAGACATGAATACCCCCTGATATTGAGTTGAATCGCAACATAAAGTCTCGGAAATGTGATTCCTTAAAACAACAACATAAAAATTCCTACTACCTCATTTATCACTTTTATCAAACACTTAGTGTGAAAAATTCATCTACAACTATACATGGAGAAAGAAAAATCAAATTTATGCTAATATGATATTTTCATCAAACTCATGGTAACGTGATAAGGACAAAAAATCGTTATAAACGCAACTTAAATACTTTGGCAACATATCTTTGTTTTAATTCCCATGCATGTACATTCTCATACATAGCTACCATGAAACTGTTAACTCATTGTTGGTTAGCTTAGAAATAATTTTATGAATCTTCATAATTTTGTAATAATTTAAAGTAGCAATTTCCAATAAATTTAAATTTTCCACAACAATTTAGAATGTAATAAGAAACCAAAATTTCAAGAACATTGATAGATATACCTGACAATGCATATGTATGGATCCAAAGGATGAGAGTATGGTCCAACTCCAATATCCTTTCCAACTCATTGTGAACCATCCAATTTTACACCCAACCATATCCAGGGAGAACTTCTTCCCCTGGAACCCCTGAGCTATAAGAGCTCACAAACAATACCAAAATATAACAGTAGAGAGATATCCGAGGCAAGTTGAAGAAGATACATTTCAATTCCTATAAATAGCACTCATGCTCAGCTCCACCATGTAGAGCTACTTAGTAATTTAGATTAGGAATTTCAAATTCATTTTGAAAGAAATTGATTACTCTCCAAGTCTCTCCCTCTCATGACATTTTTCAAATCGCTCCAACTCTTGGTATCACAATGCACCTCTCCAAGTGAGAGTACATGAGACACATATATAGGAGGAGAAACAAATTCTTATCATAAAGGAGGAGTAACATGCATGCCTTGTATTCCATTTAGAGGAGTGTAAATCATGCCATTAAGGAGAGGTATGCATGCCTTAGTTAAGGAGAGTGTAACATATGCATTAAAGAGAGTGTAAGAGGAATATTTTATGACATTTCTTTAATAAGTGCATAAAAGGGAGTGTAATTTATTATTAAAAGAGAGAGAGAGAGTTACATATGGCCATGATAATCATCAAAGGGAGAGGTCTAAAGTGATTGAAGAGATATAATTCCCTTTTAATAATAATATAATAGTCTCATAAAAGGTAATAATTGTAGGTTTTAACCCTGTACAAAAATTATCTACAAACGAATCTTAAAACAAAAAATAAACAATAGCAAGAGCATAAAACATAAAACAGATAAACACAGAGATTTTCCCCTGGATCCAAAATTGGGATGACCAGCTTGATTTTTCATTCTATTCCTTTTAGTGTTACAACACATATATATACATGCCGAAGCACACATAAACCCAATCCATTAACCCTGGATTAAAACATAACCGTAGTTCCCTTTACTAGATCTACAAAATACCAGGGGCCGAAAACCATCGTACCCCATAACCATGTGCAAACCCATGCACAAAACCGTGGGTGGATCCGCCCACTAGAAAATAAGGACTATTTTTTTTTCTTTTTTCGGGGCGCTGCCCCAGACCCCAACAGGGGGGGCTACCACCCCCCCTATGACCCCCCCGACATTGTGCCCAGCGCAACGTACAAGGGGGCCTATCGCCCCCCTGTGACCCCCTCGCACGTGATTAGTCGTGGAAATAATATAACACAAACCCAACATTCTCCCACTTGTTGTTTTCTTTCCGCAGGGGGCCACAGGAGAGCTGAGTCATTAGCCCAGCTTTGCAACACCCATTGTTTCTCTTCACCAAGAGAACTTCTGAGTGCTCACAGAATTTGTCAATGCATATGCAACATTCTTCAAAGTGTACACCTTTATCAGCAACACCCTTTTAGCCTCAACCATATCTCTCACACTCGAAACCTTATTCTTGTTTTTGTTTCAGGACCTTCCTCGTATAGCTAAGGCATCTCCATTTTGACCCTCCATATTTCTCCGTCTCATTTTCTCTGACAGCAAGCTGGGACAATAGAATGAAAAATCAAGCTGGTCATCCCAATTTGGGATCCAGGGGAAAATCTCTGTGTTTATCTGTTTTATGTTTTATGCTCTCGCTATTGTTTATTTTCTGTTTTAAGATTCGTTTGTAGATAATTTCTGTACAGGGTTAAAACCTACATTTGGTATCAAAGTTGTTTCGGCTTCAAGGGGACGCCTTTGCTGCTGAGGGTTTTTTGCTCAGGCCTGTGGTAGACCCTGTTCAGTGGGAGATCTGCGGGATCGATTCTTGCGGTGAAATAAGAGGGCGAGCAGCGGGAAGATAGAGATCGAGAACCCCGACGTTGCGCTCACGCAATGTGCAAGGGGGGCTATCGCCCCCCCTGTGACTCCCCCGCGCATGATTAGTCGTGGAAAGAATATAAAACAAACCCAACAATAATAGTATTAATCATATTAATCATATTGAGGATTAAGTCGAAATTGAACTATTAGGATTGATCAATGATAAGTGATTTTCCTTCAAGTATACTTGATTACCCATTGATTGGAGGTGATTTACTATTTTTGGAAAGTCATGCTTGAGATGCTAGACACGACTTTTCATTTTTTTACATTCACTCCAAAATTGTTAGGAATGATATTTTAATAAATAAATTCATCGCTGAGATGCCCATGAGTGGTATTTTTCTTCCATGCCTTAGTAGACTGAGGACTCCATGCCCTAATCTACTCTAAGGATCCAAGATTCCATACCTTGATATTTTTAAATATTCAAGACTCCGCGCCCTAAACATTTAATTATAGATCGAAGACTCCATGTCTTTATCTTTCATGGATTTAGGACTCCATGCCCTAATCCTTTTATTATACATCCAAGACTCCACGTCTTTATATTTCATGGATTTAGAACTCCATGCCCTAATTTCCATGGCTTCTCATCTACTCTGCTTTGAAACTTTGCGTTTCACCTTAAGGTACTAATTGTGAGATCATACCCATATGATGGTTCATTGGTAAGGTCTTCTTCTAAGATCTGCACACATTACAATCTCATAGATAAAAGGAATCAAATGAATTTCATAATTAACTTATTCACATTTTACCAAGGATTGTGCATGACTTCCACTGTCATTTTTGTTTTGGAGAAATGACTTTTGAAGTCATTTATAACTCGAGCATCTTTGTTGTTAATGACCAAGTCCATGCCACATCATTCTTAGTACGAGATTAAGCACATATAATCATACAAATCATGTATCATCCATAAATCATAATTAACCATGATCATCCATGGATCTATGTGTCTCAATCCTGGATCACCATCCATGTCATACACCTATGTACAAACTAGGATATCGAAAGAAAGCATCGATGATATGCTCTTAACCACAATTAATTCTTATACACACAACCATAGATGTTATCATAAGCACAACAACCAGGTGACCCAAACCAGGTCTATAACATATAAGCATGTACATAAGTCTTTCATGCATAATATTATATCATTATATCAAAATCACCCTCTCTAAGTGTCATCAAAGCTATCTCACCAAGAAGGGACACTACAATGTTGTAGTTCTAAAATTAGTAGGTGACTAAAAAATTATCGTACGACATGTACGTGATACCATACATTGTGTGTCAATTCATCTCAAAAGTTACCAACAAGAGGTATGGTGTTTGATTTCACATTTACAAGCTTTCAACATTATTTACGTTCCTATAATACACAACATAGTTGTAGATGCATTGGAAAATGCTGCTGCTAGGTTATCACCGCTTAGGGATGGTTTTCTATAGAAATTATCTATAAACCTTCAGTCCAAAACATATTACTAATTTACGCATTTTCAGCGATGACCAACAGATACTGCACTTTATGGAGAACACTGATGTATTCAAGGATGCAACTATTGATGAAGACGAGCATGAGAAAGCATTGCAGGATGAAACTTACTCAATAAAAGAGAACCTCGTGCCAAAAGGTGGTATCATTGGAAAATTTGTATGACTTGCATAATCACTTTTGAGGGCCAGTAAAAGCGAAAAATCATAGCTCAACATTTTCGCAAGAGAAAATAAATATGGGAACAAAAAAGGATCTGAATTTTGTCAATATTGGTACTTGCTGCACACCAAAGGAGTGGCAAGCTTTCATCCGCTTATTCAAGCAATACCAAGACATATTCACGTGGACATATGGAGAGCTCAAAACTTATTACATGTGAATAATTTAGGATGTGATTCCAATCAAATAAGGGGCCAAGCCTTTCCAAAAAAAGTTGCAGAAGGTACATTCGACACTTGAGCCTCTAATTCAAAAGGAGTTGAGTAAATTGTTGGATGCTCGGATCATATATAAAGTGTGACATTCTACCTGGGTATCAAACTTGGTCCCAGTAAGAAAGAATTATGGGGAAATCCGCTTTTGTGTTTAATTACGCAACTTGAACCACGCCTCAGAAAAAGATAACTACACCATGCCATCTATGGGATAGATACTGCAAACAATATCAGGGTCAAAGATGTTTTCTTTTTTGGATGGATATTCTTTTTATAACCGGTTTCTAGTCTCAAAGCATGACATACTAAAGACAACATTCTGCATGAAGTGGGGTACGTTTACATTTAAGAGAATTCCATTTGGGTTGATCAATGCCAGTGCAACATTTCAACGTGCCATGAACATCACATTCCATGGATTGATTGGACAAAGTGTAGTGGTCTACCTCATTGTTGCCACTATGTTTTCCAAAAAGAGATTCGACCACATACGCCACTTGAAGAAAATTTTTGAGCGATGTCACAAGTATGGGATATCCCTTAATCCCAAAAAGAGTATTTTCGCAGTGTTCAAGGGTAACCTCTTGTGCCGTATCATTTACAAAAGTGGGATTAAAGTAGACCCGGAGAGGGTAAAAGAAATTACACAGATTCTCTTCCTTGTGAACAAGAAAGCTATGTAGTCCTTCCTCAGGAAAATTAACTTCCTCTGCAAGTTCATCTCCGATTATGATCTAAAGAAGGATGAGATCTACAAATGGGATAAAAGAGAAAAGGATGTGTTTTCCTGTATTAAGCAAGTTATTTCAGAAGCACTCGCTTTGTACAACCCATATTTAAACAAATATTTTCTGCTCTACACTTCTCTTTTGACACTTCTCTTGCCATTGTGCTTATGCAAAAGGGTGATAAAAACAATTAATGACCAATATCTTTCATGAGTGCTAGCCTCTAGGGACCTAAAATCAAGTACCCCACCATTGAAAAACCAAATTACACAATATACAAGGAGGTGAAATATTTTTGGCCCTATCTCTTGAAAAATCATTGTATCATCTTTGTTCCACACCCAACAGTCTGATCATTGTTTGTTCAACAATAATTAGGTGATAAAAGAGCGAAATGGATGATTGGTTTACAGGAATGCGACTTAGAGTTTAATCCAGTTTAGACAATCAAGGGCCACGGTCTATTTCAGCTAGTAGTAGAAGAAGTGAGTGAAAAAGAAGAATATCCTTCCGAATGGAGCAGGAGATCAAAATGTACAATGTTGAGCAAGCTCCTCCCACTACCATCATGAGATTTTGGTATGAAAATGTGCACCAATGCCTTGAGAATGAAATCGTGCCATCCCATTTTTCTGTATGGAATAAGAGGGTACTCAAACTTAAAGAATTATCTTATTAGTTGGTGCATGGGGTGCTTTTTAGAAAGCATCATAATGGATTATTGCTCAGGTGCCTAGAAGCTCACAATTTAGAGAAAGTATTTCATGATCTCCATGAAAGACCATCCAAAGGACACTTCATGGGTAACACAACTATGCATAAAGTTATGCAAGGTGGTTTCTATTGGCCTACATTATTCAAATATGCCCACGCTTATGCCCGCAAGTGTCCCGTCTATCAAAGGTGTGTTGAACGAAGCAAGAAGTAAGCTGCCCCATTGTAGCCTATCGTAGTGGAATAACCATTTCAATAGTAGGGATTAGATGTCATTGGGGAAATATTTCTACATTTTTCAAAGCTGCACCACTACATGCTCACTACTACATTCTACTTCACGCAGTGGATAGAAGAAATTCCGCTTAAACAAGTGAATGATTAGGAAGTGATCAACTTCCTTGAGTAGAATATCATTTCCAGGCTCACCATTTCGACTTCACTTGTTTTCGATAATGCAGCATATTTTTCGTCATTAAAATTATATGATTTTGCATTAAAAATCATAATTTTATTGAACCATTCAGGTAGCTACTATCTGCAGGGAAATGCTATTGCTGAGTCCACAAATGAGAACCTTGTCCATCTAACTACTATCCGTAGGGAAATGGTCTTGCTGAGTCCACAAAAAAGAACTGGCACTCTTCTTTGGTAAATGCCTTATGGGCCGACCGGGTCACGCCAAAGCCCTATTTGAACACCTCCCCACACTCTCTAGTGTATGGAAAAGAAGCCATCCTTCCTCCTAACATCTACTTTCCTGCTCTCCAACTTTCAGAAGAATCCTAGTGAAATCCATGTTTATTAGTTCAACATAGGATGGACACTCTTCACAAGCTACAAGAATAAAGGTTGAAAGCAAAAGAAAAAAATTTCCTTCACCATAATCATATCAAGAGGTGGTTAGACAAGAAGTCTGCAGGGAAGAGTAATTTTAGTGTGGGCGACTTAATCCTAAAGTGGGACAAAGCCCACAACGACAAATAAAAACACACCAAGTTTGAATCCCTATGAATTGGACCATTCACTATTCAAAAAAAGCTTTTCCAACACACATATCATATACAATCACTAGACGGGAGGATTGAAACTCTCCCCGTTAATGGCCAAGACTTAAAAACATTTTTCAATGATGATCTATAGCCATTCCTTGTGCAATGTACATAATATTTTCTTTTTTGTTTGATTTCTATTTTGTTTTTGTCATGTAAATAAGTGTTGTGCATGAACATGTTCTTCTACTTCTTGGTGTCTGGATAAATTCAAAAGAGTCTTGTGACACTTCAACATTTGGCTAATCTTCGACCTATCTTCCTTGTGTAACCAGCTCCAAAAATAGAAGAAAAGAGATATCAACGCCTTAGAAATAAGCCACTTCGAGGGGGCAACCTCCAATACATTACATAAATGAACAATTATTGGATGATACAATTTACAAAACCTCCTTTCTATATATAGGAGTGCATGGGGCCATAATGTAATCCTAGTGGGCCACAATGTAATCCTAGCCGACCTAACAATAATAATTTAAGGGCACAATAATAACAAAATGGGGGTTACAAGGGTACAATAATAACAATAAGGGGGTTACACTAACAATAATAAGGGACTATACTAGTGATATAGGGACCTAACATGCCCCCCTCCTTCAAAAAAGTGTTGTCCTCAACGCTTGAGTAGCTCCGGGTGCTTCTGTATAAAATTCTCATCCTCCCATGTAGAATCTTCAGTGGGTAAGTTCTTCCACTTGATGAGATACTCTGAAATTGATCGATTCCGTAGATGTCGAGTTCTTGTTTCCATGACCATTTCAGGTTCCAATATGATTTTTCCTTCCTCATCAAGTTCTGGCAATATTGTTTGAACTGGAAGATTTTCACCTATAACCTTCTTTAAGCATGAAACATGGAAAACTGGATGTACTCGCGAAGAAGCAGGAAGCTCCAATTTGTATGCCATAGTACCAATCTTTTGCAACACCTTGTAAGGACCATAGTACTTTGGCGATAATTTATTATCCTTCTTTGCTTGCTTGAGGGACATTTGTTTGTATGGTGTAGCCGTAAAAATATCCAATCTCCTACATCAAAACTTCTCTCGCTACGATGTTGATCTGCCTGTTGTTTCATTCGATTTTGTGCCAAATTCAGGTTATCCTTTAAGAGTTGGAGAACTTCTTGCTGATGCTCGATGCGATCTTCCACTGCTTGAACCTTCGAATTTTCCCTTAAAGATGATGTGATGGATGGTGGATGATATCCATAAAGTGCCATAAATGGGGTCATTTTCACTGCAGTATGGAAGGAAGTGTTATACCACCATTCAGCGAGAGGTAACCACTTGACCCATTGTGTTTGTTTATCAGATACAAAACAAGGAAGATATCCTTCCAAACATTTATTTACTATCTCAGTTTGACCATCAGATTGAGGATGATAAGATGAGCTATGAGCTAATTGAGTACCCAAACAAGAAAGTAACTCCGTCCAAAAATTTCCAGTAAAAATGGGATCTCTGTCGCTCACAATAACCCTTGGGCTTCCATGTAGCTTTTGAATTCTGTCCATAAATGTAGTAGCAACTGTACTTCCTTTAAATGGATGAGATAATGCACAAAAGTGTGCATACTTGGTAAGTCTATCAACTACCACCATGATGACACTCTTTCCTTCGGACTTAGGTAAACCTGTGATAAAATCCATTGAAATCTCCTCCCAACATTGACTTGGAATGGATAAAGGTTGTAGAAGTCCCGAGGTCTTAATTGTTTCCACTTTATTCTGCTGGCAAACCAAACATTCATCCACAAACTTCTGAATATCAGATTTAAGGCCATCCCAAAAAAATCTTTCTTCACCCTGTGGTAAGTTTTTAAAAATCCTGAGTGTCCTCCTAAAGGAGAAGTGTGCAATTCCAGAAGAATCTTTTGTTTTAGTTGGGAATTCTTACAAAGATATAAGCGATCTTTGTACCATAAGGAATCATTTTTCCAACTAAATGTATCGGATGTACTAGGATCTTGCTGCAACTTTTGAATGAGTGTCCATACATCTTTGTCCTTCTTCCATTCATCTCTTGCTTCAGTTATCCAATCTGGTTGGATAATAGAAATAGCACAAAGCAATGCTTCCACCTCTTCATTCTTTCTTGAGAGTGCATCTGCAACAACATTAAGCTTTCCTTTTTTGTAGATTATTTCAAAGTCATAACCCAACATCTTTGTGACCCATTTTTTCTACTCTTCTGACGATAGTCTTTGTTCCAAAACGTGTTTAAAACTATCATGATCAGTTTTTACCTTGAAGTGTCTTCCCATTAGGTAAGTTCGCCATTTATTTAGTGCATGTAGTATTGCTAACATTTCCTTCTCATAAATAGGTTTCTGTAAATACTTTCCTTTGATTGGACGACTTTCAAAAGCAATGGGTCTTCCTTCATGCATTAAAACTGCACCAATTCCATTTCCTGAGGCATCACATTCCACAATAAAGGTTTTTGTGAAGTCTGGCGTAGCTAAGACCGGTGCTAGGCACATTTCCTCCTTAAGATGTTCAAAGGCCTTAGTTGCTTCAGGAGTCCATGAAAATGCATCTTTCTTCAATAATGTTGTTAGAGGTGCTGCTATTCTCCCATAATTCTTAACAAACTTGCGATAATACCCTGTTAACCCGAGAAATCCTCGCAACTTCTTTATGGTTGTGGGGACTTTTCATTCCTTAATGGCTTTAATTTTGTTAGGGTCTACTTTAACACCCTCGTGAGATACAATATGACCCAGATATTCCACCTCTTGTACTCCAAAGAAACATTTGGACTTTTTTGCATATAATTGTTTCACCTGCAATAGTTTGAGCACCCTGTCAACATGTTCAACATGATCCTTCCAAGACCTGCTGTAGATTAGTATATCATCAAAAAATACTAGCACAAATTTTCTAAGGAAGGGTTTGAAAATGGAATTCATCAACCCTTAAAATGTAGAAGGTGCATTGATAAGACCAAAAGGCATGACCAAAAATTCATAATGACCCTCATGAGTTCGAAATGCTGTTTTTGGAATATCTTCAGTCTTCATTCTAATTTGATGATATCCTGAACGAAGATCCAACTTGGTAAAATAAATTGCTCCATGTAATTCATCCAATAATTCATCAATCACAGAATGGGAAATTTATCTTTAATGGTGAGCTTATTGGGCTCCCTATAATCTGGACACATTCGCCATGATCCATCCTTCTTGTGTACCAATACTACAGGAGCAGAGAAGGAACTTTGACTAGGTTGAATTATACCCGCCTCTAACATTTCTGCAATCATACGTTCAATTTCGCTCTTTTGGAAGTAAGGATATCTATAAGACCTGATGTTTGGAGGAACACTTCCTGGAATCAAATGAATAGCATGATCATGATCACGAATAGGTGGGAGTCCTTTGGGAGTTTCAAACACCTTGGAATGATTGTCCAAGACTTGTTGGAGATGTGCAGAAATAGATGATTTTGATGTTGGAACTTCTAGTGAGCATAATTGTGCAATTACGCCTCGTTGTTCTTTCTTTAGAAGCTTTGTCATGACATTAGAGCTTATTATCCTTCCTGTCTTCCCCGCAATACCCCGTAATTCGACTTCCTTTCCTTCTGAAAAAAATTTCAAGAAAAGTTCTTGAAAATTAAAAGCTACCATCCCCAAAGATTGTAACCATTCTACTCCTAGTACAACATCAACACCTCCCATAGGAATGGAAAGCATTGGACTAGTCAATACATATTCCCCCATGGTTAGCTTAATATTATGGCATTTTCCAGAGCAATTTATAGTTCCTTCATTTGCAACCATCACTTGACATTCTGGTGCTGGGTATAGGAAACAATTTAATTCCTTGGCTACCTTACAATGAATAAAATTATGGGTGCTACCTGAATCAATCAACACTATTACCTTTCTCTTCTTGATTTGTCCTTTTATCTTGAGAGTTTGAGGAGGGGTAATTCCTGCCAGTGCATTACACGATATGGTTGGATTCATTTCTTCCTCTTCTGGGGCTGGTTCCTGGTGTATATCCTCTTCTTGTTCATTTTCTTCTTCCTCTTCACAGTCTATGTAAAATAATTTCTTCTCAGCACACTTATGACCTTTAGTGTATTTTCTATCACAACTGTAGCAAAGCCCTTTTGCTCTTTTTCTTCCAATTGTTGTGGTGTCAACCTTGTAGGTTGTGGAAATCTAGGCGTAGCCACACTTCCTTCTTTATAGAATTGAGTGGTAGGCTTCCTTGTTGCCATAATTTTACATTCAACTTTTCTTGCCAACCTGAATACCTTCTCCAATGAATCAGGTTCCAGAACGCGAACTTCATGTTGAATGTTATCCTTTAAAGTGCCTATGAAGAGATCAATCCTGTGTTCCTCTGGAATATCGGTTACCCTTATATTCAATTTTTGGAAGTCCTCAATGTGCTGCCCCACTAAACCCTTTTGTTTGAGATTTATCAATTGGCTAAAGAAGGTGTTGCTCTTTGTATCCTCATAATGTGCTATCATTTCCTCCGTAAAAATTGACCGAGTGACAATTTTTTTACGGGAGCAAAGCCATCGATACCATACAAATGTATTTTGTTCTAAATGTAAAGTTGCAATGCGTACCTTTTGTGTGTTTTGCACATTATGGAGATCAAAATATTGCTCCATCTGTAGTATCCATGTTACAGTATCCTTTCCATCAAACTTCCTCATGTCCATTTTTGGAATATGGTGGTTCTTCCCTCCAACAGTAGAGTTTATGAAATCACGATTAACATTTATTTTGTTCTCATCATGAGTTTCATCTACTATCTTTTCACCATTAGGAAACATTTCTTGTATCAACTTTCCCAAACCTTCGATGTCTACTTTTAGATCTTTCTTCATGTTTTCCATGTTGTCTTTCATTTTTTCATCGATCTTAGCTTCCATGTCATCCATCTTAGCTTCCATGCCCACTTCCATGCCATCCATCTTAGCTTCCAAACCACTCATATTAGCTTCCACGCCTTTCTTCAAACCATCCATCTTAGTTTCCACGCCCTTCTTCAAAACTTCCATTTCATTTTTTGTTGTTCTTTGCGAGAGCGAAATTTGTTGCACTTGCTCTTGTAATTTTGATATGTCATGTTGTCATTCTTCGTCTTCATGAGTCATAGTAGAGCCTTCTAAAGGCTTAATGGGTGTTGAATTGTTTTTAGGGGCCATTTTAGACTCCAATATTGATATCTATTCTACAATAGGCCCTTGCAATCAATTCAACTTGATTCTTCAAACAAGACTTATGCAATTTGGAAAAAAAAATACACACCTTTTACTTGCTTCGATGAGCTCGATATTGAAATTGTATTATCTCTGTGATTGCGGATCTTCAATATCTAAAATTAATCACTGAAGTAGCCCTCTGAATTCTCTTTTGAATGCCACAGGTCTGACCTGATTTGGATTTTCCAAGACAAATTTGTGTCAATCTCCCACAATGACCTAATTATGGACTGGTTCAGTAGAGCGAACTTGTACGACTTGTCACGTGTCACTGTTTCGTCCTTTGTCTCTGAAATTGATAGCCAAGAAACTAGATTATGTGTGATTGCAACCAATTTTTACGGCACTCTAATCCGATGCCCAGAGAGAGAGTTATTGAACTTTTCCCACGATCACCTCTTTGAGATGCAATTCAGGAGCCTGAAAAAGCACTACCTTCCACAGATTATATCTCCAAAAATATTACGAACCAAACTCTGAAATTTTTTGAAAAATTTCCTCAGGATTTAATATTCGCACCATACGAATTTCAGATTCTGAACCTTCGTAGAAAAAAAATTATAGCGCAAATTCCACACTGACCTGTTTAGGAGCCTGAAAAAAGACCTAACTTACACAGATCATATCTCCGAAAATATTTCGAACCAGGCTCTGAAATTTTTAGACAATATTCCTCAGGATTTCGGCTTCGCACCCTAAACATTTCAGCTTCTGAAACTTCGTAGAAAAAAAGTTATAGCGCAAATTCCACGATGACCTGTTTGGAGCAGCGAAACCCTAGAATCCAAAGCTCTGATACCAAATGTTGTGTAACCAGCTCCAAAAATAGAAGAAAAGAGATATCAGCGCCTTAGAAATGAGCCACTTCGAGGGGGAAACCTCCAATACATTACATAAATGAACAATTCTTGGATGATACAATTTACAAAACCTCCTTTCTATATATAGGAGTCCATGGGGCCATAATGTAATCCTAGTGGGCCACCATGTAATCCTAGCCGACCTAACAATAATAATTTAAGGGCACAATAATAACAAAATGGGGGTTACAAGGGTTCAATAATAACAATAAGGGGGTTACACTAACAATAATAAGGGACTATACTAGTGATATAGGGACCTAACATGGTTATATATTTTGGTCGATGAAGTTCCGATGAGAAATACGATCCGTCCAAGGGGAGAATTTTGGTTAAACCATGAACTTGTGTCTATTCGCAAAATGTTATGCCTACATTCATTTTTTTTTTTTAATGTTTCGGTGTTTTCATGCTTATCACTTTAGTAGAAGAAGAGAAGGGGAAAAATATAAACGAGAAAACCGAAATCAAAGGTATTTATATGCTTCTCTAAAGGAACAACCTCTCCTTCTCTCAATAAGTCGTGATCCTTCTTCCATCCATAAAATGAATAAGTGTTGATGCAGAGTCAAATGAAATAAATAAATAAATGTGAAAGAAGAGAAAGGATTCCTGTACAGAGAGGTGAAGAAATAAAATTCATTAGGGTACTGACCAGGATTGCTGGAAGCAAAGAAATTATTGTGTTCCTATAGTGACTCCATCGGGGTACTGTCTAGGCCTGCTGGCAGTGGAGAAATACCATAGATGAAAAATTATACTTTGAAAATCTAAATCTTGCGAACTTCACTACCCTCCCCAACTTGAAACATTGCGATATTGTTGAATCTTATGTTGTGTTCAACCAAGAAGGTGTAAAGGGGACCATTTTTATTCACGGGGTAAGTGGGGTGACCAAAGTGATTTTTATGATGAATCAATACTCCCCGAAGAACCAAGACCATGCATAGAAGAGTTGACCAATGCAGAGAAGCTGGAATTTTACCAGTGTTTCGCCAAGTGTTGTCGTTGCTATAAAACCATCCAAATTTTTTTCTTGCTCTCAATTTCAGAGCCTTCCTTGGTCTTGTACATTGTCGTTGCAAGCATTGAAACTCATTCGATGTGTTTTCTTGAAGTGTTTCGGTTCCGTTTGCAAAATATGAAAAATGTTGTCTTTTTGCATGTTACTTATCGTACAATGTGTATATGCCTATTTTGGTGGTTTCAATAGGTCATATTTTTGTAAATTATTTTCTCTAACCATGTAAACACATGTTGCACTCATTTCCAAAGTTTCAAGCACTGTCGCACACGTGTCGTCATGGTCGTCACAAAGTGCATCTTTAATGTTGCACTTGTCGTAAGTTGTCGCAATGAGGGAAATGAATTGTTCACATGTCCTAGATGATCTATGTTGTTTTTTCATCAAGTATTCTAAGTGTGTGATCACATTTAAAGTCTTATTGATGTTTACATAAGCCTCACCGATTTCGCACTTAGCTAATTTATGAAAAAAAAACTTCCCAACCAAGCAACCTAGTTTCATCCGGCCTCCTTGATTTGTGCATTGTGTTGTATCAGTCCTCTAGTTGTGACCTTACCTCTTAACACTACGCAATGCACTGTTTGTGCCTTCAAATACTGTTGCACTGCGTATTTCTAGTGCTCAAGCCCTGACCTTGGCTCCCAGAATTGCACAATCCATCTTCCCAGCCTGACCTCAACTGCACATAGCACAATATCTAGCCTTAAGCTCATCCCTTGAGCTCCTGATTTGTGAAACTGCACTATTTTCCAACCTCCTCTGTCTCCAAGAACTGTGCAATGTGTTGATCCAATACTCATCCCTTCAGTCTGTCACATTGACCTCCAAAATTGCACAATATTCTCCCTCAACCCAACATGGAATTCACATTGCGCAGTCTCAATGATCAAGGTTCACCCCTGACTACCTGAACTATGCAACTGCACAGTCAGTGAGCCCCTCAGTTAATAGATCAATATGCATTATCTTAGACTAGGGGTTTTCCGTACTGATGTCGTCTCGTCATGAGTGAATTGCATATGTAGGTACATTACCATGCCATGGCGAGATGATGAATAAGGAAATGAAGAAGGGAAACATGCTGAAAGACATATTTGTAGCTAAGTATGGAAGTTGATAAACTGAGAGAAAGCAAAGGGACACTAGTTTGTGACCACAACTCAAGACTTGAGATCATTGAAGATTCCTTATCACCAAGACATGCAAAGGTGGAAAGAAGAGCATTCTAAAGAAGAAATTCAACACACAACAACAATAGTGGCTTGAAATTTCCACATCATCAAGTAGTCCATGTCAGCAATGTCATGTCGTTTCATGTCATGAGTTGTCACATGCCACACCATTATGGTGGACCATGTAATTCATGTTTTGAAAATGTATTGTAAAGTGAAATTCCAAAGGATGTGTGGAATATGAAGAGTCATATAAAGTTGAAAAGTCGTAGGAATTCAAACAATCACAAGGGTATATGAAGAGTCACAAGGAAGGTGAAGCATCACCTCCTCATTGTTATATATACACCCTCATTGTAAGAGCAAGGGAATTTTCATCTTGGCTACTCCAGCAAGGCATTAGAGAGATAAGATAGTTGTTTCGAGGAGAAAGGAGTGGCTCCAACGCTCCACTATTGGAGCTCGTGATTTTCATTGTATAGATGTGTCTTGTAACTTTTACTTAATAACAGAAGCCTTCAAGGCCAACTCATTCTTCATACATGGATTATGGATATTTTTAAGACTATTCTGCGAACGCTTGTATTTCATGTTTGCGTTCATCTGTGCTTAAGTAGTTGAACTATTTCAGATATTTTAGTAATTATCTTATTGAGAATGTGTTATAATGGTTGTTATCGTTATCCCATCCTTGTGGACTATTCTGCAGAATACTAGACATATATTTATCATTGATTGGTTGTAATGACCATCACGTTTTTTGTGGACTATTCCACTGGATGTTAGAATAGCCTTCGGGCTTACGTGTCTTTATGGGGCATTCCTCTATATGGCTAACAGTCCTAACTCATCCATGGCTTGCCTTCTTGCAGAGTAGTTCTGATCTCTCCACTCTGCGTGTCACCTTGCAATGGGTTGAGAAAACCACATACCCAGGTCCACTCGTGCCACGCCATCCTGACACTACGTCATCCCAACTCTCCCTTGAGTACTGTGTATTGCTACCTCTAGGATTTGGACTTTAGGACAAGGATATTCCTGTCATATGCCACACCAATTTCTTTGTCGAATTCAACTCGAATTTAGTCCCTTTTACTTTATGAAATAACCTTTGCATGGTTATGGAGTCCCTTCCACTGGCCAATATGAGGAATCCAACTCACCCTGAACTTCTCCACCTTGTCAATTTTTCCATGCTAGCTCGTTCCTTGTTAGCCCAGGAATTTCTTCTATGCAACCTTTGTGAAATTATATGACATAAACTCTAGGATTATGTCATCCCAATTTTATCCTCGACTTTCGATCTCTCTGCTCAGTCTCAACCATTTGTTAAGCTAGTGTCCACCCTTGGTTATGCGCCTAGTCACGAGGGAGCTAATTAACAATACAGATCCATATAAAGACTCCTCTTGCACATTTTTATCCATTGTAATGAAAGGTGTGAAGGTTGTAATAAGGTAAGAGAAACCCTCATGCGCACATGCATAAGTATGCCCAGTTGAAGCAATCATGGTTCTTCTTGAAATGTGGGTTGTGTAAGTCATATTATCCCTTATATGATGATTTATTCCATAGCTCGATCATGATGGTTCTATATGACCTTGGACCTGCGTCAGAGTTTGACTCTTTTGTTTAGGGTTTTATAAAGAACACATAAGTGTTATTCCCACTGATCTTAGAATAAGGATACCATATCATGGTTCTTGGTGACAAAAACACAAGGAATGGTTCAAGGAATTGTCCATCCATGCTAGGGACTTTCCCATTCAGCCTCGTAGAAATATGAAATTCCTTGGGTCCTGAATATCTTAAGAGAAATAAATCGATCTCAGTCCAGATATCCCAAGGCCTCTCTTGAAGAATAAACAATACAATAGGCTTCTAAGAGCAACAATAAAACATATGGTGCTAAGTAGGAAACAATGAGATCACATTCCATGGTCAAATGGGAAATCCTCCTTCGGGTCTGAGTATAGACATAAGCCATAAATATAGGCACATATGTGACACTAACACAAGACTACAAGCATTTCATTATTTAGGATAGTAATTCTAGGCATGGGCCACATAACTAGCCATCCAGTGTTCATTACTACGGACCTTAAGCCACCAAGCTGTTGGCTGGATAAATCGTTCTTGCGGACAAGACCGATCTCCCTAGTGTCAGAAGACAATCTAGCAACAAACGAACAACTAAGTTTGTCTTTCTCTAAATATATTATTTTTACAAATAAATGTTATAAAGGTGTCGATCCTACCTTAGATCCAAATGCTTATTTGCAGTCGTAGTGCTTCTGTTGCATCAAAATCCTTCTGTTGCAACAAGAGTTCATTCATCGCAACAAGAGTTCTTTCATCACAAGAAAGTGTTGTCTTTCGTCGACCTGCAATCACAAACAAGCAAATATTAAATAGCACCTGTATAACAAATAATCATAAAACATACCTATCATAGTGATCAAGGAATCGATGAAATAAACGATTAAACAACAGCTTATTTAAATAAACAATCGAATGACAATTTATTGAGAAAAACAAAACTTGATTGTATTAATCTTAAAATAATAGAAGAACCTTACAACCTTAGCCTTGATGTTCGAAAGACCTTCCCAGGGTTCGAAGCAGGAATCTCCTCTACTTTGATAAGTCTTGCACTCTTCCTCCAGGAGCACAAAGAGGTATGTGATCTTTCCTCTCAAAAGCTCAGCAGAAAGAAGTCTAAATCTCAACAGCACTTCAGCTCAATCACACATAAAGCTTGAAGTCCAATTCTCAATCTCCAAAATCTTAACCCTTTGAGGCTACCCAATGCCTCCTCTTATAGAGTAGATGAGGAGGTTAGGATTCCACCTTTGTAGGGATATAATCCTCCTTCAAAGGGATAGACTCCTCACATCAAGGGATTAGTTCCTTAAGGTGAGGGATACATGCACCTTATCAAAGCGTACTCATCCCCAAAAATTCTCATCTAGAACCTTCCAGAATTGACCTCAAACCAACTTTTTGACTTTACTTTCTCGCCTTTTTGACTTTGAGGAGGGTACACAGGCATTGCAAAGGAAAAATGCGTTCTAAAATGCAGGTAAGCAGTGTATTACCTACGTACCCAAGCTAGGAACGCAGGCAGGCCTCATGTTACCTGCGTACCCAAAGTTTCAAAGATTTTTAGGGTTTTTCCTCCTGTTTCAGGGCTTGACATGAGGAGTAAAGGTTGTAAGACTTGCAAAGGAGGTATGTATGAGTGTTAATGAGCTCATACAGTCAGCAACATGTCAAGGTGACAATTTTTAGTGTAACAGATTGCCCCCTAAAATGCGAAGTCTGAAATATATGAAGATGAAGTCTGTCATATATGAAGAGTGAAGTACTTTATCATTTCAAGGATCATTATGTGGACACCCCGGTCAGAACCTGTAAAAACATTCAATGCAATATATATATATATCATCGCTGAGGTAGGCATTCCCATACTTAGATCAAAAACTAACTAAACTTGTTCTGATACAGAAATGATTTTAATATTACATCAATAGTGTAGACACAACATGGGCACATCCATCTGTAATGAATAGTATACTGTATAATAATAAAACTCCTCGCAACCTGGATGGTAGAAACTAGATCCAGGGTCTTGATTTCTGCTTCTCAAACTAGTACGATTCTATCCATGTGAATAAATGTGTCGAAGTCGAACATGGTAGAAACCACTTGATTACCAGTCAATAATGTAAACTATTAACAAGTGTGAGAGTAACCACCAGTAATGTCAATGGCTCTCAAAGTACTCAGTACAATCCATGAAATGTGAATGAATGAGATGAAGTCGAACATGTCATGAAATCATTCGATCAAAGGTCAATGATGCAACCTGTTGTCGAAAGCGAGAAACCTGCCATTGATGCATGCAGATTTCAAGGTACTGATGATTTCTAGATCAACTTCCTAGATAATGAGCTGTCGTCGATAGAAAGTGATCCGTCGTAGGCAAGCCCACAACACAAAATCATAGATCAAGTTTTGAAGAAATATATTGGCAAGGACTGACTCAGGGATGGTCAAAATGGATGACAGATATTTCACAGATGAATGGATTATTTGAACTGTCCTCTTGAACACATAACGACACTGCAGATGGCTTGGTGACAATTGACCCAAAGCTAATACCCAGAAACCAGCTGAAGACTTTCAATATGGTTTGATTAATTGTTAAGCAAAGGATTTTCCCAACCCAGGTGAACAAAAAGTATCGTGTTCAAGAGTGGTTAACGGTTTTCCGAATAATCAAAATGTAACAAACAGGTTCGTTTTTCTCTCTTTTCCCCCACCATTTCTGGCAAGTACCTCTTTATTTTTGACAAGCTTGAGGAGGATAACATTTGCTTGTTTATAAGCTCATCCTTTGGATGAGTCCAACTTAGTTTAAAATTCAAACCCTAAGAAGGAGTGGTTCGTTCCTGTTTTAGAATTGAACAGGTCCTTTACTGTTAAATTTTAACGAGTCCAGTATAGGAGAAACTTGGTGTTTTTCAATTTTAGGGAGTCAGAAGAAAAAACTTAAGAAAACTCCATGGGTGTACTTTTTCATAAATTTAGTCTCTCGAGCCCGAAAAAGGATAAAATAATGCGGGAGAGAACTCTATTGACCGTAATTAGTCAACGTATACCTTTTTCGTCAATAGTCCATTTCAGTCCGTAAAAGGGGTAAACTTATACTGAAGGGACGATTGTTCATTTACTTTAACGAGTTTGAATAGTCAAGTACTCGACAATCTTTTCATTTTTAGAGAGTCTGAAAAGGGCTTAAAAGAGAACTCAAGAGTTTCACTTTTTCGTAATTTTTAAGAGTCCGAAAAAGTGATAAAAGTATACTCAATAGTTTCGCTTTTTTCTGTAAATTTTAACGAGTTCGAAAAAGGGATAAAAATGTACTCATGGTTTTCACTTTTTCGTAAGTTTTAACGAGTTTGAAAAAGGGATAAAAATGTACTCCTGTGGCCGACTTTCAATTTAATTTACGAGCAGGAAAAGACGGAAAGAACTTGGCATTTTCATGTTTTTTACGAGAATGAAAGATAGCAAAATAATCTCGGGATTTTCATGAGTTTAACGAGTCTTGAAAATAACCGAAATTGACTCAAGATAGGTTTCATTTTTACAAAAGCTTGAAACAGAGAAAAACTATGCTTTAGAGTGGTTTCATTTTTTCACAAGCTTGAAACAGAGAGAAAACTGTGCTTGATGCCCCCTAAGCGTAACTGCTAGAGTGCATGCCCCCCCAACTTCATTTCATTCAACTAAGTACACTGTTGGTAATTAATAGCTGGATGGAATGAAGGTTCATTTACGAGATCATATGAAAGACTCGACCTAAAACTGTAAGAAAATTATGTAAAAACTAACCTAAATATACGACTTAACATTTACGAGATCTAGTCAAAGACTCGACTCAATTAGGGGAGGATTTGTTTCATTTTTTGACGAGCTTTACATAGGAAAAGAACTATGCTCATGGCAACATGTTTCATTTTTTAACGAGGTTGACACAGTAAAAGGAGCTTTCCTCTTGATACACTGATTCATTTTTAACGAGGTTGACACAGTAAAAGGAACTATCCTCAGGCTCACTGATTCATTTTTTAATGAGGTTGAAAAATTAAAAGGAACTATCCTCAGGCTCGTCAAAAATAAAGAGGTACTTGCCAGAAATGGTGGGGGAAAAGAGAGAAAAACGAACCTTTTTGTTACATTTTGATTATTCGGAAAACCGTTAACCACTCTTGAACACGACACTTTTTGTTCACCTGGGTTGGGAAAATCCTTTGCCTAACAGTTAATCAAACCATATTGAAAGTCTTCAGCTAGTTTCTGGGTATTAGCTTTGGGTCAATTGTCACCAACCCATCTGCAGTGTCGTTATGTGTTCAAGAGGACAGTTCAAATAAACCATTCATCTGTGAAATATCTGTCATCCATTTTGACCATCCCTGAGTCAGTCCTTGCCAATATATTTCTTCAAAACTTGATCTATAATTTCGTGTTGTGGGCTTGCCTACGATGGATCACTTTCTATCAACGATAGCTCATTATCTAGGAAGTTGATCTAGAAATCATTAGTACCTTGAAATCTGCATGCATCAATGGCAGGTTTCTCGCTTTCGATAGCAGGTTGCATCATTGACCTTTGATCGAATGATTTCATGACACGTTCGACTTCAGCTCATTCACTCACATTTCATGGATTGTACTGAGTACTTTGAGAGCCATTGACATTACTGGTGGTTACTCTCACACTTGTTAATAGTTTACATTATTGACTGGTAATCAAGTGGTTTCTACCATGTTCGACTTCGACACATTTATTCACATGGATAGAATCATACTAGTTTAGAATCGAAATCAAGACCCTGGATCTAGTTTCTACCATCCGGAGTTGCGAGGTTACCTTTATTATTATACGATGGGCCTATTCATTACGGATAAACATGCCCATCTTGTATCTACAATATTGATTATGATATAAAAATCATTATAACGAGAACAAGTTTAGTTAGTTTTGATCTGAGTATGGGAATGCCTACCTCAGCGATGATATGATTACATATATATATTTTTCATTGAATGTTTTTACAAGTTCCGACCAGGGTGTCCACAGAATGATCCTTGAAATGATAAAGTACTTCACTCTTCATATATGACAGACTTCATCTTCATCTATTTCAGACTTTTCACTTTAGGGGGCAATCTGTTACACTAAAAATTGTCACCTTGACATTTTGCTGACTGTATGAGCTCATTAACACTCATACATACCTCCTTTGCAAGTCTTACAACCTTTACTCCTCATGTCAAGCCCTGAAACAGGAGGAAAAACCCTAAAAATCTCTGAAACTTTGGGTACGCAGGTAACATGAGGCCTGCCTGCGTTCCTAGCTTGGGTACGCAGGTAATACACTGCTTACCTGCGTTCCAGAATGCATTTTTCCTTTGCAATGCCTGCGTACCCTCCTCAAAGTAAAAAAGGCAAGAAATTAAAGTCAAAAAAGTGGTTTGAGGTCAATTCTAGAAGGTTCTAGATGAGAATTTTTGGGGATGAGTACGCTTTGATAAGGTGCATGTATCCTTCACCTTAAGGAACTAATCCCTTGATGTGAGGAGTCTATCCCTTTGAAGGAGGATTCTATCCCCTCTGAAATAGTATAATCTCCTCATGCATACTATAAGGAAGGCATTAGGTAGCCTCAAGGGTAAACTCTTGGAGATTGAAGTGGGATTCAAACATGTATATTTGAGAGCTGAAATCTTGTTGAGATTTAGACTTCTTGTGGCGAACTGAGAGGAAGATCACATTACCTCCTTGTATGCAGATGCAAAGACTAGCTCGAAAGTAAGAGGAAAATTTTGCCGATCCGGGAAGGCCTTTTCGAACTTCAAGGATAAGGTTGTAAGGTTCTTCTGTTATTTTAAGATTAATACAATCAAGTTTGTTTTTCTCAATAAATTGTCATTCGATTGTTTATTTCAATAAGCTGTCATTTGATTTTTTATTTCATGTATTCCTTGATCACTATGATAGGTATGTTTTATAATTATTTGTTATACAGGTGCTATTTAGTATTTTCTTGTTTGTGATTGTAGGTCTTTAAAGACGACACTTTCTTGCGACGAAGAACTCTTGTTGTGGCGAAAGGACTCTTGTGCGGCGGAAGGATTTTATGCCTTGAAGCACTCTGTACAAATAAACATTTGAATCTAGGTAGAGGTCGGTACACCTTATAACATTTATCTGTATAAAGCAGATATATTTAGAAGACAAACTTAGTTGTTAAGATTTGTTACAACAAGATTATCTTCCCGATAGCTAGGAAGATCGATCTTATCCGCAAACGATTTATCCGACCAACAAATGAGGATACATACTTTAAATCAAAAGCGTACTCCTTCGAATTAAAATCTCATCCCTGAGGCCTTCCCGGAATTGACCTCAAAACCCAGCACGGCTACTTTCTACCTTTTTGGCACGAATAGCGAGGGCATTGCAAGGAAAAGCTGCGTTCTAAAACGCGGAGTGAGTGTATTACTGCGTACTAAAAGCTAGGAATGCGGAGCCAAGCCTCATGTTACCTGCGTACCCAAAGTTTCAGAGATTTTTAGGGTTTTTCCTCCTGTTTCAGGGCTTGACATGAGGATTAAAGGTTGTAAGACTTGCAAAGGAGGTATGTATGAGTGTTAATGAGCTCATACAGTCAGAAAAATGTCAAGGTGACAATTTTTAGTGTAACACAAGCAAGCATCCAATGTTCATATCAAATGTAGCAATGCTACCCAGTGCACACTATAACCACACAAATGATTATCCATATATATATATATATATATATAATCATTTCTTACATAAAGGACAATGACACAACAACTTATGAAAGGTTTCCATATAATTTATTTACAAGGATAATAAATATATAAATACCTACTAATAGAGTACCAATCAAGCTGGGCACTATGGCTATAACCATCCATTCAAGCAGGGATTTACCACACCATCTCCGCATTGAGACAACATTCAAAATATGGCTCATATCCTTCGAGAGATTCAACATTAGCACATATATAATAGAGATGTAGTTTTATGTGAAGTGTAGGGCATAAAATCAAGTCAGTAATTCTCATGAGGTCGTGCCTTACACAACACAAAATATAAATCTTTGGACTGAGTCCTTGATAAAACGGATGTGTATACCCAATCACTAGGGTATGCCTCACTGAAAGCTTGAAGAAGTCCCTCATATACAATCATAGGTTAGTAAGGATATAAGAGGGGGAAATTACCAACATTACCACATTGCAAACATAAACAATGTTGATGAAAAATTCTAATCAACATATTCACCATGATGCAATAAGAAAGAGTTCTCATGCTAAATATTATTGTGACAAACAATAATATGAATACCATCCCAACGTCTTTAAACATTAACACAACGCAACAGTCAACCCTGTAAACAATACTAATACAATCACGTCTCATGTACATTTTCACCATTTCAAACCAAAATTTAACACACGTTCATTAGCATAGATCATACATGAGGAACACTTATCTTATAAGTTTTGGGCAACTGAGTCTGGGACTATGACTCTCCACCTAACCATAGTTAGTTGCAATAAGTTCTCAGTTGCAGCTTTCACCCTCGAGCCAGATTCTAGAGACTGTAGGGTTTTTTCTCAAGGGTTGAAACATAACGTTTAGTTGCTCCAAGGACTCTAGAGATCTTCCACCTCCACCCTCCAACTAATTTTCAAGAAAAAAAGTGCACAAGGAGTCTAGAGACTTGATGTCTCCACCCTCCAAAACTCAACACCATGGTTCCACCCAACTTGGGGAATCTAGAACCACAACAAAATAAAAAATAAAACAAGGAATCCATCTAGAAATATTAGAGGAATTATCCTAGGAAATAGTTCCTCCATCCCAAAATTTCAGGATTTGTCGAGAATCACTATCTCCACCCTCTGGCCACTGGGGACTTGAGAGGAAAATTATTCCCCACCTGAAAGTGATTTTTTCTTGAATTCTTGCTAACCAAAAATTATCTCCATACTTGTTGGGCCTTGTTTTTTATCTCTTTTTGCTTAAGGAATACATTTTATTTTGCTACAGTATCCATCCATTTACCATAATATTCACCTCACATAGACCTAAATATGCATATACAAGTATTTAATTAATGTTTTTCAATTATTAGATGTTTTTGTGAAAATTGAAATTTAAGTGCAATTTTGGACAACAGCAGTATTTCCCGTAATAGCATGATGGTTTGCATATGTGCAGGACACTTGGGCTTGAGCTAGATATGTTTATAGAAAGCTCGGGAACTAGGAGTAACAACACACCTGTTGGTACAGTTAGATTGAGCTTTAATAGGCTCAGTCAAAGGCGGTAAAATAGGACCAGTCTTTATGGAGGATCCCTAGAAACTAGGTCAATACTCTTATTTTATGGGATTTTTCCAGATTATGATGGATATGATAGATGGATTCGACTTGATATGATAGAATATAGATATTTATGATTACTTGAGACATTTTAGATCATTTTTTTAGATATTTCATCTATTTAAGCCTCACACTTTGAAGGCTTTGACATTGGAACTTGTATGACTTATTATTATTATTTTTGAGACTGAAGACATAATAAAAGATCTATTATACCATATTTTGATGCTGCTACATGCTGATTGATTTCTTAAAGTCTTGAGTAGCTGAGTTTAATTTCAGTGCGCAAGGAAAGGGTGGAAGGGCCCCCACACCGAGCTAAGTGTATTTCTTAGTTTTCATAACTGTAATTTGTGAACTAGTTTACTTAGATTTATTATTTCCCTCTTTCATGATTTAACAATAGTGTTAACGATGTATGCAACCAGTAATTAAGGACAACCAGGATCTCTAAAGTTAGAGCCTCTTGATTATTATTCCATATATCTTAACATATTGTTTAATATTAGATTTCCTGCTTTCATGTTTTCACAATGGTATTAGCGATATATGCAACCAGTAATTAAGGACAACCGGGATCTCTAAGCATAGAGCCTCTTGATTATTATTCCATATATCTTAATCCATTGTTTAGAAGTTAGATTTCCTACTTTTATGATTTCACAATAGTGTTAGCGATGTATGCAACCAGTAATTAAGGACAACCGGGATCTCTAAAGTTAGAGCCTCTTAATTATTATTCCATATATCTTAACCTATTGTTTAGTATTAGATTTCCTGCTTTCATGTTTTCACAATTGTATTAACGATGTAATGCAACCAGTAATTAAGGACAACCGGGATCTCTAAACTTAGAGTCTCTTGATTATTATTCCATATATATTAATCCATTGTTTAGAAATTAATTAAATTAGTTTTTATATTTGTAATATGCATTTCACTAACCATCAACAAGTTTATCTTTTAAATTTGAATGTGATTGAAACCCATATACTTTGGGGATGCTTCTAAGTTCACCAACCCTGATTGATATTAAATACTTGTGTTAATTTGCAACAGTAAATTGACCCAAAATTTTGGCACCGTTTCTGGGGAAGCATATTTCCAAAACGGTCAAAATAGGAAGAAAAAAATTTAAAACACAAAAACAACATAAAATCACTAAAAACAACAAAAACATAGTTTTCATTTTAAGTAATGTTTTCTTGTGCCTGGAGATAGAGATAAAAAAGGTATATTTGTGAAACGAAACCCCCCAACAACACATTCATCCATAGGATTAACAACACCAGTTACTGGAAAACCTACTGTAGAAGAGTTAGAGGAGAAACAGAGATCAGGATAGAGATCAACTTTAGTTGAAAGACAAATTTTTTTAGCTTATGAGGTAAAGAAAAAGCAATCACCTAAAGAACCTCCTTCTGTCTGGAAACAAAAAAAAACACCAAAACCAATTGTTGAACAATCCGTCCTTGAGCAAATTGTAGTGGAAGAAGTACAAAATCAACCTATTGAAACACTAAAAATCTCTGAACACGAAATGGTTAAAGAGGGAGAAGGATCAAATAGAATAAACATGACTCCTGAACAAAAATCAAAGTATGAATGACAACAAAGGGAATGGTGAAGACAAAGAGAAGAAGAAACAAGAATTGAAGAAGAAAGAAAGGCTGAAGAAGATAGAAGAACAAAAGCACTTCGGAAAATAGGGGAAGAAGCAAGAAGCGAAAAACAAACTCGAAGAACACAAGAAAATGAACAAGAAGATAACAATGATAAGGAGACTACTTTTGGCTTTCCTATTTTAGATGCAAGAGAAATACTAGGAGAAGAAATAAAAATGAAAAATATTCCATCGTCTGTATTGCCAAATTTCTATGGAATGTCAAAAAAATATCCTGATGCATTTATGTTTGAGTTTGATATATTGTGTAGAACATATGGATATACTGATGATGATACACACAAACTTCGACTTTTTCCTGCTACTTTAAAAGCTGCAATCTTAAAATGGTTTATGGGATTAGGAGAACACACTATAGCTTCTTGGGAAGACATGAAGAAAATATTTCTTAAAAAGTATCAAGATTACTGCAGGGCTAGAGACTTGAAAGAAGACATTTTCAGAATGTCCCAATAGGAAGATGAAAGTTTGGAAGAGTATTTGGAGAGATTCCTGTATAACTTGCAAAAATCTAAACATCATTCTCTTAGTCAAGATACTATTCACACTATTTTTCTAAAGGGAATTAGAGATGAGTATTTAGACATTCTTAATGTAATGGGAAAAGGAGATATTTCTAATTTACCATTTGAAGAAATTCCTGAATTATGTCAAAAATACTCTAGAGGAAGAGCTAAGAGTGAAAAAAGAGATATTTAATCAAAAGCTTCTAAATCTACAACAAGTGTAGTAACAAGAGCAGAGATAGGAAGCTTGTTAGAAAATTTTAAAATAGATCTCTTAAGCACTTTGGGTACACAAGTAGATGTTTTAAAAGCTAAGAAGAGGAAAGAAGAGCAAGATGAAGCCTTAGCAATTTTCTGTCCAAAGTGTAGACAAAAACATCCACTCAAAGAATGTCCTTTGCAAAATATACAAGTATGTGGACTATGCACATAAAATCACACAACAAAGAAATGTCCAAAGTTAAAAGAATTGCAAGGGGAAGAAGTACAAGGAGTAGATTCCCTCTACTATATGGCACCAAGAAGACCTTGGTATCCAAGAATGCCTCAAAATCTCCCTCAATAAAAATTTCAATATCATAAAAACATATGGAATACACCAATGCCATGGAAGGCTTGGCCACCACAACAATATCAAAACCAACCTTCACAAGGTTGGAGGGGATATGGTTATGGAAACCAACCATCGCAGAAAATGTATAACCAACAGTATCAATACCAACGGCCATTTCCTCCACAATCATTCCCTCAATATCAAAAATTCCAACAACAACAACCCATGCCATATCCAACTCAAAATCTACCAATGCTAACTCAACCGCAGCAACTTCAACTTCCAACTAACCAATAACCTCCTAGACCAACACAATTACTAGCTCAGCCAGTAGCTAATCCAAGTAATAAGGTGGATAGACCAGCATATCATGTGGAAGAGGCAACATATTGTCCTACATATTCGATTATTCCTATAGAGGATGTCCACCTAAGGTCTGGGAAGATATTACAAAAATATTCTCCTCCAATAATTGAAGAACAAATAGAACAAGGAGAACAAAATGAAAAATCTCAACCAGAAAAACAAATTCAAAAAGGTAAGGCTATCATGAAACAAACTCCACCATATCCGGAGAGACTTATACAACAAAACATTCCAATATCTCTCCCTGAATTTAGTATTCTGGATGAATTGAAAAACACATATGTTAAAATTCCTTTATTGCAGGCAATTAAAGACATTCCTATATATGCAAAAACAATAAAATAATTATGCATAAAAAATTCTGGTTGAAGAAAGAAGGATCCACCAACAATCCAGGTAATTGGAAGTCTATCAAATCTCATGTCTAAGAATACGTTTATTGAAAAATATGTTGATCCAGGAATTCCTATGGTTACTATTTCGATTAAAAAATCTTCAGTACCAAACACTTTAATAGATTTGGGAGCAGCTATCAATGTTATGACAACAAAGACTATGAAACAATTGAATCTGAACAAAATTAGACCTACTACTACAGTCTTAGAACTTGCAGACAGATCCAAAGTTGTTCGAGAAGGCATACTAGAGGATATCATTGTCTCACTGGATTCTTGGGAATATCCTATAGAATTTTTGATTTTGCAACCGAAAACAAACTTGGGAGGGCATCCCTTAATTTTAGGCTGACCCTGGTTGGCCACTACAGATGCTTACATTGGATGCAGATCAAGAAGCATGATTATTGCACATGGAGATGAACGGAAGCATGCCACATTATATCCTCCTGCTCAATCTCCTTCTATATTTACATTACTTGAAGAAGATGAACAACAAACATTTCAACCTGTTCTTAGTCTTAATCAAGTTTATAATTTTAGAGAGGAGGAAGAAAATGAGGACTTATTAGATCTATTCATCTCAGAACCAAATCTTTCAGAGCAGCTTAGAATGACTCAATATGAAGCTTCTAGTTATCTTCTAAATGAATTTTTTCAGGAAAATTGCACAATACAATCATTGCAAAATACATTCGAAAGCATTTTTCCTGTAAATTCAATTACCAATTCAAATAGAAAAATTCATTGAAATCAGTCCTGAAAGACATTTGAATATTGGTAACAATTTACAATCATCACAAGAGGAAAAGCTAATAACATTATTGCAAAAATATTCAAAATATTTTTCCTGGGATTATAAAGACATGCCCGGAATTCATCCAAAAACATGCATCCATCACATTTATACTGATAATGAAATCAAACCTGTTATGCAACCACAAAGACAAATGAATCCCATGATGAAAGAAATAGTGAAAGAAGAATTACATAAACTATTACAAGTCAGATTTATCTATCCTATTTCAGATAGTCAATGGGTCTCACCCTTAGTTGTGGTGCCTAAGAGAAATGGGAAATGGAGAATTTGTGTTGATTACAGAGAGCTTAATAAAGCTACATTAAAAGATCATTTTCCTTTACCATTTATTGATCAAGTGTTAGATTCATTAGTTGGAAAGAATTTTTTCTCCTTTCTGGATGGGTTTAGTGGATATAATCAGATAAAAATAGCATTATAAGATCAAGATAAGACAAAATTCACATGCGCTTGGGGAACATATGCATACAATGTATTACCCTTCAGTTTATGTAATGCACCTGCTACCTTTCAAAGGGCAGTTCTTGCTATTTTTTCTGATTTGATTCATGAGTGTGTGGAAGTTTACATGGATGATTTTACCGTGTATGGTACAACATATGATGATTGTTTAAATAATCTTGAAAAAGTATTAAAAAGATGCATTGAGACAAACCTATCACTCAGTAATGAAAAATGTTTTATGATGTTAACTGAGGGGATAGTGTTGGGACACCATGTTTCTTCTTCAGGAATTAAGGTGGACCCGATGAAAATTTAGGTCATTGTGCATTTAACACCACCTACAACACAAAAAGAGGTTCGAATTTTCTTGGGTTATGCAGGCTATTATAGGAGATTTATTCAAAATCTCAGTAAAATAGCTTTACCATTATTCAAGTTACTTTCAAAAGATGTAGAATTCCAATGGACTAATAAATGTCAGTATGCATTTGAAAAATTAAAACACAATTTATCAATTTTACCCATTCTTCGAGGACCTAATTGGTCTTTTCCATTTCACATTTCAACTGATGCATCTGATACATCTATTGGAGAATCACTTGGACAAAAAGAGAATCAATTCAATTACGCTATATATTTCATCAGTAAAAACTTAACACCAACATAATTGAATTATACTATGACAGAAAAAGAAAGGTTAGCTATTGTACATGCAATAAATAAATTTTGACATTATATAACAGGTTATCAAGTTTATATTCATACGGATTATTCTTCTATAAAATACTTAATGAACATATCTATTACAAATAGCAGAATAACTCGATGGATGTTATTAATGCAAGAGTTTAATATTACTGTACAAGATCAACCAGGAAAAGATAACCAAGTTGTTGAATTTTTGTTAAGATTAAATTTACCTAGCGATCCTAATCCGGTATCAAACAATTTTCCAGATGAACATTTATTTGCTATAAATGTCGAAACCCCTTGGTTTGCAGATATAGTTAATTATTTATCATATGATATCTTACCATCTCCTTACACAAGTAAACAAAAACGAAGAATAATTAGAGATAGTTCCACATATAGTTGGATCAATGGAGATCTATTTTACATTGGTCTTGATTTACTTATTAGAAAATGTGTAAGGGAGGATGAAATAATTGAAAATTTGAAAGCTTGTCATGATGAACCCTGTGGTGGCCATTTTGTAGAGAAAATGACGACATACAAAATACTGAAGCTTGGCTAATATTGGCCATCCATATTCAAGGACTCCAGAAATTATGTCAAAATATGTGACAGTTGCCAAAGGATTGGTAAACCAGTGGCATTAGATCAAATGCCATTAAAGCCACAAGTACTTATTGAACCATTTGAACATTGGGCTTTGGATTTCATGGGACCAATCAATCCTCCATCCAATGGAAATAAATACATACTTATATCTACAGATTATGTGAATAAATGGGTAGAGGCCAAGGCAATAGTAAGGGCAACATAAGAAACAATGACATCTTTTCTATATGAAGAAATATTTGTCAGGTATGGAGTTCCTAGACAAATAGTTATTAACCAAGGTGCACAATTTACATCAAAACTTGTTCATGAAATTACAAAGACTTTCCAAATCAAACATAGAAAATATAATCCATATCATCCTCAAGAAAATAGACAAGTGGAATCTACAAAAAAAGTACTAGAAAGTATTATGACAAAAACAGTGAACATGAACATAAAAGATTGGTCAGATAAATTGAAAGATGCATTATGGGCATATAGAATAACTTGGAAAAATACTACTTGTTTCATTCCATATCAGTTAGTATATGGAAAAGAAGTTCTATTACCAATTGAGTTTCAAATACAAACATACAAGCTAGTAGCTGAGTTAGGAATGCAATTGTCACAAGCACAACAAGAAAGGATTATGCAGTTAAACAAACTAGATGAGATTCGACAACAATCAGTTGAACATACTGCTCTAGTACAAGAGAAACGGATTAAATGGCATGATCGATTTATCAAAAATAAACTCTTTAAGAAAGGAGATTGCGCACTCTTGTTCTATTCCAATTTCAAAGATTTCAAAGCCAAATTTACAACTCATTGGCTTGGGCCATATGAGATTGAAGAAATCTTCGATAATGGAGCGGTCAAGATAAAAACAATTGATGAATCATCTGTATCATTTGTGGTAAATGGACATATGCTAAAAATTTATCATAAGCCTATAGACAAAGAATATTTTCTGAGAAAAATCTCCATGGATTCTGATATGGAAATATTGGGACAACATAGTAATATGTTTTCCAAAACTCTAGTAGAAGATCCATAACCATTAAAAAAATAAAAATAATAATAATAATAATAATAATAAAAAGTTTGGTTATGAAAATCTAGGAAACTGGCACAATACAAACTCGAATTCCTATTGGAAAACCAACTTGTTTGGCCAATTTGAATTCAATTTTTGTTTTCCGCTTATTTTACTTACACTTTTGCAGATTTACCCTCCAGATTTTTCAAACTTGAGGACAAGTTAGAATATCAGTTTGGGGGAAGGTGTGAAAAAAAAACTATGAAAATAGTTTTCAGTAGAAGAATTGAAGAATATGAACTACAATCATGAACGAACCTGGTACATCATTTGACTTATGCAGAATGGGACCTGAATACGACAAGACGAAATCCTCAATTATGAAACATCATTATGAAATTACGCCAGAAAGGGGACCTGAAAATTTCAAATATGTCAATAGGGACCTGACTATTGTTATGAAAGTTCGCCAGAAAGGGACCTGAAACATTTAACATATCAGAAGAGACTTGAGAAGATCATAGCAGATGTCAAAGAATAAACTTGCATAAAAGGGACCTGAACAATAACTCAAAATCAAAACAGATGTATGTCAAGTCAATAAGAGCCGTCGTAAAGAAACATAATGATGATCATCATCAAACGTCAACAAGGGATATATTTGTACAGTGAGTAAAAATTTTTCTCTTAAATTTTCATATTTTTCAAAAATAGTCTAGAATTGATAGACTAATTTAAATACTAGTTAATGCATCTTCTACCTATATTACATTACATTTCATCACTAGTATTACCCACATTTCATATTCCTTACCCATATTTTATAATCTTCTTCATATCATTTATTCCTATCCATATACTACCATTTGAAATATTTCATGTCACTACCATATCATTTAACCCTATATTACCATTTGAAATATTTCATATCACTACCCATATCCTACCCTATGTATTTCTTAATAAAAATGATGATAAACAAGAGATCACAAGTTGAACCCATAAGAAGAATTTTGAAAGACCTACAAAAACCATAAAGCAAAGGTTAGCATTCTACATAAGTGATTAATTTTAAAAACTTGACTATTGCATTGGTCAATTTTTAAAATTAAAAATCAAAACCAAAGTTTAAAACTATATGGCGCAATTCAAAATGAAATTGTGAGCGCAAGTATACAAATGGAAACACAATACAAAGTAATGAATGCAATGGTAACCTACGAATGCAATGGTAAGAGCGGTATGCATAGATATGATGGCATACATGTAATGCAAAACAAATCATGATGTGATATGAATACATGCAAAGTATGGGAATGCTGGTGCATAAGAGGTATGAGAAATTCAATGCATGGATACAAAGGTTAGTGATGGAGCATGATAACATTACAGGTAAGTCAGATGTACATACCATGAATATGAAACTTGAGTGCAATGCAGAAGGACAGGCACAATAGTCAAAGAGAGGAACGTGCATGGACGGTCAAAGAGTTAGTGAACGGGTAGGAAATTCAAAAACAAAATGTTGTGTAAAACAAAAAAACTCATTCCATCTCTACTAAAACCATTTCCGCTCTGTTATAAGCCATTTTCACTCCTATAGGAAGCCATTTTGGCCATTTTTAAAACACAGAGAACAGTAATGGAGAAAGGTTGTCACCATCATCACCATTAGAAGGCTCAAAGAGGAAAAAGGAGTGCGTATTCAAGCACGTCCTGGTGTATGTAACCACTGTGAAAAACGTAAATGAAAGATAAGTTGTGAAGGCCGAGAGGAGAAAACGCAAAAGGAGAAGCAAAAGATATAGTAAGCAAAGGAAAATCGGAGTGATAAGAAGTATTCACGGCCAGAATTCCGTAACAAATTAATGATGCCATCCAACAGAAAGAAGAATTCTCTGAAGTGAGGTAAGATCCGATTGTTTTAATGAATTTTGGGATTGTATAAATCAATCAAGCTCTGAGTTAAAGAGGGAGTGAATTTATTTCGAAATGCAAGCCTATCATGTAACAAATTTCACATTCAAACAATTTAAAAACATGTTGACAAGTTTTACAAATGCTCTGCCATCAGTCAATCACGAATGTTTGTAAAAGAGGATATTTTAATGGATTTGTTATGGTTTAAAAAAAAAACTCCAGTTCAACTGAAGAAGACCACCAGATCAGTGAGAAGTCATAAAGAAGCAAGTGCATAGAAGAAGGTAAGGTCGACACATCCTCCTCTATAGTGTTTTAATTCAAATAAAAAATAGAGAAGTAGAACTACAATTTGAATGCATGAAAATTGTTAGTTCAGTTATAGATTTGTTTTAAAAACACACTCAGTCTACAAATCTAGAACACAACATACAAAGCAAATGGAGAATTGATAAATGTGTTTTTGACAGAAGACAGAATTGAGGAGAAATGGAGTAAGGCAGTTTACAATGAACTTTTGATGCAAAGTTTCTTTTGATAAATGTTAAGTGAATTTGAATGCAGTGTTTTGGAGAATTTTTGCATGAAATAAGGAGTGAAAAACTACTGTGTATAATTTTATTTATTTGTTTTTTTATTTTTTACATAGTTCAATTCATTTGCAAAACAGAGGATGTTTTTAAGAGAATGCCTTCCAATTCATTTCCAAAATAGAGATTGATTTTTAAGGATAAAATAGAGAATTAATAGAAGGTGTAACATTATAAACATAAATTATGTTTTCTTGTAGCATTTCCTATCAAATATTTTTTGTTTAATTACAGTAAGAGTACATTCTTCAAAAGAAAAGAGACAGAGAATTGGTTGGTTGTCAAAAGCAGTGAACTAGAAAGGTAAGCTTACTACCAGAAGTTATACTCAGTGTTTAATTTTTATTTGCAAAATGAAATTAATGACAAGGGATGGTCACATTAAATGGTTTTTAGAAAAAATGGCCTCCAGAATAGAGCCAAAGGTTTTTCAAATAGAACACTGGAGTAGGGAGACTATGGAGAAACTTTATCAATCATGGTTGATAGGGTTTTTACAAAAATTCAGAGGCCATAATGAGAGAGTGACAAAAGAATTTGTAAATAAATTCACATAGAATGAAACCATGGTGGGAAATATGCATATCTCTTTAAGTCCTGAATATATATCTGAAGCATTATATTTATCATTTTCAGGAGAGTTATATCATAAAGGTTTGCATTTTAGAGACAAAGGGTGGAAATTTTTCCTAGATAAAAATAGGAAAGGCTCATTTTGATAGGTCAAAAGGTATTCCAAGAGAATGGTTTAATGAACCATGGGCTGAATTAGTGTTAATAATTAAGAAATATTTCACTTGTGATACCAGATTCAATGTTGTACATCTTTACCATGTGAGGATACTACAACACATAAAGGGAGACATAAGGTTAAATCTTCCATATTTCTTCTAAAAGAGTTTGATGAAAATGATAGAAAGCATTAAATCATAAGCCAAACCAAAAGAAGTTCAATTCATTCACCAGGGACTCATTAAAATTCTTGTAGATCATCAATTGAAGATTAATGGGATAGTTTAGGAAGATTTTCTAGCAGAAAATGGGTTTGTAGAACAAATTGTGGAAAACAAAACTAAACCCATAGAAGAAACAAGAAATATCATGCATACATCTCTTTATCCATCTACAAGATTACAAAAAAAATAGGGAGCAATGGTATTAGAAAAACAAACATATTTTATGACTACTCTTAGGAGGCAAAAGGGAAAACATTTAGTAGAACCAGAGGTCCAAATCTTGGAAACTTCTCCAATTAGGAAACAGGCCATTGAAATTCTTGAAATATTGGAAAAACAAGTTTATGAGGATGCTTTAGATAAATATTCATGCTTTGAGAACAATTAAGTAGAAGCTGTTTTAGTTTCTAAAGATTCAAAAGGGGAAGATCAGAATCTTTTCAGAGTTAAAGAGCTTACTGACAGCTTAGAAATAAGCAGGATCATGGAAATACACTTGAAAGAAGAAAATGAAAATTACAAACTAACCAATGAAAAATTGTTTAAAGAGAATGAGAAGATTAGTGAAGAGATGGAGAAAATGAAAAACAAAAAAAATCTTCTTTACACACAGTCTTTCAAGTGGCTTTAGGAGAAAAACTCCTAGAAAGCTAAGTATGAGAAGCAGAATGTAAAAACTTCCATCTATAAAGAAGAACAGGGTAAGGACATGGATTCTATTTTTTACACAGAACAACATGAGGTTGGATATGTTTCTAGAAAGCTCGAGAACTAGGAGTAACAGTACACCTATTGGTACAGTCAAATTGAGCTTTAATAGGCTTAGTCAAAGGCATTCAAACAGGACCAGTCTATATGGAGGATCCCTAGAAACTAGGTCAACACTCTTATTTTATGGGATTTTTCCAGATTATGATGGATATGATAGATGGATTCAACTTGATATGATAGAATATAGATATTTATGATTACTTGAGACATTTTAGATCAGTTTGTTAGATATTTCATCTATTTAAGCCTCACACTTTGAAGGCTTTGACATTGGAACTTGCATGACTTATTATTATTATTTTTGCGACTGAAGAAATAATAGAAGATCTGTTCTACCATATTTTGATGCTGCTACATGCTGATTGATTTCTTGAAGTCTTGAGTAGCTGAGTTTACTTTAAGTGCGCAAGGTAAGGGTGGAAGGGCCCCCACACTGAGCTAAGTGAAATTATTAGTTTTTATAGCCGTAATTTGTGAACTAGTTTACTTAGATTTATTATTTCCTTATTTCATGATTTCGCAATAGTGTAAACGATGTATGCAACCAGTAATTAAGGACAACCGAGATCTCTAAAGTTAGAGCCTCTTGATTATTATTCCATATATCTTAACCTATTGTTTAATATTAGATTTCTTGCTTTCATTTTTTCACAATGGTATTAACGATGTATGCAACCAGTAATTAAGGACAACCGAGATCTCTAAGCATAGAGCCTCTTGATTATTATTCCATATATCTTAATCCATTGTTTAGAAGTTATATTTCCTACTTTTATGATTTCGCAATAGTGTTAACGATGTATGCAACCAGTAATTAAGGACAACCGGGATCTCTAAAGTTAGATCCTCTTGATTATTATTCCATATATCTTAACTTATTGTTTAGTATTAGATTTCCTGCTTTCATGTTTTCACAATGGTATTAATGATGTAATGCACCCAGTAATTAAGGACAACCGAGATCTCTAAACTTAGAGCCTCTTGATTATTATTCCATATATCTTAATCCATTGTTTAGAAATTAATTAAATTAGTTTTTATATTTGTAATATGCATTTCACTAATCATCAACAACTTTATATTTTAAATTTGACTGTGATTGAAACCCATATACTTTGGGGATGCTTCTAAGTTCACCAACCCGGATTGATATTAAATACTTGCGTTAATTTGCAACAATAAATTGAACCAACAATAATCTTCTATGTTCTCTCTTCTAGGTTACTCGAACCTCCTTTCCTGCTGCTCTTGGGAGTTCTCCTCCGTTGTTTGACTATCTTCTTTTCTCCTTCTCTCACCATTTCCTTTTCCCATAGTTCGAATTATCCTCTCCACTATTGCATTACCAGGCATCATTCTTATGACAATATTGAAGAAAAAAACCTTCCTAGCCTGTGGGGTTGTGCCACGTGTCCCCCATTTCTTGTTTGTTAATTACACTCCAACGACCCACTCTTAGCTTACGTGCTCTGAGCATAAATTCTCACAACATTGTCCTCTCTTGTTTGCCTTTTTTGTCCAAGGAAGCATGGTGTTTTTCCTCTTGTCCAAATTCCTCTTAATGGCATGCTCCAACTCATTTATAATGCATATGTACTAGCCTGCTTGGTTGTCATAACAATTAAAAATCTAGACAATTACCCTCCTCCATCTCTGGAATCCGTGTCCCAATTCATATTTATTTGTAATCACATATATTCCTACTAAATCATGTGTTAGGTAATAAATTTACTTGTAATAGTCATATGGTTAAGTGATAAGAAAGCAATATGCATGTTGTCCACCCGATTAATTTCATACTTCTAGTATTTCATTTTCAGAAAAGAAAAAATAAAATAAATAAAAATAAATAAATAAATAAATATAGAAATCATTTTTTGGTTTATATATATATATATATATAATTTTTGTGTTATATTTTAAAAATTTGTATGGTTTGTTTTACATTAGTTGTTATTATAAATATTATATTATTATTTTATTATTGATAATAATTAAATTAAATTTAAATAAGAAAAATTATAATCATTATTTTAACCATTCAAAATAAATTTAATTAATAAATATATACTAGCATAACCACATTACTAAATGTTGTTTATATATGTCAATAGGTGTATATAAAAAAATATATTAAATCTTTTCCACTGGGTTTTAGATACACGGTAATAAGGTGTTATGTTAAGGCACTCCTTGATGTGAAGATATGGGACATGATGAAGGAAGTATTGGATACACAGTGAGTGTTTTGTTAAAACACTCCTTGATATGAAGATATTGAGCATGATAAAGATATAGTCCTACCAAACTTATATATATTAAACCCTAATATTATTATTTACTAACTCAATATTAAATCTATATTACTCAATATTAAAAAAATACTTCACAATATTAAAACAATAACTTAAATATCTGAAGCAACAAATGCTTTTAAAAGAATATTCTAAAGTAAAAATACATTATTATAACATTAAAGCAAAATATTAAAAATAAAACCTAACATACAAGGAGTCAATGGTTTAGATTAGGATTAGTAAAAAGTTTCAAATTATCTTTATAAAGTTATCAACACTAAACATCTCTTGAAATTATTATAGCCACCAAAAAGAGAAACATAACACTCCATTTTAGGTTTCTACATGTCACACGATCCTATGTCATTATGCAATGAATTTGCACCATAAATAATGGAGATACACCAAATAAAACACCAATATAATATGTAAGGAGTTGATGCTTTTAAAACAATAACCTAATATGTAAGGATTAGTAAATGCAAAAAACATACAACTCTCAAATTATATATATATATATATATTTTTTTCCAGCAAGAAAAATACTTCTGGTTTATATAATGTACCAGGACATGTCACTTATAGTAGTCAAATTAACTACAATAGTTCCAATTACATTTTCAACTGCTAATTCAAAATCAAAATACTCATTCTTACAGTAGTTCTAGACCTTTACATTTAATAAGCTGAGAATCTTCTCTCAATTGTTCTTTCCAAAATGGATATTAACAATATATATATATATATATATATATATATATATATATATATATATATATATATATATATATATATATATATATATTAACTATCCTCGTATAGTCCATTTTCCCCTTCAATTATGACATCCACTTGCTTATAGATTTCTTTCCTGTTTGTTCCTATAAATACATGTATCGTGAGCCTTAACTAAAATTTACCTTACCTGCTGCTCCAGGTCCAAAAGAGTTGTATAAATCATAGTGCATTTCCCCAAATCTGCCATTCAGTCCTCTTTTGGATAATCTATCTGCTTCGTTGTTTTTTTCTCTGTATACATGGCAGAAAGTTATAGAGGTGAAATTCCGCTTTAATGCATGAATCCACTCCAACCGTTGTGCAATATTGCTTGGATTTAATTGAGTTCCCTTATTCATATGTTCAATAATGACTTTTGAGTCTCCAAATACCCAAAGCTCCTCTAGATAGAGTTGGTTGGCAAACCATAACAATACCCACAACGCTAGGATTTCTGACCTCATGCTAGTTCCTCTTCCCCCATTCCAATAAATTTTATAATGAAAATCCAGAGATAACATGAGCCAGACACCACACCCACAGCTCTGTCTTTGTGAAGCGCCATCAAAGAAGCTTGCTGGATAGTGTATTTCAAAGGGCCGTAATCTCTTCGATGCGTCACATGGGGGCTTTTGCTTTAACTTCATAATTTCCAATGAGCTATATATCTTAATGCATATATTATGAGGAGTACATGGCTGCCCTTCAAAAATATTCATGTTCCTTCCACACCAAATATACCAATGAAATAAGAAAGGAATGGCTCTTAGTTGTTTCCCCCTCTGAAACCACCACCTGATACAGTCAACAGTGGATCTGTACTGTGGGATTGATAGCTTAAGAATGAAGCACAGTGCCTTGAGGGCCTCTTGTGCAAATGAATAGATATAAAATAGATGACAATTATCTTCCTCCTATTCCCCACATAAGGTACAAATACCTGGACCCTGCCACCCTTTCTGTTGAAGGTTTCTCCATGTCAAGTTTTTATTTTTCCATATAAGCCATATAAAAATAACCATTTTTACCTGTACCTTGACTTTCCACATGCATTTGAACCAGATTTCAGGTTCATATCCCAAATTTCTATTCATCCAAATTTTATAAGCCTCCTTTGTACTAATCTGCTTTGCCATTTCTGTCCCTTCCCAAGTAATTCTATCTCCCCCATCCCCCTTTCTTAGGCCCAAGTATTTTATGGAAGTTATATAACTATCCCATTCCTCCTTTCTGCTTTCTTCCAGTCCCATCTCCTTATGAGTCATCCATCTCGGGGCATCATTTTCCCACTCCATTATTATTCGACTCATGAAAAAAATACCTCTTTTATTAATTTGTTCAGTGGTCTCTCTTCTCAGATTTATGGTCCGTCCATGTCCAAGAATCTGCTGACTTCCAATCTGAATCTTATTTACATTTCCAAAAAACCATTTTAGATTATCTGTGAATGTGGGCCAGCACTTACTGAATCCTTTCCAAATATTTTATCTACTCTTTACTTCATCCCTTCCCGAGATAAGGATTTCCTCAATATCCTTCTGCCCAAGGTATTTTTGACTAATGATCTCCTTCCATAAACCATCTATGGTCAAACATCTCCAAATTGATTTAATAATGAGGGATATGTCGAAATTTTTAAGCTCCAGTATACCCCAACCTCCCTTCTCTTTTGGCTTTGTGATACACTCCAGACTAGTCAGATGAATGGTTCTCTGCTCTTTTCCCCCATTCGAGATGAATCTAGCAATTACCTTTTGAATCTCTATCATCATCTTGTTTGGAATTAAATAGAGATGAGCCCAGTATACCGTGTACTGTTGTAAAACTGCTTGAGTCAATATGAGTCTTCCCCCCCTCGATAAACATTTGTTGGACCAGTTGTAGATCTTATTCTGGAATTTGGAAATAAGCCATTTCCAATCATCCGCAGTATACTTTAATGGCTTCATCTTGAAGCCCAGGTAATTCAAGCCCTCTCTAAGGGGTGCAATGTTAAAATTGAAATAATTCCCCAATATTTTAAACTCCTCCACATCACCCTCAGCATAGTATATACAAGATTTTCCTATACTTATCAACATTCTAGTTTCTTTGCTAAATCCATTAAGGATGTTTTTGAGCTCCTCCCAGTTGCTTCTCTGCATTGAACTAAACATCATTACATCATCAACAAATAGAATGTGTGTGACAACCTTCTGCCTGCAAACTTCAACACCTATAAAAATCCCCCAAATCATCGCTCGCTTAATCTTCATACTAATGGCATCCATAATCAAAATAAAAAGGAGGGGAGGTAGAGCACATCCCTGTCTCAAGCCCCGTCCTAGATGAAAAAATCTTGACACAGTTCCATTAATTAAGATTTCCATTGATGTATGGGTAATGAAACCCATAATCCATGCCACCACCTCCCTGTCAAGGCCTCTTTTAAACAAAACCACTCTTAAGAAGTTCTAGTCAACTCTATCGTAGGCCTTATTTAGATCAATTTTCATAACAACAACATTCAAATTCTTCACCTATATGGAGTGTACAACTTCTTGAGTGATAGCCACTACATCGTGGATACTTATATCCTTTAAAAATCCAGCTTGTTCCACTGTGATGTACTTCGACAGAACACCCTTCATTCTCTCCGCAATAATTTTTGAATTAATCTTATATAAAGTATTGCATAGGGAAAATGGTCTATAGTCATCAAATGTAATCATTCCTTTCCTCTTTGGTATCAATGCAAGAAAATTCGAGTTGATAGCCCCATTGATCCTCCCTAATTTTCTGACCTCTTCCACCTTCTCTGTAATATCTATGATAAATTCCTCAATAAAATGGAGAAAGAAATCTGGGGTCCATCCATCCGGACTCAGACTCTTATCCACTGCAAATGACTTTAGTACATGCTTGATCTCCTTTGAGCTTACCTTGTTTTTCAAATTTGACAAATCCTCCTCCTTGAACATAATTGGATATTCCTCTATGAATTACATCTGCACAACAATATTCGAGGCCCTCCTATTTTTCATATAGATTCCCAAAGAAATCCACCGCCACTTTTTTTATGCTATCCATACTACAGATAGATTCTCCATTTACGTCAATTTTCCAAATTGCATTGGCGCTCCTGCTTACAGAAGAAAATTTGTGGAATTTTTTTGTATTTTTAGCACCAATTTGAAGCCATATGGCTCTACTCTTCAGTCTCCAGGACTGCTCGTCAATAAGAAGATGTGACCTGTATTCATCTTCTAAAGACTTTAATTTTTCCCAGTAATCTGGAGGATGTCTTCCCTCCTTCACATCCTTTAAAATCATTGACCTCTCCAATTATTAAAACCAAATAGCTCTTCAAATAATCAAGGCATTCTGAAATCTAGATGGAGCACACCACCATAGGCTCTTACATATTGCCGCTCATAGTGGCTTCCTGCAGCATTAGGGAATGGATTAACGCTATAAATCAAGGGATATATCAAATGTAGGTGTTTGAACAATTCTATTTTCCATTAGATGTGATAGCTAACCCTAAATATGCCAATGTAGAAACATCATTACCCAAATATTTGATCAACTGAGTCTTTGAACTGACTTTTATCCTTGCTTATATCAGCTGAGGAACCTTATCCAAGATTGAATCCACTATATCTTAAATGATCGATTGTGAAACCAAATATAGGCAAATTTCATAATGGATCAGTGCAAATACATATAAAACATCAACTAAGGAAATAGATCTAAGAAATATTTACCGGATATTGGATAACATTGACAAGAAAAAAATGTTCGAAGAAGGGTTATTTCGCCTAGACTACACATTAAAATATAGGTTTAATATAATTTATATGATAGGTAATATCTTTATTATTTTTAAAAATATTTATAGGATATTGGACAACATTGACAAGAAAAAGTGTTTGAAGAAATGTTATTTATCTTATTAGTTAGACTACACACATACACGTTTAATAGAATTTATATGATAATATCTTTAATTTCGTGTATTAGTTAGACTACACATATATGTTTCATAGAATTTATATGATAATATATTTAATTTTTTTTTTCTTCAGAAAAAAGGAGTAAGTTTATTATGAGATGAAATAAAATTAAATTATTTTGATACATGTGAAGCATGTATTCTGGTGATAAAGAGATCTTAATAGATCTTACCCATAGTGTGGCAGGATTTCCATTATACAAATGGTCAAAAATGAGTATCTGTTGAATAAGTGCTACCATAAGAGAACCTGTATATGTGCCAGCAAGTGATAAATAAGAAGAAAATTGTGAAATGGTATGTTATTGCTGAGCTAATACTGAAACAATGAACAAAGAAAAAAAATTAATCAGTGTTGTTTTCCTCGATGAAAGGTTGATGGTAGTACTCATAGGTGAGGCCATTTTTTGATTCAATGATCATCCATGTCGCACAAGCCATCAAAATACCCTCCTTTAAAATGAGGGTGTATGCAATGGCGTTATGCTCTCTATATATATGTGAAGTAGAGAAAAAAGTGAGAGAAAATTTAAAATGAATAATTTCATCCACCAAGGGTTGAATCCTTTGATTGTGACATATGTATGAGCCATTTATCCAATTGACAGTCAACTAAGAGTTCCTGAAAACATGAAGTGAGAGGATATCGTTTTCAACAGAGAAAATTAGAAGAAGTTTGAGGGCCATTAATTCAACACAATTATTGGTTCACTCTCCTAATCCTATTTTGATTTGAAAATAATGATCTTCATTTACATGCAGTACTAAACCCCCTCCACAAAAATTTGGATCTCCCTGAGCGACACCGTTCAAAGGAAGCTTAGGGCTTGGAATTTTCAATTTAGGGGTTGGGGGTATTTTTGTTGTGCTACACGACCTTGGGTTTGGTTAAGAGGTTGAGGATGGAAAGAGTTTGAACTGATGTGACTTCTGGGTTAATCAAGTGATCATTGAAAATGATCTTGTTTCTGGCAAGCCAAACACCTCAACATGTGAGAAGAGGAAGGACAATGAAGTCTTTGATTTCTCCGTTGTTTTACCATGAATTCCAAGTCTCCACGAGGTTATCCCCGGTTAATAGACATGCTTGGTCGAGCTTGGATGAGAAAAAATGTCATAAGTCTTGTGTGTATGAGAATTCAATCAGTAGGTGGGGGACAAATTCTTCAAAAATTTTGCAGAGGCTGCACCACCCTGACCCTTCTTTTTTCTTGTGTGTAGAAAATCCTAGGTTGGTATCTTGTTTTCCAATGCACACCACATAAATAATATTGTTTTGGTTGTGAATTTGAGCTTCCATAGAAGTCACCACCATTCCTCCTATAATTCTAGAATCCATTTTGCGATGTGGAAAGAATAGCCTTATTTAGGAGTATAGTTCTCAGAGAAGGAGTGCATCCATACTAGTTCATCAAGTTCACCAGTCAAGCAAATGTGGGCATCCCTTAAAGCACGATTATAAGAATATGCGTGTTCTCTAAAAACCTCAGGGAGGTTTAGCTGTCACCCAATGAGTTATTTTTGTTCTTTGAGGAGGTTTTGAAGAGGGGTCGTAGCATGGTTACATGTAAAAGTCCCCTTTTGGCGAAGAAGAGTGATGAATTTCTCAAGGAGATGGTGGGAATTGTTGGTTTCAACCCATGGTTCCATGCCCAATTGAAGTTGTGATCCATCCCCTACCTTCTAGAACATGTCATTTTCAATAGGGGGGGAGGATGTGTTGGCATCACACCAGATGATGGATACAATATGCAAGTTCTTGTTGTGGATTCTAATCCAATCTTCAGTAGATAGAGGGAATATATATTTCCTATAAGCCATGGAGGTCCATAAACTCTGGGAGGATATTAGGTGCAAACCTATCTTCACAACCAAATATTGAGAGAAAAAAGGGAGGTGTTTTAGACCCCAACCCCCCTAGGCCTTTGGCTTGGAAATTTTTTCCCACTTAACCCAAGGAAAAACATACTATTCGACAAAACTCGCCCATAGAAAATTATAGCATAACTTCATGATCTTTTTTAGAATTCCATTTTGGATACAGGATAAAGAAATTTAGTAGAATGGTATGGCGTTAAGGAAAAGCTTAATAAATACTAAGTGGCCTTCTCTTGATAACCATCTTATGCTCTAGGGCTTTAGTCAATTTTCAATTTTGGCTAGAATACATAACCAATCAAAATTTGTATAAGATTTCAGTTTAAGGAGGAAACCAAAGTATTTTAAGTCCTTCTCCATATTGGACAGTACAAAGGGAAATAGGTCCTGATGAAATCTCAGCTCATCATTAGTGAGTCTGAATGGATTTAGTGAGGATTTGTGATGATTTGTGAGCGTTCCCATAACTACTTCAAATAGGGATATAACATCCTTGATTTATATTACATCCCTTCATGTTAGATTGCTAAAAATGAGAATTTTGTTAACAAAAATGAAGATGGGTAATATGAAGGGTAGGGGCCACCTTGATTCCTTTAAGTAGGTCGTTTCTTCTGTGTGCTTCCTCTAGGGATCTGCTGAGACCCTTAACAAATAGTAAAAAAAGAAGAGGTGAGCTAGGGAAACCCTGTCTTAGTTATCGTTTTGTCGAGAAAAAAAGAGAGGTTGATTTGTTGATAATTATTGAAAAGGAGACAGAGGAAACATAGCTCATGATCCATTTAACAAAATCCAACCTGAATCCAAAATGGGTGAGTAGAAGTTGAATGTAGAGCCAACTGACATGATTAAAGGATTTGGATAGATCAATTTTAAGGATTGTACCCTTCATTCGTCACTGTTTTAGGCTATGGAGACCTTCCTACACCATACCTATGGCTTCATATATTTGTCTCCCTTCTAGGAAATCAAACTGTTCCTTCGAGATTGAGTTGGAGAGAATGGGTTTGAGTCTTTGTGTGATGATTTTTGTAATGACTTTGTAAATGCAGTTGTATATCGATATAGGGAAAAATTCATCAAGGGTTGTGGGGTTGTCCCTTTAAGAATTAAATAAATGAAGGTGGAGTAAAGGAGTCTTGAATATGGCCTGACATTATAGATTCCTCAATAAATTTAAGCAGGTCTTCACCCATGATGTCAAAAATACAAAAATAAATTCAACACACGCCCCGTCTAGACCTAGGATTTTGTCCCTTTGAAAACTTACTAGCACCTTCTTGAGTTCACTCATATTAACAACCTCCATAAGGTGGTCATTGTCTACATTTTCAGCAAATATAGGGAAAAATAGGGCCAATTAGACTACCTTGGATACAAAGACCCATGTGGTTCCTTGAAAATATTTCCAAAGTGGTTCTTCCCAAGCTCTGCCAAGTCCTGAAAGGATGAGACATTGTTTCTAGTATATTCATTCAAATTATAGATTATATTGCACATTTTCCTCCCTTTAGAGTAATTTTGTAAGAATTTGGTGTTCTCATCTCCAACCTCTAGCTAGATAGCCATATTTTTTAGTCTCCAAGTGGATTTGATGTCTACCAGAAGGATTTTTCTTCTCCCTTATAATCATAACAATTTATCTTTAGATTCCTCTGATCCAAAGACTTTTACAACCTCCTACGATATAACCTTGATATATACATCCACCTCTCTGAGATCTTGTGTATCCCTCGCCTGTTTTTTCACTGACCACTTATAGTTTCCTCTTTTACAGATTTTAGGTTCAGTGCAAATTGGACTCTAGCATAAACATCCGATAGGGAGTTTTAAGGCTACCAATTTTTTCTTATGAGCTCCAAAAATCCTTCATCTTTTAGCCAGGTGGAGTTAAGTTTTAAGGAGATTGGTGGCTTATGTCCCATTGTATTGATCTCCAAAAAATAGGGTAGTGATATGAGCCCCCACTTTCCCCACTCCATTGTCTGACTAATGAGATTTGTTCCACTAGTTGTTCAACAAGTAAGAAATGATCTAGTATCTTAGCCACTTCGTCCTCACCTATTCTCTTATTTCGCCATGTAGGTTTGAGCTTTACAGGCTCTATCTCGATGAAGTTATGTTCAATAAGAAACCTAGTGAAGAAGGTTGTATTAGGGCAAAACTATGCTTTGGGACCCTAGCTCTCTATAACACCTAGAGAAAAATTTAGATCCCCACCAATGATGAGATTTCCTTCAATAAAGAAATATTTTTGGGATATAGACTCCCAAATGGGAAGCCTATCCCAGGGAATCTCATAGATCTTGAGAACCATAAAATCAGAGTTTAGTTCCATAGATCAAAAGTTTAAACTAAGAAATGATTCCATGCCCCAGGCATTAAGGTATTTTATGAAACAAGGGTTCCATCCTATCGTCGAGTCTCCTAATTTGTCATGGGTGTTAGACTAGGTGAAATTACATTTGGTCAATAATATTTCCAGTAAACTTGATATAGCATCCCCTTTGCCCAGAGTCTCTTGAAGGGGGAGGACAACTGCACACTCAAGCTCGACCAACCTTAGAAGGACTAGTTTTTTGGTACGGTTGTCTAGGCCCCTGCAGTTGAGGGATATAATAATCATGGGATGGCACCCTTGGGGCCTATCGCTACTTTAAGTGACCTATATATTGAGAGTTGTTTGTTAGATGCCATGTCGAGAAGAGCCTTGTTTTGGGCTAAGACAATTTTTCCTGTAGAAATATCAGGGTGATTTTTCTCAATTCCTTTGAGCGCAAATGAAGGGATTGAAGGTCTCATGCGAAAATTATAATGGGGTTCAGAGGAACCCGAGACAGAGGAGGATTCTTTGAGGGAAGCGGTGGGAAGAGGGGGGTAATATTGACACAGGGGGAGGGCAAAAGCATCCAGTTATTAACCAAAATTAAAAATAAGGGGGGAAGAGAAGGAGTACCCAGCTTAGGCGTTGATCCTAAGGGCGAATGGGCTATGGTAGGTCCTTGAGAAAAATGCTCAGTCTTGACTCTGGGTGCCTAAAATTTGACCTTGTGAAAATTCCCTAAGAAATATTCGAGGTCGTGCTCATCGTTCCTTTCCCTTTGTCCTTAGCTAATAATAATGTATTATCCTCATTGTCTACAACTAGGAAATTAGGTCTGCTCTTTAAGTGAGTAAGAGTGCTTTCTGTTCTCAGTTTTCCCTTGAATGGAATCTAATACTGGAGAGAATTATGTCCATGTCTGTGGCATCATCTACATTTGAAGAGTATTCCTTCATATTCTAGTGTTTGAATATAATACTCTCTTTTATTTATAATATTTGTTTCTCTCCATAGTACTTTGCGGATTTCCAGAAGGACCAATACCATTGAAACCTTTAGTTCTATGGATTTGAGGAAGGACATGTCGACTTCCAACATATTTTCCAAATTGTTGCCAATTGCAGTGAGGGCACCCCATGTCCAAAACTTCATTGGGAGCCCTTGGATTTGTACAAAGATGGGGATTTTATCCATTCTCTCTTTGTTTGGATTAAAGAGATGGTTCCAGTGCTTAATGAGGAGAGGAGTAGAATCTATGTGCCAGATTATTTAGAGGACCCATGAGGTCTCCTTGTTTGGAAAAACCAAAGTAGACTAGCCTCTGACTAGAAAGTGAACTACTGATAGTTTTTTAGATGATTCTTCCATTCCTTGTCAACCCATTCTTTGAGGGTATTTTTATTCAATCGTCTCCCTCTCACTCATCCCACCAAAGAACATTCTGCCATATGCACCACTTGATGCATTTCTACATCATCCCCTAGAAACATGATTGATTTTCCTTTTAGTTTCTTTGGATTTGTGTTAAAATATATCTTTAATCATTGTTCTAGCTGGTGCATGTGAGTTTTGTGTGCGGGGGATCTAGATTGTGGATTTGGAACCCTAAATATCTTCTAGTGGAACTGTGCCTTGGCCTTGAGGGTTCACAGAGGAGACAAAAGGGTTGAGTGGAGTGATCGAAAAAGGAACTTGTGGGCATAGGGGGTGGAGAGATCTGTAAAGACTTTTGATCTTCTAGCCGATTATTATTTTATGGAATGAAGTAAACCCTCGTCACACTATATACCCATCAATGTGAAAATACTCAGAGAATCAAAATTTGATTCAAAAACCCTTTGATCAAGGAGGTTGTTTGAGGAGAGGCCTTCAAGACTCCGAATAAATCAATAAAATATAGCTAAGGTTGTGAGGGGTTCGTGAGGGAGGGGTGTCAAGAAACACATTTTGAATTTCTCCTATGTTTGTGCCTACACCGTTGAGAAATCTCTAAGATTGAAAATTCCTTCTTCACTTGTATGGAGACTAGGGAGAGATTGAGTATATATAGGTAATTTATTTTGTATCAGACCCAATTTTCCATTCAGGGAATGTAATGAAGGGTCCAAAAACAAACCAATTGAGAACCCTAACTTTAAACATTCATCAGTGTCTGTATTTTGGTAAGTGTTTCCTTCATTGCCATCCATGTCGTCTGAAGGGTCCATCACACCATCCGAACTTTTCCTTATATAATAAGGGCCTTCCATTGCATGTACAATGCTTAGGAGGTGCACTTCCTCCAGTTCCATTCCTCCCTTGTCACTGTGCATCCCCTAACTGTTCTGAGATCTAACAACTAGCGTGGTAAAAACAGAGAAACCCTCATAGGGGTCGTCAGGGAAGTAAACTATGATTTTGTCCAGATGGTAAAAATATCCCTATAACCTCCATCAATTTATATCCCTTCAAGTAATGGGAGCTCTTTGATATAAACGATGTTACTTGGGTCTCCTTTTCCTTAACCTCGCAGTGAAGGGTCTTGAGAAACTCGTGACCGTTAGACCAAGAAGTCGAAAGAAGTAGTAAGAAAAATTATGAAAATCATGGTTTGTGTAAATGAGACTTTATAGGGTTAGGTCAATCATTGGTTGGTGTCAGAGGAATTTTATGTGGTGTTGCTGGGGGAGGCACCTGTAGAAAATTTCCGCAATTGGAGAAACCCCAAACCCCCCAAGGGAAACATGGTTTGATAACATTTTTTTTTGAAATGTATTTAAACTATGTGGAAAGCACAATATCTATAAATAAATAAACGAACCAATTAAATTATGTTAATGAAATTATAATTAATTTAATATTTAAATTTAAAGAAATAAAAATAAAATATTTTATTATTTATAAAATCCTTCATTAGGAAAATAAAAATAACAAAAGGTTAAAAATAATATATAGCTCGGTATAGGGAGATGTTGTAGTGTCCATAAATGAGTGTAAAGATCTAAGGTCAGTTAATAATAAAAATTTAAAAGTAATAAAAATAAAATTCAATTTGTTACATTGTAATTTTGTTTTGTAAGGCAATTTAGTCCCTCAAATCAAGTTAGAAAGTATGCTCTAGGGAAAATTGCACAAATAATTATAACTTACATTGGTCAGTGTTAAATTAATAGTGGTTGATAAACAAATAATCCTATAGAATTTCTTTTGCAGGAAATAATAAATTGAGATGTGAAATGGATTACTGAATTTCTTGCTAAGGTCGATGAACTTGCAAAAAAAAATTGGTGGGTAGTAACCATTAGTAAGTCTACACATTTATAGTTTTAGTGCTACATAAGTGCTCCGAAAAACATAAATAATGGTGGGAAGTAACTTTTGGTAAGTATATTTATTTACATCTTATTCCTATCCATTTTTTATGCATATACTTGCTTAAATTATTGTGGGAAGTAATTGGTGGTAAATATGTTATTTACTTGAGTATAAGCTATTTTCAAGGACAAATAATGGTGGGAAGTAACTCTTGGTAAGTATATTTATTTGCATCTTATTCCTATCCATTTTAATGCATAGACTTGATTAAATTATGGTGGGAAGTAATTAATGTTATTTACTTGAGTATAAAATATTTTCAAGGATTTTATTTTTGGATGGTTTTACTACAACATTTAAGAATAAATAAATACTACACAAACATCTAAAAATCATGCATAAATATTGCAACCATATCCATAAATTATAGCATAAAATATGTAAGGCAATTATCCACATGGCATTATATTGTGGAAACGCTACAATAAGGCCATGAAGTAATGGTCTAATCAAATGTTTGAAAATTGGTTTTTTTTTTCAAAGTTAAACATTATAGTTTGCATTGATAAATGCTAAAATAATAGTGATGAAAAGACAAATGTATTGTTAGAGTCTTTCTGCTATGAAACCAGCTCCAAAAATAGAAGAAAAGAGATATAAATGCCTTATAAATCAACCACTTCGAGGGGGAACCTCCTTTAAATTACATAAATAAACAATTATTGGATGATACAAATAACAAAACCTCCTTTCTATATATAGGAGTCCATGGGGTCACAATATAATCCTACCCGACCTAACAATAATAATGTAAGGGCACAATAATAACAATATGGGGGTTACAGGGGTACACCAATAACAATAAGCGGGCTACACTAACAACAATAAGGGACTACACTAGTATATAGGGACCTAACATTCCCCTCTCCTTCAAAAAAATTTTGTCCTCAATGCTTGAGTAGCTCTGGATGCTTCTATATAAAATTCTCATCCTCCCATGTAGAATCTTCAGTGGGTAAGTTCTTCCACTTGATGAGATACTATGAAATTAACCAATTTAATAGCTGTCGAGTTCTTGTTTCCGTGACTCCTTCAGGTTCCAATATGATTTTTCCTTCCTCATCAAGTTTTGGCAATATTGTTTGAACTGAAATTTTTTCGCCGATAACCTTCTTTAAGCATGAAACATGGAAAAATGGATGCACTCAAGAAGAAGCAGGAAGCTATAATTTGTATGCCATGGTACCAATCGTTTGCAACACCTTGTAAGGACCATATTACTTTGGCGATGATTTATTATCCTTCTTAGCTTGCTTGAGGTACATTTGTTTGTATGATTGTAGCCGTAAAAATACATAGTCTCCTGCATCAAAACTTCTCTCGCTCCGATGTTGATCTACATGTTATTTCATTTGATTTTGTGCTAAATTTAGGTTATCCTTTAAGAGTTGGAGAACCTTTTTTTGATGCTCGATGTGATCTTCCACTGCTTCAACCTTATAATTTTCTCCTAAAGATGATGTGATGGATGGTGGATGATATCCATAAAGTGCCATAAATGGGGTCATTTTTGTTGCAGTATGGAAGGAAGTATTATACCACCATTCAGCTATAGGTAACCACTTGACCCATTGTGTTTGTTTATCACATAAAAAATAACGAAGATATCCTTCCAAACATTTGTTCACTATCTCAGTTTTCCCATCGGACTGAGGATGATAAGATGAGCTATGAGCTAGTTGAGTACCCAAACAAGAAAATAATTCCGTCCAAAAATTGCCAGTAAAAATGGGATCTCTGTCACTTACAATAATATTTGGGTTTCCATGTAGATTTTGAATTGTTTCCATAAATGCAGTAGCAACTGTACTTACTTTAAATGGATGAGATAATGCACAAAAGTGTGCATACTTAGTAAGTCTATTAGCTACCACCATTATGACACTCTTTCCTTCGGACTTAGGCAAACCTGTGATAAAATCCATTGAAATATCCTCTCAACGTGACTTGGAATGGATAAAGGTTGTAGAGGACGTGGGGTATTAATTGTCTCAACTTTATTTTGCAGGAAAACCAAACATTCCACCACAAAATTTTGAATATCAAATTTAAGGCCATCCCAAAAAAATTCTTTCTTCACACTCTGGTAAGTTTTTAAAAATCCCGAGAGTCCTCCTAAGGGAGAAGTGTGCAATTCCAAAAGAATCTTTTGTTTTAGTTGGCAATTCTTATAAATATATAAGTGATCTTTGTACCATAAGGAATAATTTTTCCAACTAAATGTATAAGATGTGCTTAGATCTTGCTACAACTTTTGAATGAGTGTCCACACTTCTTTGTTCTTCTTCCATTCATCCCTTGCTTCGGTTATCCAATCTGGTTGGATAATATAATTGGCACAAAGAAATGCTTCCACTTCTTTATCCTCTCTTGAGAGTGAATTTGCAAAAAATTTAGCTTCCCTTTTTTGTAGATGATTTCAAATTCATAACCCAACATCTTTGTGACCCATTTTTGTTGCTCTTCTGAAGATAGTCTTTGTTCAAAAAATTATTTAAGACTATCATGATCGATTTTTACCTTGAAGTGTCTTCCCATTAGGTAAGGTCGCCATTTCTTTAGTGCATGTAGTATTGCCAACGTTTCCTCCTCATAAATAGTTTTTTGTAAATACTTTCCTTTGATTGGACGACTTTCAAAAGCAATGGGTCTTCCTTCTTTCATTAAAAAAACACCAATTCCATTTCCTGAGGCATCACATTCCACAATAAAGGTTTTTGTGAAGTCTGTCGTAGCTAAGATCGATGCTAGGCACATTGCCTCTTTAATATGTTCAAAGGCCTTAGTTGATTCAGGAGTCCATGAAAATGCATCTTTCTTCAATAATTTTGTTAGAGGTACTGCTATTTTCCCATAATTCTTAAAAAACTTGCAATAATGCCCTGTTAACCCGAGAAATCCTTGCAACTGCTTTATGGTTGTGGGGACTTTCCATTCCTTAATGAATTTAATTTTGTTAGGGTCTACCTTAACACCCTCTTGAGATACAATATGACCCAGATATTCCACCTCTTGTACTCCGAAGAAACATTTGCAAGTTTTTGCATATAATTGTTTCTCCTCCAATAGTTTGAGCACCCTCTCAACATGTTGAACATGATCCTTCAAAGACCTGTTGTAGATTAGTGTATCATCAAAAAATACTAATACAAATTTTCTAAGGAAGGGTTTGAAAATGGAATTCATCAACCCTTGAAATGTAGAAGGTGCATTGGTAAGGCCAAAAGGCATGACCAAAAACTGATAATGACCCTCATGAGTTCGAAATGTTATTTTCAGAATATCTTCAGTCTTCATTCTAATTTGATGATATCCTAAATGAAGATCCAACTTGGTAAAATAAATTGCTCCATGTAATTCATCCAATAATTAATCAATCACAGGAATGGGAAATTTATCTTTAATAGTGAGCTTGTTGAGCTCCCTATAATCCGGAAACATGCGCCATGATCCATCCTTCTTGTGCACAAATACTATTGGAGCAGAGAAATAACTTTGACTCAGTTGAATTATACCAGCCTTTATTATTTCTGCAATCATACATTCAATTTCGCTGTTTTGGACATAAGGATATCTGTAAGGCCCGATGTTTGGAGGAACACTTCCTGGAATCAAATGAATAGCATGCTCATGATCACAAATAGGTGGGAGTCCTTTGGGAGTTTCAAACACCTTGGAATGATTGGCCAAGAATTTTTGGAGATCTGGAGAAATAGATGATTTTGATGCTGGAACTTCTAGTGAGCATAATTGTGCAATTACACCTCAATGTTCTTTCTTCAGAAGCTTTATCGTGACATTAGAGCTTATTATCTTTCCTGGCTTCCCTACGATACCCCGTAATTCAACTTCCTTTCCTTCTGAAAAAAATTCAATAAAAATTCTTGAAAATTAAAAGCTATCGTCCCCAAATATTATAAACATTGTACTCCTACTACAACATCAACACCTCCCATTGGAATGGAAAGCATTGGACTATTCAATACATATTTCCCCATGGTTAGCCTGATATTATGGCATTTTCCAGAGAAATTTATGGTTCCTCCATTTGCAACCATCACTTGACATTCTAGTGCTGGGTATAGGAAGCAATTCAATTCCTTGGCTACCTTAAAATGAATAAAACTATGGGTACTACCCGAGTCAATCAACACTATTAAATTTTTATTCTTGATATGTCCTTCTATCTTGAGAGTTTGAGGAGTGGTAATTCTTGCCAATGCAATACAAGATATGGTCAGACTCATTTCTTCTTGCTCTAGGGTTGGTTCCTGGTGTATATCCTCTTCTTTTGAAGTTTCTTGTTCATTTTCTTTCCCCTCTTCACAATATATGTAAAATAATTTCTTCTCAGCACACTTATGACCTTTAGTGTATTTTCTATCACAACTATAGAAAAGCCTTTTTTCTCTTTTTTCTTCCAATTGTTGTGGTGCCAACCTTGTAAGTTGTGGAAGTCTAGGAGTAGAAACACTTCCATATTTATAGATGTGAGTGGTAGGCTTCCTTGTCGCCATAATTTACATTCAATTTTTCTTTCCAACCTGAATGCCTTCTCCAATGAATCAGGTTCCTAAAGGCAAACCTCATGTTGGATGTTATTCTTTAAAGTCCCTATGAAGACACCAATCATGTGTTCCTCTGGAATATCAACTACCCTTATATTCAATTTTTGGATGTCCTCAACGTGCTCCATCACTGAAACCTTTTGTTTGAGATTTATTAATTGTATAAAGAAGGTGTTTCTCTTTGTATCCTCATAATGTGCTATCATTTCCTCCATAAAAATTGACCAAGTGACAATTTTTTTACGGGAGAAAAGCCATCGATACCATACAAATGCATTTTTTTCTAAATATAAAGTTGCAAGGCATACCTTTTGTGTGTTTTGAACATTATTGAGATCAAAATATTGCTCCATATATAGTATCCATGTTACGAGATCATTGCCATCAAAATTCCTCATATCGAGCTTTGGGATATGGTGGGCATTCAATCCAACATTAGATTTTATGGAATCGTGGTTAACATTTATTTTGTTCTCATCATGAGTTTCCTCTACTATGTTTTTGCCATTAGGAATCATTTCTTATATCAACTTTGTCAAACATTCCTTCAAACCTTCCATGTCTGCTTTTAGATCATTCTTGATGTCTTCCATGTTGTCTTTCATTTATTCTTCCATGTCTTCCATGTCATTCTTCAAACCATATATCTTAGCTTCCATGCCTTTCTTCAAACCATCCATATTAGCTTCCATGCCCTTATTCAAATCATCCATATTAGCTTCCATGCCTTTCTTCAAAACTTCCATTTCTTTTTTTGTTGCTCTTTGCGAGAGCGAAATTGGGTGCACTTGCTCTTGTGATTTTGATATATCATGTTCCACTTCTTCCTCTTCATGAGTCATAGTAAAGTATTCTGAGGCTTAATGGGTTTTGAACTCTTTTTAGGGAATTTTAAAACCCAATAATGATATTTATTCTTCAATATTCCCTTGGAATAACTTCAAATTGATTTTTCAAACAAGACTTATGCAATTTGAAAAAAAATACATACCTTTTTCTTGATTTTTAGGAGCTCGATATTGAAAATGAATTATCTATGTGATTTTGGATCTTCAATATCTGAAATTTGGTCCTGTAGTAGCCCTCTAATTCTTCTTTCTAATTTCACAGGTCTGGCTTGATTTGGATTCTTCAAGACAAAGTTATTCCCAATATCCCACCATGACGTAATTATGGACTAGTTCAGTAGAGCGAATTTGTACGATGTTCCACGTGTCATTGTTTCCTCCTTCGGCTCTAAAATTTATACATAGGAAACTAAATTCCATGTACATTCAGACACTTTTTATAGAATTCCAATCTGATGCTCAGAGAGAGATTTATGAAAATTTTCCCAAGGTCACCTCTTTTAGATGAAATTATGGAGCCTGCAAAAAACCCTAACTTCCACATATCATATCTCCAAAACTATTGTGAACCAAGATCTGAAATTTTTATACGAAGTTCCTCAGGATTTCATCGAAATAGGTTTTTGTTTTTAGTGTTTGAACCCTCGTAGAAAAAAAATTATAGTGAAAATTCCACGATGATCAGTTTGAAGCAGCAAAACCCTAAAATCCAAAGCTCTGATACCAAATATTACGAAACCAACTCCAAAAAATAGAATAAAAGAGATATAAATTCCTTATAAATAAGCCACTTCGAGGGGGAAAACTCCTTTAAATTACACAAATGAACAATGCTTGAATGTTACAAATGACAAAACCTCCTTTATATATATAGGAGTCCATGGGGTCACAATATAATCCTAGCCGACCTAACAATAATAATGTAAGGGCACAATAATACGAATATGGGGGTTACAGGGGTGCAACAATAACAATAAGGGGGCTACACTAACAACAATAAGGGACTACACTAGTAATATAGGGACCTAACACTTTCCTTAGAAGTGACTAATAATGATTCCACAACCATATTTAAATTTAATTAATAAGAACATGAAACCTTAATACTTACAATAAACATACAATATAACAAGATTCTTAATCATGGATATAGAATGTCACTTTACCATGGATATTATTAACTTGTAAGTAGGTTTTATTACAATACCGTGGGTCAATACAATGACTTATCAATACCACATTCCCAAAATCCATAACTCATTTCATAGTAAAAAATTAAAATGTAAAATATATTAGACCTTAAATATATCATTACATAGAGTGAAAATTATCGATCATATATATGGATGGAGAGAGGGGGGGGGGGCGGGGGTGGGGGGGACAAAGAGAAGGAGAGAGGAAGGGAGATAGCGATAGAGCTTAAGGGTGGAGAGAGAAATGATGGAATGGAGAGGAGAGATGGATGGGGAGAGAGAGAGAGAGAGAGAGAGAGAGAGAGAGAGAGAGAGAGAGAGAGAGAGAGAAGGAGAGAGGGATGGAGATATTTACATATTTTGAGGGTACAGAGAGAGAGAGATGGGAGATAGAGACATAGGGAGGTGTGAGATAAATGGAGAGAGATGAAGGAAGAGAGATAAGACTTGAGATAGAGGAAAGAGGGAGTGAGGGAGAGATGGAGTTGGAGGGGGGAGAGAGAGAGGGAATAACAAAGGCATAGAGAGATAGAGGTGGAGAGAGATGGGGAGTGATAAAGGAGAGATGGATTGAGAGCGAGTGAGAAAGGAGAGGAGGGAAAATAGAGAGAGGGAGAGGAGAGAGAGAGAGAGAGAGAGTGAGAAAGAGAGAGAGAAGAAAAATATATAGAGAGAGGGAGGCACAAATATGGTGTAGAGGGAGAGAGAGAGATAGAGAGAGTGTTATGGGGGGAGAGACATAGGGAGGTGGAGAAGAAAGGGATAGAGAGGAAGGAAAAGAGAGAGGGGGGAGGGAAGAAGAAAGGCATAAAGAGAGAAATGTGGAGAGAGAAGGAGAGAAGGGGAAGAGAGAGAGGGAGAGAGAGAGACAGAGGGAGAGAGATAGATATATATGTAGATATGGAAACATGTTGTGTATGTCTGGGGGGTGATATAGAGAAAAAAAAATGAGAGATGAAGGGAGGTAGAGATATAGATGGAGGGGGGAGAGAGGGAAGAAGAGCGAGACAGAGAGAGGGAGGGAGGCATATATATATATATATATATATATGGAGAGAGTGAGCGTGTGTGTTTTGGGGTGATATAGAGAAACAAAGAAGGAGAGATGGAGGGAGAAATAAATATAGATGGTCAGGGAAGAGAGAGCGGGAGGGGAGGGAGATATACACAAAGATGAAGGGGAGAGAAATAGGGAAGAAGAAAGCGACACACATAGACAAATACAAATATTATATAGTATTATATAATATTGAACATTATTAACCATAAATAAAGAGGAAGTAAGGCTTTTACAAAAAGTAAAAGAAGTTTGATTTAGAGAGCCTGTTGGCTTAAGGGGTCCTGACCCAAGTTCAAAGTTATAGGTAAATCAATAAACCCTCCAAATACTGGCCCTTTCTGCAGTGATCTGATTGTGCAGACCAAAGTCTCATCCGAAGCAGTATGGGGGGGGGTGTTGGAACCAGGTTTCCACACCCTGAGGGAGAAATTGATGAATGGTCCTCGGTAAAACCCTAGAACAAGCTTGTACAAATGAATGCGCTGCGCAAACATAACAGAATACCACAAAATTGCTATCACTTTGGTGCAGAAAAATAGAACAGAAGCTGATCCAAATCACAACACATCAGAGGCTTAAACAAATCTATAATGTTTCAGCATTTAATTGTAAGTTTTCCACAAATCTATAGAAACAATATCACAGAAATAGGGTTTTCTCATCACAGACAATAGATTTGGACCAAATCTTGCTCTTACTTAACATAAGTAAATATTCATGTATAACATATTAATTAACTCCGTGCATTCATCAGTAAACAACAGTAGTGCGATCTCATCAAAGAATAAAAGTAAATAGCACATATGCATAACACTAGGAGTTTGCCAAAATAGTTCCTTATATTATCTCTAGATATATCATTCAGTACATCAATATTCATTTTACAAAAACCCTTACTAAACCCTTACGAAAACCCTTCCACACACATAGCCAACGTAGTCCACACATAGCCAGGACTAGGTCTCTGCGCACATAGCCAACATGAGCCTTTTACCCAACCCTAACTTGACGAGGCTCGTACAGAATATTTGTGAGAAGAATCATAAGCTATCTTCCACAATCATTTACCACTTAGCTTAGACATATTCTGTCTGTTTATGTGCACCTAACGCACAAATAATATGGTCTCAAACCATGGTTTGAGGCCCACAATTTACATTTAAGTTCATTTACACCAAAATAGGAGACTTTGACCCCCATAAAGCCCCTTGACTTCCCTTTGCACAACACACACATACAATATAATCTAAAATGGAGCTTTGAAAATTGTGCCTCAAGGAACCCTGCTCCAACATGCCCACAACACAAACATGTGACTTGTCCCGAATCACTAAGGCGCTGGCTCCTTCGTCTTAGCATAAGTGTCTTGACAGAAGTCTGAAGAGGGAGCACTAGTTCTAGACTCTACAATGTTGCATTCTGTGCCTGTTGCACAATTGTTTTAGTGGTAGAACCTTCAGCGGCCATATCTACACTGCTCTAGGACTGCTAGATTACCTTCAAAGTATTGTCCAATGTTTGTGAAAGCTGCAGTGATTCTTCAGCCCAGGTTTGCATGTGCTCTGTCAATGCTTGTTCTTTTCTGCACAACTCAACAATCTATGTTTGGATGGTTCTACACTCTTGTAGTCTAGCGAGGTGCTGTGGGAGTGATCTTAAAGGAGTGTATTAGTTCTTTTGTGCTAAGTGTCCTTTCAGTTAAATAAACATGTAAAAATTGTCTCCATTAGTTTGCTTAAGGTATGAGAGTTTTAACCATGAAAATTAGATGAATTAGTGAAATTTAAGCATGTAAATAAGCCTTAAAAACACTGAAAATTAGTGCATAATAGAGAAAAACATTCACACATAAGTTTTACACAATAGGCATGATGAAGCATTTCACCCCTCCTGGGCTACATCTGCTGGTCCAGTTCCCAATGGCATGTCCCTCTTTGTCATTATGCTCAAAATTATAAATTACATGTGTTTGCAGGCCTCTAATGGCTATTTTCTCTGGACCAATGGCTCCAGAATGCTCAAATTAGTCTAGGTAGACTCTTGTTTCACCAAAATTGGTCAATAATTGACCTCCCAATTCATTTTTCCCAATGACAGCTAGAAAAGCTCCACTAAATGGGGAGAACAAGCAGTTAGTTGCAGATAAATTTAGTTAAAACCCTAAAAATAGGGCGTCGCTACCAACCCTACCATCTCTAACCATTAACTTAATTGTTTAGGGGTGGGGGTGGCCACATTCCAACCCCCGAATCCCCGATCATATTAAATGTTGGCGGAACTCCATGCATAAAATATGGTAACAAACCGTTTAACCCAGAGTTTTGGAGCGCTCAACCCTAACCACGAGGGAAGACATTAAATGTAATGTTTTGTATGTGATTAGTTTGCACAACAGTCAGAGTTTGTTTGGCGGGCTATAACATTTTGTGTCGCGTTTTATCACATATCATTTGACCAAGATAAACCTCCGCCGCTGGAGTTACAGTTTTGTAGCTGCCAGTTGGAGTGGGAGGCCCACGGTTCTTGGCGCTTGGGTGCATGAAGGGGGGGGCTGGCCTCCCAAAACCCCAATATTAAAACATTTAAACAATAAAACGATGCGACTTCTGTTATATGTCAAGTAACATTATTTAGGCGGATTGGTAAACAGACTTGCGGGCGGACAAGAGGTCGCGGGTTCGACCCCTGTCGACTCCACATAAATTTTACTCCACCATTCTGAGGACACGTGGCGGCATGTAGGGGCCAACCCTATACTCTAGTAGATGAACACTATGTCTTATATATATATATATATATATATATATATATATATATATATATATATATATATATATGAAGGAGATAATACAATAAGCTAGGAATTAAACCATAAGCATACAAAGTTGGAAACTCAGAAAAATTAAATCACTTATATCAAACATCCATGAATTTAACTTCATAACACATACATCTATTTTACATGTTAAATATAGGCACAATGAAGTCATAAAAAAACATTATAAATAATACAGGTACTGTTCACCTGGAGATGAGATTCAAATTTGACTTGTTGTTACTTGAACTTCTTTGTTATCGTCTACCTCCAAGCATGAATGTTTTCGTGCTTAATCTGAATATAATGACCCATCGTTTGACATCCCAGCCTACTCCTTGGGTACTCTCCTTCCCCGCAGACCCCCGAGATGCAATGGGATTGTACAATAAAGGAATGTGTTAGCTGATAGAGGTGAGCACTCCTTGGCTCAAGAGTCCCCTCTCTAAAGTCCTCTACCTCACCAAACTCCACTATAGCTCGTAACCACTCACAACCATAATCTCCTCCATCTAACAATAGGGTAAGCAAAAGTCCCTTTTCCGATGGCTTGTCCCTCCTTTTATAGGAGGATTCATAGGTGACACTTGGAATTTCATGCATAAATAATTATGTTTATTAATCCAAAATTTGATTTTTCACCCACCCATGTGTCACCCTCTCACCAAGACTATCCAAAATCATTTAATTAAATATTAATTTAAAATAGTATTTTCCTCACCCCAACAAGGCTTCCTGTTTCTCCTCCTAGTTGTCTCTTGATCCCCCCTTTCCTACTCCTTAATTTGTGTTTATTACTGAAGTTAACTGATAAGTCTCAGATTTGGTACCCTTGCTACCTCCTAATTTAACTCAAATTGCCTCTTAGATAAATATTCTTATATTGGCTCTTGCCACATGGAGGTTCTCTAAATTTCTCCAATATTAATTTATTAATCTTATTTAATTCACCACACTCTTGTCTAATGAATTTTTAAACTATTTTATGATTAATCTTTATATTTAGCTCTATGTCCCTCTTTCCCCATTTTGCCTAATTAAGTTACTTATGTACATTATCCACTTAATATTTCTTTTTTCAACATGGAAATGGGTATAGTTCTCATGGTGAAATATTTTATTTCTTCCTATTCTTCCCTTACCCTAAGTTTTATTCTTGATTTAATTTCCTTGGTTTTAACATCATATATCACTTGATATGAATTAGTAGGATTTCCATATATTTATTATATTTATTAATTTCTTTAATGATTTCGAGGGTGTCAATATGGTTATTCCCTTCAAGAACTTCTCTTTGAAGTTCCAAGGGTGCCATGCCTAACAGTTTATTTGTGATGCCAAGGGTGCCAAGTCAGACGTGCCCTTCAAGAATTTCTCTTGAAGTTCCAAGGGTGCCACGCCACTTGCCTTTCAAGCATTTAGTGGCTACGAGGGGAAGTATAGGTGCAACGACAGAGACCACTATCATCTCGTATGTCACCTGCTATAGTGAGACTAATGGTGTTGGGGATCAAGGAATCCACCTTGATGCGCGCCCCCCAAAAAATCCTCGTGAGCGACCCAAATTTGGGACCTGCCCCCACGCCATCGTGATCTTCAAGGCGAAGGTGTTTCGACCCTTCCAACCTAAGTCACGGCGGGAGTGCTAGCGGGTGAGATCAGGGACATTGTCCCGCCCCTCCCATGTTGTTCCATCCAATTGTACAACTCCATCACCCATATGTGAGTCATTTTTCCAAGCAACTAACATGTTCCTACAATCACTGACATATCATCAGAGTATATATATAACAAGTTTCAAATTGGACTTAGAATTTCAAAGACAAAATATGAATTTCCATCAAACCAGATGTCGTCAACTCATCGTATGCCAGTGCCTCTGGTGCTTTCCTGTCATACTTAATAATCATCACTAAAAAGTTTCTCAGTGTTAGTCATTATCATAATAGCATCATCAACATGACCTATTCATTCACATCGTTGTTCATTGTGAACCGAAACTAATGTAAGTAGCTAACATAGGGGACACATCCATCATGGTTATCATAATCATAACATCAAGGGGAACATACATATCCATCAAAGCTATCACCATCGTAACATCAATAGAAAACATACCTATCCATCAAATCTATCATCATCATGATATCAATAGAAAACATACATAACCTTCAAATCCACTAATAATAGAGCCATGTGTCCGGATCCTCAACCTGAGGTCCTCAAAGAATAAAGTATGAAGGATCAATGTCCATCAGCCAAAGCGGGGCACTACAGCCGTGGGCTTGCCATGTGTCACTCATCCATTGGCCTATCCAAAACCTATCCAACGGTCCAAATCAAATTTGTACTATCAACATCCAACGGCCCATAATGTGCCATGTGGAAAAATTATGTTGGTAGAATAAAAACAAAATATTCCAAGTATATTCTGTTGATTGTACCTACATGTTGACTGGGCATCGAGTCACCAAAATTTTGCTATTGCGGAAAATGAACAGAACGCGATATCTTCCTCATACGACATCGGTTTTTTGAATCGTTCACGGCGCTGGAATCGAAACGACGAGACCTTTTCGGTCACTCAGGTTCGGAACTGTTTCAAGCACTTTAATTTTTGAGCATATGAATTGATCTCCTGATCACACCTCCCCACTGGGAAGCTTTTGGACCCCAAAAACTCTCTGGAATAATGAACATGAAGATGAGGAGACTGTGTACCCACTCTTCCAATCTTAATCCACTGAAATTTCCCTAATTTCATTAATTGGAATTTTGCATGAAACGACAAATTTTTCCTTGATTCTGTTGACCAACCATTGCTGATTTTGACATTGTCATGCTGCACATTTACTGAACTTGCAGAGAAACAACCTAACTTTGTAGCAAAAATCCAGTTTCTACATTGGTTTATAATCAAAGGAAACTTGAAATTACTCTCACCTTGCATCCTGTCCTTATGGCGATTTTTTTCTTAATTAGCCTTAAAATTGTGTCAATTCCTGACCAAGTTTCTTCGCCATTGTTCCATGCCTTTATGAAACCAGAAATGAACATTTTTGAGTCCTTTTCCTTCTTTTCTAAGTTCTTTGCCCTCTCTTGGACCTTTGCAACTTCTTGCACTGACACTTGGTTTTTAGCACCGTTCAACACCAAAGTCGACTGCTGCAATTGCTTGTCATTTTCTTTCAAATACAACTTGCTTCCAAACTGAAACAACTCATTATATACATCATTATTTGTATGAAAAGGATTATGTAAAAATTCTCTTTGTTTAATCATCATCAATGTCAATTTTTGACTTGCATTGACGAGCCTCTTCATCTGCCCTGCATTAACTAAAGAAGTGTCTAGTTTTTTTGCAATGAGCTCTCACAACATACTCCTTGCCATCTTTGAATAAATGGTATTTGTTCTCATGGAGATGGAAGATTTCTTTCCTGTCATACAAATAAGGAATTCCCAACACCATACCTTTTATATCAAGCAGAACAACATCTAATTCAACCGTGTCAATGAAATGTGCAGTTATTGCAAAGCACAATATGCACTTCTTTGAAACCTATAAATTTGCATCCTTACAAATCCAACCAAGTGGATATGGTTTAGGATGTGGAATGGTCTCAAGATTAAGTTTCTTAACCAAGTCTTCAAAGATTAAATTCGCTTGTGAACCACTGTCAAACAATGTGTAAACCTTGGTATGTTTGGAAATGACCCTCACATGAAACAGTTCAATTCTATTTTCTTCACTTGGAGCTTCCATGTGACAATTAGAAATATTAGAACTGGGTTTAATTTCAATCTCTTTCATCTTCAAGTTCTTTAGTCCCATAGCTATGATTTTTGTTTCATCTCCTAAATCTGTCCCTAGGTCTTGTTCACCTATTGCAATAGTTTTTCCTTTCTCCTTGGCTTTCTCTTTGGCCTTAAAAATTTCTAGTTTCAACTATGGATGAAGTTTCCAACAATGGTCCTCATCATGGATATTTTTATAATAGTGTTTGCAAAAGAATTTTCCCTTCTCTTTTCTAGTATTTTCATTTCTCTTTTTCTTCCATTTGCCTTTAAACTCATTTTCCTCATTCCCATCTAAGTTTTGTTTTCCCCTTGCCTCTAAATGTGTGGCTTGAACACAAACTTCATCTAAGCTTGTAGGGTTAAACATGAGGATTGTATGTCTTAGGTAGGTATGTAAGCCTCCTATATACTTGAGAAAAGTGTCTTCGCTATGCAAATATACTCTTATTAAAAGAGATATTCTCCTAAATTCTTGAGTATACACTTTTACATTTTGTCCTTTCAATTGCTTAAAATTTTGCCAGTCCATTATGGCTTTCTGCATGTGAGCTAACGGATAAAATTTTTGTTTTATTTCATAAATGAAATCAGTCCATGATAGAATAATATTACCATGTTTTTTGATCTCATCCATTGTCTTGGATTCCCACCAAACAAGAGTTTCACCTTCCATTCTCAATGAAGCTAGTTGGATTTTGGTGTCATCATCATGAAAATTTTGGATTCTCAAATAGACCTCTAATTGCCTAATCCAATTATCTAGCCTTTCTGCATTAACTTCACCATCAAACATTGGAAATTCAAACTTAACATCAAGTTTTAGAAAATGAATTTTACCCATGTTCTTTGACTTGTATGGCTGATGTACTGAAGATGAAGTAGAGGATGATGAAGATAAAGATGAGGGTGATGATGGCAACTTTCCACTGCCTCCATTTCCTCCATTTCCCTTCTTTGATTTTTCTTCATCATTATGACCTCTTAATGATCCCTGAACTTCCTTGTGAAGTTTGGATCCTTCCCCTTCTAGTCTTTCATTCCTTTCTCGATAAAGGACTCTCACCATTTCAGTCATGTCAAGGAATGCTTTCTTGAACACTCTTTCTTCCTCTTTGGGATCCACCTCTTCATAGGTTTTCTTCTTCTCCTGGAGGCATGCTTGATGATGCTTCTGCTTCTCTTGGAGGTGAACTAGGTGGTGGAGAATGTGGCAATCTTTCCCTCCTTTGTTGTGGCTCACTTTGAGAACCTCTTGCTTCCACCAATTTGCCTTCTCCTCTCTTAAGCTTGAGCCTAGTAAGCATGAAAACCCTTGCAAATAGTTAACAAATCCTCGCACATAAAAACACCAGAGATAAAATCTAGCTCTGATAGCAACTTGAGCTAAAAGGAGTGTATTAGTTCTGTTGTGTTAAGTGTCCTTTCAGTTAAATAAATATGTACAAATTGTCTCCATCAGTTTTCTTAAGGTATGAGAGTTTTAACCATGAAAATTAGATGAATTAGTGAACTTTAAGCATGTAAATAAGCCTTAAAAACACTGAACAACAATGCATAACAGATAAAAACATTCACACATAATTTTTACACAGTAGGCATGATGAAGTAGTTCGCCCCTCCTGGGCTACATCTGCTGGTCCAACTCCCAATGGCATGTCCCTCTTTGCATTATGCTCAAAATTGTAAATTACATATGTTTGCAGGCCTCTAATGGATGTTTTCTCTAACCAATGGCTCCAGAATGCTCAAATTAGTCTAGGTAGACTCTTGTTTCACCAAAATTGGTCGAAAATTGACCTCCCAATGCGTTTTGCCCAATGACAGCTAGAAAAGCTCCACTAAATGTGGAGAACAGGCAGTTAGCTGCAGTTAAATTTAGTTAAAACCCCAAAAGTAGGGCGCTGCTACCAACTCCGCCATCTCTAACCGTTTAGGGGTGGGGGTGGCCACATGCCAACCCCTGAATCCCCGGTCATATTAAATGTTGGCAGAACTCCATGAATAAACTGTGGTAATGAACTGTTTAACCTAGAGTTTTGGAGAGCTCAAACCTAACCGCGCGGGAAGATGTTAAATGTAAAATTTTGTATGTGATGCGTTTACACAATAGTCAGAGTTTGTTTGGCACGCTATAACATTTGGTGTCGCGTTTTATCACATATCATGTGACTAAGCTAAACCTCTGCCGCTGGAGTTATGGTTTTGTAGCCGCTGGTTGGAGTGGGAGGCCCATGGTTCTTGGCGCTTAGGCACATGAAGGGGGGGGCTGGCCCTTTGGCACTGGCCTCCCAAAACCCCAATATTAAAAAATTTAAACAATAAAACGATGTGGCCTCTGTTATATGTCAAGTAGCATTGTATAGGAGGATTGGTAAATGGACTTGCAGGAAGATAGAAGGTCGCAGCTTCTACCCCCGTCGACTCCACATAAATTTTACACCACCATTCTAAGTACACGTGGCAACCTGCAGGCTTGCCACGTGTTGCTCATCCATTGGCCCATCCAAAACCTCATCCAACGGTCCAGATCAACTTCATACCATCAACATCCAATGGCCCATAATGTGCCATGTGGCACAATTATGTTGGTCGAATAAAATGAAATATTCCAAGTATATTCTGCTAATTGTACTTGCATGCTGACTGGGCATCCAGTCACCAAAATTTTTCTTTTTGGGAAAACGAACAGAACGTGATATATTACTCATACTACATCAATTTTTTGAACCGTTTGTGGCGCCATAATTGCAATGGCGAGACCTTTCCAGTCACTCAGGTTCGGAACTATTTTGAGCACTTTCATTTTTTAGCATATGACTTGATCTCCTGATCAGGGAGGACCAATGTAGGTGAAACCATCCTGATTTATTCGAACTTCTGCTCCTTCTGGCTGAGAGCATCTCGCAACTACCAGGCAACTAGATCATTCTAAAAAGAGGACCACACATTCAGATCTTTGTTCAAAAGGCCATCGCATTGTGTAACAACGACAACTATGTTATCCTTGGCCTTCTTGACATTCGCAGCCCGCTGTTTGCGAACCTCAGGGGGTGTCTCAAGCTGCAACTTAGTTTGGAGGTTCGCGATTTGTTTCTCATATGAAGTCCTAATATTTTTAACCTCATCATGCACTACTTTTACCACAACAACCAATCCTTCCAACTTCTCAATGGGCGCAGCGGTGGCCGAGACATCAGGAATATCTTGGCAGACATGGTGGATCTTGGCCTCCAGCGCCACGCGCCGGGCTTCTGCATCACAACATGTTGCCTATGCTTGTTGCTGTTGCTGGTGGGCCTGCGCAACCTACGCTTGGGCATCCCTAGTCTGTGTGTGCACAGTCACTTCTCAACATTGCAGCTCATCTGTAATGATTGAATGAATCAAGTGTAATATGGTTGTAGGTAACACAGAAATATTAATGTCAACATCACCTGACCCTGTGAACTGGAGACATTGTTGAGCATCCGTTTTAATTATGGGAAAGGGCATATGAACAAATCTCCCCTCACCAGAGACTGTTAGGGAAATGTCCAAGGTCTGTGCGTTGGTGATAGGTACGCTGGATCGGCTCGCTTGAAGCACACTCTCTTGTATCTGGATCATCTTTAATTTAATTCTTGCAAGTCGCTCTGTACACTCTCAATCGTGGTCTTATACTAGATCTCTATATTTGTCCAACGATCCTTTATCGCAGACGTGACAGCGTGGGCTATTTCTGTAATACCATATTTGTTTAAAGTCAGAGCCTCCAACCTTTCTTGTTTTGGACCCTTTTGCTTCTTCCTTTTTCCGCCAGTGGCCTGACCGCCATGCTTAACTCCCTTGGAGGTATCAACCTCGGATGTTTCTTTAGGTGCAGTACCATTCTTCTTTGATGCAATGGAAGTGTTGACAGTTTCCTGCATAGTTCTGGCAGTAGCCTATTTTTCTTTGGGATCCTGTTCTCTCGTGACCTACGATGTCATAGTTGGCAACAATGTTTGCTTGGGGAGGTTGGAAGCCTTTTCTATAGCTTTGCTGGTTGAAGTGCATGGCTTTGTAGGTGTTGGCGGGCTCAGCTAGGATGCCGACCATTTTGCCATAGTGTGTGCCAAGTCATCCTCCATTGAAAGATAGGGGAGCTCATACCATACCCCTTCGATGGAGCCTTTAGCGTGGATGTGTAAGTTATGGAACTTCGCCTTGAAGTCAGCTATCATCTTATAATGCTTGTGTAATTTTGGTGATAGTCGCGGCCTTAACTGCACTGCTCGGTATAATGAGCTATCATATAATACCCATAAGATTTTATTCTCCTTAACCTACACCAGATCTGTTGAGTGCCATAATGTGGCATAGCACGCAACTTTGCAAATGTTCGGGGTAATCTCTGGGAACTGGGTATCCTCCGAGGTTCGCCATCCGATGAGCGCAATGAGTAAGAGAAGCCATGCATATTGGAAGGGCTTGCCTTCCTCCTGAACCTCATGCACATTTTCAAGAAATTCACAGCACAGGTAACTTGAACAATTGTAGATCACCCCTTTCTTACATTGGCCAGCGAGCGTGATTGCTTGAGTGGGCACCTCTTTGGATCTGCGTTTTTGCATCATTTTGCAGGCTAGAACGAGCATGTCAAATTGCACCACAGGGTCATTAATTTCAGCGACCACAAAACCCCGACCCTTCCACGTGACACCATATGTCTGCATAATCTGCTCAGCCATGAATTTTTCTTGTGTTTTTCCTTCAAATTCAACACCAGGATCAAGCCCCTTTGAAGGTAGGCCTGTGATGCGGTCAATTAATTTTGCGTCAATTGGGATATGCTCCCCTAGCTAGAGTGCATCATCATGAAACAAGGCCAACAATTTTCTAACGTAGATGTTGTTGATGGCGATGCGACCAAAGTGGGGAATTTGTAACAAGTTGAGCAGACCAGCCTTATGCAGCTCGAGCATTTCTCTTCGCGGTTCAAGGTGCACAATGCCTCCATCATAAGGGATGTGATCCAAGTAGAAGTCTGGCGTGAGCTAAGGGAATTTTTCGACATCCACGATGTCCCAATCATCAAATCTAAGGTGCAGGATTCTTACGAGCATATCCCCCTCCATTGGGACATCCTCAGGGATGAGGGGGGTTTGAATACTTGAGCGCACCTTTACTATGTCCTTAGGTATTTTGACTGATGGTTTGTGCGGCCTGATGTACCTAGGAAACTGGGAAAACAACGCTACCTCGACTACATCTTCATCCATCTCATGTATGGTTTCAGGAAACTCATGCATTGGACGCTTCTGGTGCTCTACTGCAGAAGGGCATGGTCACTCGAGGATATTTTATTAATCCAAAGGATTTCCCCTTCGTCGGTTTGGATGCCACAGGGGTTTTCATGAAGGGGGCCTCAAGCAATGCAGGGTTGTCACCTGGTCATGTGGTTGTCATACTAGCAGGGATGGTGTATCCTAGCCTTGCGTGACACAGTTCTTCTTCAAATCTTGGATCTAGCCCAGACATAAACACAACAAAGCTAAGGGAAAAAAAGTAGCTCAGGGCATGAAATTCATTTAGAGTGCAAAGGGAACTATTGTGACCCCATGACCCATAGTTATACTTGTGGTGCATCTGCAACGGCTCCTTAGGCATTAATAAGGTTCCATTACTAACAAAACAATCCCAAATATGGAAAAATCCCCTCATTAAATGCACCTTGGATGCCCCTAAAAAATACAATAATTATTTCTTATCCAGTTTTACTGTTCCAACGGCTAGTTTTTGACACCTCTACGCACTTGTCAATCCCCTGGTGTAGATACCGCGCTTACCACACCTTACTGCGCACGTAATCCATAGCTAAGTATAACCATTGATAGATCGTCTCCCCCAACACAGGATTTTTGACCAGGTACTTCAAATCATATCGCGTGGTATCCATCATATCCCTGAGTAACTGCAAAATTTTCTGACATTCATCATCCTAATGGAATAGTGCACTTCTATGGAGCAATCTGGTCATGGGCTCAGTTATCAGTGCGTACTGGGGAATGAGATTTCTGTAGTATCCCACAAGACTCAGCACAGAGCGCATTTGTCTGAGGTTTGAGGGGATGGAGGGTCCTGCGAGTGCTCACGGGTCCCGGACTTCAACTAATTCAAAATTTCGACAAGACACAGTCTCCCTGATCAGTGCCTTAATGATCAAAGCTTCACCCATGATATCGATCCCACTTTCAAAGCCAAATGTAAGAAGGAAGCTATCTAGCAACGCAGAGCAGTTTCTAGTGCCTCTGTGCAGCTCTGTTTCCAAGTACCATTCAGTTGGTACCTTTCCCAGGATATGAATAAACATGTGAACCCATTTAGGCCTGGGTTCGACACCCCACAACTGATTCCATTTTTCCAGATGTCTACGTAGATCGTCCTCGCTAGAGTATAAGTCTTCTTATTTAATAACTCGTCGTTCGAATCTTAGCCACATCATCTTCGTGCATTCCTCCCAATATACCATATTCTCCTTATGTGTTTCCCACCATCTCACTGGAATAGTGCAAGCCAATATCTAAAGCATGGAACCTCTGTGTTGCCGGCACAGTCCTTTCCAGTTCTTCCGAAACATGTCTACATCAGTTGAGCCATCATAATGTGGGAAATCACAGACCTCAGATGTTATACATCGCAGATATCTAGTCACACAATTACAACACAGTGCAAACACCTCATGCAATCGATTCTTCCAATTCTCGATTTCCTCATCAAAGTCTGAAAAACAAGAACTTTCCTTCTCCCACTTAAGACTTCCATTCGTCGTTGGGTTGATCCAATCCTCTTCGCGCAAGCTTATCTTATAGATTTGGTCAATGTCGTCCCCAATGCGCATAGGCTCCACATATCAGTGTCCTTTGGAGGGGTCTAGAGGGATGATAACTCAGACTCCATTATTCTCAAATTCCATCCTTCGTTTCTTCAAGTATATGACACCATCCATGTCAATAGCCCAATCCAATCCCAACAACGCACGATAGGAATCCGTATCATCCACGATCTCTATCACTTCAAATTCGGCTTTTACATTGATGCCCTCAATACTAACTACAACTTAAGGCATCCACCCACGAGGAATGATCCTCTATTTATTTTCCATGCGCAGTTGGATCGTGGACCATTCCAGCTTGGGTTCACCCATGCGCTGCCATGTCTGTTTTGGTAGAACATTCGCTTCTGACCCCAGATCAATAATTACCTGGTTCATCTCATAAGCTCCTATATGTGCAATCAGGTGCATCTCCCTACCCGTTCTTTTCTTGTTTTTGTAAATTTTATTGACGGCTCATTATTCTAACATTGGTGATCCCTTCTCTACGAAGTTATATATGAATGCCTGAAAAATTTCCACTTCCTTCTTGTTGCGCAGTAATTTCATACATGCATGCAGGAAGGGTTTAATCTTTGCATCCACTCCAGCGCCTTGCAACGGTCTACTTGATGTTGATGCATCGCTCTCGGTGAATTATTTTCAGGCCTCAACGAATGTTTATTTTTCATGCTGAAGATCGACCCCTGTTTTATGTTCTGGTGCCTTCTAGATCCAGAAACTTGTAGATGATTGCTCTCCCTTATCTTCATTGATAGCTATTTCGCTCCTTTTCACTACGTTCACACTTGGATCCTCCCCACGGGGTTCAACGTGCACCATATGCATATTTTGTGTAGGGGTCTGTGTCTTTCTTTCCTGCATCTTAGCAATTAGGATATGGAAATATTCAAGCACATGATTGAGTTTCATACAATACCTGCAAGAGTGGCGCGTAGGATTCGGGAAATCACGTGCATAATGGCCATCATCTCCACAATTGTAACAAATGACTTTTCCCCTTCCTCGACCAGCTAATCCACCTCCTCGACCCCTTCCTCTACCTGGAGATCCTTCGCGCCTAGAAGGGGATTTTGGTGAGAAGGACTCAGTCTGCACCCTGTATATTTCATATTTATCCATTATCATCTCAAATGTGTGACAATGTTAATCGTCATGCCCTAATGACGAACATAACCTACAAAACAACTTCTTCAGGTCAGGTTGATGCTTCCCAATCCTTGGACAAGAATCTGTGTCATGTAATCCAACAACCTAACATATTTTACACTAGATAGAGCTCTTCAAGGGATTGGGACCTCCAGCATTCAAATAATTAGTGAAAAAAGGACACTGATCCTTATGGTGCCCAAAAGCTTTGAATTTTATACACCAGATTTCCGCATGCCTTCTTGCCCTTATCATTGCGTAGGATTTGAATTTCTAAGTGCATGGCTTCCAACTAGTTTTGTGTTTGTTGAATCACAAGCGCAATAGGTGTCGGTGTAGCCTCCAGTTTCATTGCGACCTCTACAGCTTCAGCTAATGTGGAAATCTTTTGTTGTCCTAATGGCTGGCGTAGATGGGGGAGAAACATAGCAATGAACCATTCTTTATGCTGAGCATCGTCAATGACAAACCCTCCATCCTTGATGACACACTTCAACCGTTGGTCTGCTTCCCATACAAACTCATTAACCTCCTGATGGATGTCCTTCATCTCAATTACAAGCTGTGAATATGATTTAGGTTTTTTGAACCGCTCTTTTAGGTTTGTCTTTATCTGTTGCAAGGTAGCATCAGGGTTATCCTGAACATACCTCAAGTACCAATCCAATGCTCTATCCTGGAAGGTCGTAGTGAGCTACGCTTTCTTGATATCATTATTGTGAACCTGTTGTGCCTACCACACAGCCTCAGTCACAAACCCGAAGTGTTTGGTGTCCTCATTCCCATTACCCTTGAAATTATGTAGCTTAATTGATGCAACCATTGCTACTTCTGGGGGAGGAGGAGGAGATGGACTGCGTAGTGGGGTAGGCAGTCTCTGGTGCAATGAAAGAAGTGGAGTGGATGGGGTAGGAAACAAAATTAAGGTTCTCTACTGGAAAAAGTTTTCTTCATTAGATTCACTTGAGCTAATAGTTTATGGTTCAAGATCACTATCAGATCTGTTAATTCCCAAATCCACCTTAGGCTGAAGTAAGGCAGAAAAAGGACAACACCAAACCACGCTCAACCTCGTAGCTAGCCCTATGAGGACAGGAGAGGGCTCTCTCTGGGTCAATCTCATTGAAAATATTCAAAGGGGCTTGAGATGACTAAAAAAACAATTGATCTTAGGCTAGATAAACAAATAGGAGGGTTTGATTCTGATTTTTTAGGGATTTTGTTGGAAAAAAGGGAAAGACAATTTTCGGGCTTGGGGATGAGGCCAATTTCTTGCAGAGTTCAAGTTGGGGCGAGGTAGGCAGCGGCTTTGATGTCTTAGATCAAATGAATGGATTGAAAAGACTGCTGAGGAGCTGAAGAGGGCAAGAGAGTGCAAGGATCCTCTTCAAACTGACGAAAAACATATAAAACTAAACAAAATTCTAAGGCAGAGCACCAGCAAATCAATGAATTCTACCTCAGTTACTCATTTGTTTAAAAGCAAAGAGAAGGGAAATGGCATACATATAATATTAATGAAACTTATAATAACATGGAGAAAAACATCATCAAAACTCAGAAGCCACAAGGATCCCAACAAGTGCTGCAAAACTCTGGTCTTTCCTTTGCCAAAAAGCTAAAATGAATATACAATGGAGTGCCAAACTTTTCCTAAGAGTCCAACCCTGAAAATGTCTCTGAAAATACATGATATAGACCATCCTAACCCCTTCCCATGCCTCTAGGGGTCGATCTCATCCTTCTAGGAGCTGTTTCAACCAATTCTAAACATGGAACTGAAATCTAGGCAATCAAACAACTTGCCTCTATATGCTAGGAAACTGATTCATTCATTTAATTTTCACTTTTTTGTGAATGAATCAACTAAAACAAGTAAATATGTGCCAAAATTACATCCAAGTTATCAAATTACATCAATATAGATCAAGAGTAACATCAAAAAGTAAAACTAGTCAAAACTGGGCGAATTTCTGAACTGAAGAGTGAAAATGAGGCCAAATTTCTCTATGCGCCGCGCCCAAATTCTCTATGCGTCGCGCCACTTTGGAGCTGATTTTGAGGCACTTCCCGAAGTCCAAATTGAGCTCATGATAGCTCATTGGAAATCTATTTGTGTCTAGTTATCATTTGACTCATCAAGCAAGTCATTTGGCTAACCAAGCTAGGAGAAATCTTGATTTTCCCAAGGTCACTTCAGAGGTGCATCAATTCTCCCGAGGCGACTGTATTTTTGACATTTCTCTAAAACCATGACACCTGTGTAAAAATTGAAGGATTTTTTTCTTCCTTGGCATGTTTTGGACAAAAACCTCTCTCAGTTTTCCAAAATTCATCTTTTATTGCTCTGAAACATCATTTGAGTGAAACCTATCCCGATGTGTGAAACAAGGGATTTTTCGAAATGAAGCGAAATGAAGGGGATAAGGGGCTTCTAAATTCTTGAGAAAATTTTGGGAAGTATGGAGGGATATTAGGAAGCAGGGGAAAGTGGAATTTCAGAGATTGAGTGAGGGGAAGTGTTTAATAAGGTACATTAAGGATAGGGGAAGGTGTATGAACATCAGGATACAAGTTTTGCTGATGATTTGACCATCCAAGAGAAATTACCTCCAAAACCCTAGGAGAGGGAAATGGACCTTACCTAGGCACAACTGAAGCATGAACAAGGTGTAAAATTACCCAGTGGAAACTGACATGACGATGAAAACCCTCTGAATGATGGTACACTCCGCTGAAGGTGACATGGACCGACATTTGGACAACTTTGAAAAGAGTGAAAACAAACCCTAGACCTAATACCTAGTGACCAAATTTTACTTGAATACTCACTGAAATGACAAAATTTGACCTTGGCATCTTAAAATCACTTTGTAAGAGCATGTTTGATCACTGGAGGAAGGCTGCAAAGGCTGACACTAACATTGGCTCCAATGGGGATGGTAGCTCCTTGGAGGTGCCAAGAACTACAGATCTTTGGAAAGCAGATAGTGCCTTCATCCATTGGGAAATGGAGTAAAAAAATCAAGCTGAAATGCATGACTGAAAACTAATGACTTGACGACACAAATTGATTCTCACTCAACTAAAAACTGACTCGATACTTAAACACAACCGACAAACTGGAAAATATGCTCAAAATGGAGCTTATTCATCAAAACCTACTCTAACTGTTCTATTTCACTTCCATATCAAGTGAAATGGAACAACCAATGCAACCATGTAAGCAACCTGGCTGCTATTTGATTTCTTCCCAAATGCTTTCCAATGCGCAGGAAAAGGGAAGAATTGAAAGGAAACTCCCATGGAAACTTAGAATCAGATTGAATGCTGATAAACTTGCAAAGCATGAATTGACTGTATGACTTCAAGAATACTGCGAAAGGATCTTCATAAGCATAGCTATTGATTTCCACAAACACATTACTGCTCTGGTTCAGGTAATCTTCACACCTTGATCTTAAAATTTTACTCACATCTGTGTTGTCTTTCTTTGGTGATTGCAGCAAGCTGTCAAAAGGATCCTGCAATTCATGAATAACCAAACTCTGTTGCTGATTCCAAACAAAACAAAAGTCTCCTTTATCAATCTCCTCATATGACTGCAAACCTTGATATGGGCTTGGTAATGAAAAATCTATTATACAAGACAATGAAGGTGACTTTTGAAAAAGATTATTATCAACATTCTTTTCTGACACATGGTTAGCCAATGGGGAAGAACTTTTACAGCACACATCATTCATCACACGAGAAATAGGGTCATCAAAAACTTGAAAAGACTGCTGCAATGTATCCATTGAAACTGTATGACATCCTACTAGCTGTTCATCTTTTCTTTAGAGATATTACGAAGATTCTGCTTTATAAACTGAAATGCTTCGAAACAAAAGGGTACAGAATCCTCTTGCATCATTAAATCATGTCTTCCAGTTTCCACGACTTCATCTGTAATCTGATCTTCAATTTCATTTGATGGCTGCAAATCTGATGCTACAGGCTGCTCATTTAAAGATTTACTATGCAATTTACCCTTCAAAAACTGGAATGATTCAAAACAAAATGGTACGGAGTCACCTTGTATCATTCGATCATATGTGCCAGCTTCCATGTCTTCATCTACAACTTGAAAATCAATGGCATTCAGGGACTGCAAATCTGAATATGAGACGTCTTGAACAAGGTTTTCATTACGCTCAAGATGGTCCAAATCAAGACTTGTCGACAATTGATTTCTGATTGCATGGAAGTTGTCTCTGATGAACTGAAACGAATCAAAACAAAAAGGCAAAGATCCTTCACTTACTTCAAAATTTGCTGCACTTTCCTCATCATTTTCATAGCTGATATGCATCGGTTGATCACTGTATCCGAGCTGCTGAAAGTGAACTTCCTTCTTCCACAAACCAGTTGCTGATTTGTCTGCAGGATTAGCTTCTGTTTGGAAAACATAATCATCATCATACTGATCAAACTGAGGCAAATCATTAGTATAAAATTCATCATCAAGCATACATATCATATCAACAGCTCTCTCTTCTACAAGATGATCTATAAAACAATTACTATGAAAACTGGGATAAGAAACAAAATGTTTTGGATCAGCAACTTGTTCTTCTTCAATCAGCGAGCCATGGGTTTGAACATTATACTCATTCCTTGTGGTGTTCTTTTGCATCATCTCTTCCACTGCACTTACCAACATGTCAAGCTTTACCTCTAGAGATGTCGATTTCTCCGGATCTATGTTTTTCATCTTTTCTTCCTTCAACCTTGCCCTTCGGATCAACAAATGAGCCTCTACATTTACTGCATTGTTCTACATCTCGTGAAGTGTTGCAATATTCTTTTCTCTCAGCTGAAACTCCATTTCTGGATCAAATGCACCCGGGTAGTGCAAGAGAGCAGATCTAGGAGAAGGTCTTATATTAGCTGGCATTGAAAAATATACTTGGTTAAATCTGGTAGAAAACTGTTGTACTGTCTCCCCTGGCAGTCTTTTCAGCTGGTTATATTCTTCTATAATCAAGAAAAGGTTCTGTCTGATTTCCCACCTGTCGAGGAAAACTTTGACGAACTGCTGGAAATCTGAGATGCTCGCATCAGGCAGGGCTTTGAACCAACTCTTCACTTGGCCTTGAAAAGAAAGAGCAAAAAGTCTGATACTAACATCTTCTTCATCAACTTCAAAAAGATCTAGGGAAGTCTCAACATTCTGCACATGTTGCTCAGCGTTGACGTTGTTACATTCACCATCAAATCTTGGTAGATACAGGTCATAATTTTTAGGGAAAGCATGAAGAACAGAAGGTAAAACAAGAGGTTTATACCTATCCGGGACTATAAAAGGTGTAGGAGTATATACAAGAGCTACGGGATCAATCTTGTTTTCAGGCTCATCACTTTGAAGAGAGTCATCATAAGATGTGGGAAAAGTAAGGAGGCCAGGATCAAAGGGAAACTCAGTATTTACACTTTTTTAAAAAGTCGAGTGAAGATTTTGATCACCTTTATCATACAAAAAATTCTGAAAAACTTTCAAGACAGCTTCAAGAACAGCAAAGAAATAGTTTACAAGAAAGCAGACTAGATCCCGAATACCATTCCACTTTGGATACCTAAACTTTGTGTAAGATCCTTCCATTTTCGCAAAGAAAGAGTTAGTCCTCCAGTGGAGTCTCTACATTGAGTTGGAGTCACCAGGTGAATGATTTCAGCCTTCTTATGTCTGATAGTTGTCCACCATCAACGATCAGATCTGAACTTGATACATGTACTGGGGCAAGACAATCTACAATTCAAGTTTCACTTTCACAAGCTAGACCGGAGATTGACTGAAGCAACGTTTATCTACTTTCGCTAATGCAAAGCAAGAGCGTTTCGAAGGCTTCCTGGCATAACTTCAGGCTCCGTCTGTAGCTTATAAAACAATTAACACCAAAAAGAAAACCATTTTCGTCCCCAGTATGGTCGCCACTATGTTAGTTCCCAAATCCACCTTAGGCTAAAGTAAGGCAGAAAAAGGACAACACCAAACCATGCTCAGCCTCGTAGCTAGCCCTACGAGGACAGGAGAGGGCTCTCTCCGGGTCAATCTCAATGAAAATATTCAAAGGGGATTGAGATGACTAAAAAATCAACTGATATTAGGCTAGATAAACAAATAGGAGGGTTTGATTCTGATTTTTTAGGGATTTTGTTGGAAAAAAGGGAAAGACAATTTTCGGGCTTGGGGATGAGGCCAATTTCTTGCAGAGTTCAAGTTGGGGCGAGGTAGGCAGCGGCTTTGATGTCTTAGATCAAATGAATGGATTGAAAAGACTGTTGAGGAGCTGAAGAGGGCAAGAGAGTGCAAGGATCCTCTTCAAACTGACGAAAAACATATAAAACTCAACAAAATTCTAAGGCAGAGCACTAGCAAATCAATGAATTCTACCTCAGTTACTCATTTGTTTAATTCAGAAGCAAAGAGAAGGGAAATGGCATACATATAATATTAATGAAACTTACAATAACATGGAGAAAAACATCATCAAAACTCAGAAGCCACAAGGATCCCAACAAGTGCTGCAAAACTCTGGTCTTTCCTTTGCCAAAAAGCTGAAATGAATATACAATGGAGTGCCAAACTTTTCCCAAGAGTCCAACCCTGAAAATGTCTCTGAAAATACATGATATAGACCATCCTAACCCCTTCCCATGCCTCTAGGGGTCGAGCTCATCCTTCTAGGAGCTGTTTCAACCAATTCTAAACATGGAACTGAAATCTAGGCAATCAAACAACTTGCCTCTATATGCTAGGAAACTTATTCATTCATTTAATTTTCACTTTTTTGTGAATGAATCAACTAAAACAAGTAAATATGTGCCAAAATTACATCCAAGTTATCAAATTACATCAAGATAGATCAAGAGTAACATCAAAAAGTAAAACTAGTCAAAACTGGGCGAATTTCTGAGCTGAAGAGTGAAAATGAGGCCAAATTTCTCTATGCGCCGCGCCCAAATTCTCTATGCATCGTGCCACTTTGGAGCTGATTTTGAGGCACTTCTCGAAGTCCAAATTGAGCTCATGATAGCTCATTGGAAATCTATTTGTGTCTAGTTATCATTTGACTCATCAAGCAAGTCATTTGGCCAACCAAGCTAGGAGAAATATTGATTTTCCCAAGGTCACTTCAGAGGTGCATCAATTCTCCCGAGGCGACTGTATTTTTGACATTTCTCTAAAACCATGACACCTGTGTAAAAATTGAAGGAGGTGTTTCTTCCTTAGCATGTTTTGGACAAAAACCTCTCTCAGTTTTCCAAAATTCATCTTTTATTGCTCTGAAACATCATTTGAGTGAAACCTATTCCGATGTGTGAAACAAGGGATTTGTCGAAATGAAGCGAAATGAAGGGGATAAGGGGCTTCTAAATTCTTGAGAAAATTTTTGGAAGTATGGAGGGATATTAGGAAGCAGGGGAAAGTGGAATTTCAGAGATTGAGTGAGGAAGTGTTTAATAAGGTACATTAAGGATAGGGGAAGGTGTATGAACATCAGGATACAAGTTTTGCTGATGATTTGACCATCCAAGAGAAATTACCTCCAAAACCCTAGGAGAGGGAAATGGACCTTACCTAGGCACAACTGAAGCATGAACAAGGTGTAAAATTACCCAGTGGAAACTGACATGACGATGAAAACCCTCTGAATGATGGTACACTCAGCTGAATGGTGACATGGACCGACATTTGGACAACTTTGAAAAGAGTGAAAACAAACCCTAGACCTAATACCTAGTGACCAAATTTTACTTGAATACTCACTGAAATGACAAATTTTGACCTTGGCATCTTAAAATCACTTTGTAAGAGCATGTTTGATCACTGGAGGAAGGCTGCAAAGGCTGACACTAACAAGATCTAAGCTTAAGAGGGCTATAAGCGAATTCTTCAGACTCTTCGTGATAATTTTTTCCGTTGCATGTAGTTGAACCCTTCTGATGCGTTCAAGTATCGTGTTCGCACAGACAACCCTTTTCACACAATAGCATATTCAACGAAAATTTCAATGAGCACAGGAACTTACCTGTAGGACCTTTGAAGAATATTCTCTCTGCTTTGGAGTAGGACACAAACAGATCAATGGAAAATTCGGTCATAAAGCCACCCAAGAGCCGGTCGATCCAATGATCTACCGCATGAGTGATATTATTTTTAAATATTTCTACTTTTTGGATCAATTCAGAGGTCCACACAGTGACTGGGTTGTCTCTTATACAACGACAGAATTCAGCTAAGCGCGACAACCACTTCTGAAGCTCGTATGCGAAGGAACTAAAGAAAATATCATGCACTTCTGTATAAATATATTTTTTGACCCACTGTTCAACATATAGCTTACTTCTCTTATTCTCTTGGAGCACAAATTCCAGGATATTTCTATCTAAGCAATCTTGTAACTCGTTTCGTGAGGGATGCCACAAAATCAAATCTCCTTCGACGATCCCAGTCTGTAATATCCCAAAAGGGAGAATGCAGTAATACTTCACACAATATAAGAACTTACAGCAAGATAAACAATAAATCTTAAGACAACGTCAGAATTTACAAATAAGCGGAGCCATTTTATTAGATTGGAGAAGAATCAGTTACACCATGTACAAAATATGAGCAGATCTAGCCAAAGAGATGCTCTAGAAGTACTCAGAAAACAAGCTAAAACAGGTACAACATAACTAGAGAGGTACTGAAGCAAATACTGCGTTTTCCCTTCAGCAGATTATGAGCATATAGTTGTAGGCTGAAAAGGGAAATGCAGATCTAGTCAAATATGGAGCTTAGATGATGCCAAGATTCAAGATCTGGCCAATGTGATGGATTCTCAAGATAACCCAGAAAGGATTTTCCAGATCTGCAACTTTGGAAAAATCACCTCCCTAGGGTTTGATCCTTGATCTGCTGGGAAATAAAGATTTGAAGCTAGATATGAAAAATAGATGGATGAAATATGATATCAAATCAGATCTAATCTTGAAGGGTTGATCCCTTCTTCAGATCTATGAGTAATAGCTCTAGATCTAGCTTCTCAATCCTCCAATGATGATTGTAGCTGCTGCAACACAACTGCCTCTAAAAACTGCGCTGTGAGGGAAAGAGAGGCCTTCTGCCTATTGAAAAATGCTACAATAAACTCCAAGCTGATGGAAATAATGATGGAAATGTGAGGGGATGATCCCTCACAGGATTGCTAGCTGAAATACTAGCAAATTCCTTCCTCCCTTTTGATCTATAGGATAGACATCGTAATTCTTGAAGGAAGTACTGCTGTTGGGAGGTTAATAACTTCTAGCTTGATGCCAGATCTACAATGAAGCTCTGGGAAGCTGATATTTAAGCCCAAGTGATAGGAATAATCCTTCACCAGTTCTCCAGCTGAAGTACTGAAGACAACTTCCTCCTTCCAAACTGATCTTCAGAAATTTGCAATTTCTGAATATGATTGTTCTGCAGAAACTAGGAAAAGGAGATGGCACTTAAAGCCTGATGTATAATGAAGTACAATCCTCTTTCTATACCTTCTCTAAGAAAGAGGTGGGATTCCCGACCAGGAACACCCTGTGCTAAACAACACCTGCAATCTCTGCTAAACAACCCAAGAAAGCAGTGGAATGTCACATGACAATTCCATATCTGAAAATATCTTACATCAAGAAATAATCAACATGCCCTCATCCTTGCCTTCATCTTCTTTAAATAACATTTGAGCCTTCCCAAGCCTTGGCCCTCATCTATACTGTGCTGTCACATGTGGACAAGATCCTCCAAGTTAGACTGCGCTGTTTGACCAAATCAACCATCATGCCTAGGTGCAATGTACACCTTCCATCAAGTGTGCCTTGTTGGCACAACATCCTCCATCACTTTATCATGAATGTCCCATGATCTTTGACATCTTCAAGATCTTATTTGACTGAATCATCCTTTGTTTGATCCCTTCAGGATCTTAGTTGACTGTGTCAACCTCCATGATCTATCTCATCAATGAGACATATTCTCCAATTTCATTCACATTTGTAGTTGCTCAACTACCTTTTTATGTAGATCTAGGTTTAATTAATCCAGATTCACCCACACAAAAGTGGATATTTATTCATATTGAGGATTGTGGGTTCCTCCACCCTTTTATTTACTTAATTCATTACGAAAATCAAGGACTTTAATATTCCAAATATGATGTGAAAATTTGGGAATATTACAGTCCCCCCTAGAAAAATGTTGCTTGTCCTCAAGCAACTCCAAAAGTAGATGCAAAGCCATCTATCCCCCTCCAAATGGCATCCACATAAGGAAGGCTTCCTCCATTTGCTGCAATGGGTTATGCATGTTTGGTTCCAAATTTGTCTTTTAAAAACATAAAGAATGACCTCCAACTGTTTGGTTAGATGTCCTCCTTCCATCATGAAGTACAAAGTGACAACCATATGATGTCCAACATCATCATCAATACATGAGGTGCATAAAATAAGGTGGTTCTCTTCCCAAAGGAAAAGCTCCATCACACAATACATGTCTTCATCCCTGTTTCATGAATTAGATTGAGCATTGATATGCTCTCATACTTAGCCCTGTTGGCCTTGTTGGATCCAAGCATCACTCCAATGTTATGCAAAAGAAGAAGAAAAGGAGCTATATGGGTAGACAAAGATGTCAAACCATATTCTCCTAAGAGTAACCACCGGAGTAAGGCCCTTTGCTGCCATCCTCCATCTCCTCCATGTAATATGGACAAGCCAAACTCTCCCAAAAGAAACCAAAGCAACAAGAGATCTTGCTGCTTCCTCTCCTCCTCATGTGCATCATGAAGCAAAAACATACTAATGGACATATGGAATGTCACATCAGCCCAATACAAAGAACCATCATCAATGCACATCATGAGAGCATCATGCCAAGATTTACCCAAGACAAAACACATAGACACAGGAGATGTCATGTGGTGGCCAATCTCTCTCAAGTGAAACCAAAATGAACATGCCTTCTTTTGTTGCATTCTTTCATTGATACATAAGGCATGAATCGAAAAAATATGAGCTATTGGGTGATAACCATACTCACCCAAGAGCAGTCAGTGAAACCATGCCTCCTTCTCCATTTCATAAGTGTTCTTCAAGGCATGGATCAAAGAAATAGGAGCCTTTGGGCAGTGACAAGAACCTCCCAAAGGCAACCAACGTAACCAATATTGTTGGCCCATGTAGATCTGTGGTCATGCAACCCCTTGCTTATCCTCCTCATCCACTCACCCCAATATGGAAGATGAGTGATGTGTTGCATAATCATGGTATCCTCCCTTTGTAGAATACCATCTTCCCCAAACTGATGAAGAAATTTTCACTCCATGAAATCTTGAAGTGCACCTCCAATGAGATCTCTTAATGATACCTTCTTCTCATCCATGGCCTTCCAAAACCAATGATTTCTTGGATCTGATATAGGTAGAAGTCTCTCTTTGAGCTGTGAGGTGCTCATTGAGAAAGTGTCATCAAGAAAGGAGAAAAGGTTTCTCATATCTATATGTCTACCATTTTTTATCTTTACCTCCATTTCTTAATGAGTGAAGCTACCTTCAGAATGCTCCAAGAATGATGTGACCTCATCATTATCACTGCCTCTAAGTGACAGTGCTGTAGATATGCAAGGTAATACATAAAATATCTCAAAGAAAGGCACAACACTGGTCTCATAACCAGTCATTGTACAAAGGATTATGCTCATCCCTTCTTCTGAAACCCTACACTCCAACTCAAGAGGTTGAATGTAGTCCATCCATGATAAACTGGGATAACTTTTCATCTCCTCCTTGATTAGATCAAGGGTCCTCTACGCTGTGATATTTTGCTGCCCCAAATCAGCACTATGTTCTAACCCTTGGTTATGCATTGGCCCTGATGGCATGTCCCCATAAGTTCCAATAAGATCTACTGAAACAATAGGTGATGAATGTGTATGCATACCTAGGATCAAGTGATATGTGGGAACCTCTTGATAGAACACAAGGGTTCCTCCAACTGGGACAATAGTGCCTCCAACTGCTGGTAAGAGTGATGACTGCTCTTCTCCAAGTGTACCAGCGCTGGAATTATCCTCCTCCTCCTCATATATTTCCTGAATCATGCATGGGACTCTATGTGTCAAGAGCTCAAGACTATCTTGCAAAGATGAAAAAGTCTCTTCTCTGGATGTAAGTACTTCTACAACAGGTGGTGAATGTAGTGACTTCTTGTCCAAAGTGACAAGATTTACAGCCTCCTCCTTAGGAAATGTCTCTTTGTGGCACATCTCTCTCTTCTTTACATCAAAATTCTTTCTCAACTTGTGAAAGAAATCTAAATATTTAGTCACCTTTGCATGCTCCATGTGACAAAACCACCTATCATTGGCTTCATCTAAAAGATGAAGTGCTGCAATCTGAACAACCTCTTCTTTAGCTACAAGATGTAGTCTGAAAAAAGCATCTAAATCTCTCCTCCAAGCCTTAACATTGCTTGAGGAGGATCCATCAAATGTAGGAAAATAGAACCTATTGTGCCTCTTCCTTCTATTGCTGCTATAGGATCCTCTTTCTTCTTTGATTTTGAAGAATTGTTGGAGAGTTAGCTTCTACTTGAATTCTCTAGACTGTGCTTTGTACTCTTCAAGATAAAGACTGAGAGTCTCATGAGTCTTAGGTTCATTCCTTCCTTCATTTCGACACCCTTCACCTTCTTCAAAGAAAGTGGGCATAATGGATCTATGAGGAGATCTAGGATTCTCCAGTTTTCTTATTTGTTGATAGGAAGTGTTGGGACCTTCTTCATCACATCTTCTTCTTGGACCTTCTTCCTGCCTTTCCTCTTTCATTTGATATACCTCCTTGGAGAGATCTTGCATAGATCTACAGAAATGAGTGGCAGAATTTTCTTCCTCCATGATAGTTCTCATCTATCTGCTTCTTATTTAGATGCAAAAGATGAAGTGTCCACAAGCTAAGCCAAAGATCATGCTCTGATACCACTGTAATATCCCAAAAGGAAGAATGCAGTAATACTTCACACAATATAAGAACTTACAGCAAGATAAACAATAAATCTTAAGACGACATCAAAATTTACAGAGAAGTTGAGCCATTTTATTAGATTAGAGGAGAATCAGTTACACCATGTAAAAAATATGAGTATATCTACCCAAAGAGATGGTCTAGAAGTACTAAAAAAAAATATATACAATAGGTACAACGTAATTGGAGAAGTAATGAAGCAAATACTACGTTGTCCCTTCAGCAGATTATGAGCATATAGTTGCAGGATGAAAAGGGAATGTAGATATACTCAAATCTAGAGCTCAGATGATGCCAAGATTCAATATCTGGCCAATGTGATGGATTCCCAAGATAACCCAGAAATGATTTTCCAGATTTGCAACTTTTGAAAAATCACCTCCCTAGGGTTTGATCCTTGATCTGTTGGGAAATACAGATCTGAAGCTAGATCTGACAAATAGATGGCTGAAATATGATATCAGATCAGATCTAAGCTTGAAGGGTTGATCCCTTATTCAAATCTATGAGCTAAGAGCTCTAAATCTAGCTTCTCAATCCTCCAATGATGATTGCAGCTGCTGCAACACAACTGCTTATAGAAACTGCACTGTGAGGGAAAGAAAGGCCTTTTGCCTGCTGAAAAATACTACAATAAACTCTAGGCTTATGGAAATAATGATGGAAATGTGAGGGGATGATCCCTCATAGGATTGCTAGCTGAAATACTAGCAATTTCCTTCCTCCCTTTTGATCTACAAGATAGACAGTGTAATTCCTGAAGGAAGTACTGCTACTGGGAGGTTAATAAATTTTGGCCTAATTCCAGATCTTCAATGAAGCTCTGGGAAGCTAATATTTAAGCCCAAGGTGATAGGAATAATCCTTCACCAGTTCTCCGGCTGAAGTACTGAAGACAACTTCATCCTTCCAAACTGATCTTCAGAAATCTGCAATTTCTGAATATGATTGTTCTGCAGAAAGTAGGAAAAGGAGATGGCACTTAAAGCCTGATGTATAATGAAGTAAAATCCTCTTTCTAGAGCTGCTCTTGAAAGAGGTGGGATTCCCGACAAGGAACACCCTATGCTAAACAGAACCTGTAATCTCTGCTAAGAAAGCAGTGGAATGTCACATGACAATTCCAGATCTGAAAAGATCTTACATCAATAAATAATCAACATGCCCTCATCCTTGCCTTCATCTTCTTTAAATAACATTTGAGCCTTCCCAAGCCTTGGCCCTCATCTAGATTGCACTGTCACATGTGGACAAGATCCTCCAAGTTGGACTGCGTTGTTTGACCAAATCAACCATCATGTCTAGGTGCAATGTACACCTTCCATCAAGTGTGCCTTGTTGGCACAACGTCCTCCATCACTTTATCATGAATGTCCCATGATCTTTGACATCTTCAAGATCTTATTTGACTGAATCATCCTCTGTTTGATCCCTTCAAGATCTTAGTTGACTTTATCAACCTCCATGATCTATCTCATTAATGAGACAGATTCTCCAATTTCATTCACATTTGTAGTTGCTCAACTACCTTCTTATGTAGATCTAGGTTTAATTAATCCACATTCACACACACACAAAGTGGATATTTATTCATATTGAGGATTGTGGGTCCCTCCACCCTTTTATTTACTTAATTTATTAAGAAAATCAAGGACTCTAATATTTCAAATATGATGTGAAAATTTGGGAATATTACACGGTCCCGGCAACAGAACCATTTGTTGGCTTGAGGGGTCCTGACCCAGGTTTAGAGTTATAGGTAAACCAAAAAACCCTCCAAATACTGGACCTTTCAATAGTGATCTTCTTGCACAGACCAAAGTCTCACCCGAAGTAGTATGGGGGGGTGCTGGAACTAGGTTTCTGCACCCTGAGGGAGAAATTGATGAATGGTCCTCGGTAAAACCCCACAACAAGCTTATACAGATGCGTGCACAAAGGCTGCACAAACATAATAGAATACCACAGAATTGCTATCACTTTGGCATAGCCAAATAGAACCGAAGCCGATCCAAATCATAGTGCATCAAAGGCTTAAACAGATCTATAATGTTTCAACATTTAATTGTAAGTTATCCACAAATATATGGAAACAGTATCACAAAAATAGGGATTGCTCAGCGCAGAAAATAGATTTGGACCAGATATCGCTCTTAATCGAAGTCAATATTCATGCATAACATATTAATTAGCTATGCGCATTCATCAGTAAACAACAGATAGTGCGATCTCATCAAAGCATAACAGTAAATAACATAGATGCATAACACAAGAATTTCACCAAAACAATTCTTTATATTATATCTTGAGATCTATCATTCAGTGCATCAATCTTCATTACACAACATCCCTTACTAAACCCTTACAAAAACCCTTCCGTGCACACAGTCAACGAAGTTCGCACACAACCAGGACTAGGTCTCCGTGCACACAGCTAGCATGAGCCTTTTACCAAACCCTAACCTGACGAGACTCTTACAGACTATTTGCGAGCAAAAGCATAAGTTTTCTTCCACAATCATTTACTACTCAACTTAGACATATTCTATCTATTTATATGCGCCTAGTGCACAGATACTATGGTCTCAAACCATGGTTTGAGGCCCACAATTTACATTTAAGTTCATTTACACCAAAATAGGGGACTTTGACCACCAAAGCCCCTTGACTTCCCTTTGCACATCGCGCACATACAATATAACCCAAAATGGAGCTTTGAAATTGTGCCTTACGGGACCCCGCTCCAACAAAGCCATAAATATTTTAGTTTGACATTGAAATAAATGCACTAATTTCAGTTCAGATGTTGATTCATGATCCTATTTGATTGATTGCACTGGATACATTGATTCCAATGTAGTTGTTTATTTCCAATCATATTTGATTGCTTGCACTAGATGTAATAATTTCAATGTATATGTTGATTTCTAATCCTATTTCATTGCTTGCACTAGATGCATTGATTTTTGCGTAGATGTTGATTTTTGATTTCATGTAACTAGATGTATGATATGCATTAACTTCAAAGTAATTAGATTAAAAGTGTGCATCGATTTCAATGTATGCTAAAAAAATGATTGACAATGTGCATTGATTTCTATGTTACAATAATTCAATCATTTGCGAAATACTTGAATTTTCATTTTCAATAAAATGTTCACTTACTTCAAATGGATTTTCATCTTAAATAAAATGTTAACTTACCTAAAATTTTTGTTTCTTGAAACTATAAACAAGTAATTGACTACATTTTCATTATTCCCATTTTCAATCATTCAACCTTTTTAGTCACTTTGCATTCAAACAAGGTAATAAAAAACAACTACCATTGAAAATTACTTGGGATTTAACACTCCATAAGTCACAATGATTGACATTGGAGATAGCTACTATTAATATTAGAGAGCAAGAGAGACAAGGTATGCCGTTTACTACAATACCTTAAGTTAAAAATTTGAATGGTCTATTATTACAACAATACTTTATATGATCGATATGAAAATATGAAAAAACTATGAGGTATGACATTAAAATACTAAAAGAAAATATTTTGAGAATGATCACAATGAAGCTGTAATATCCCAAAATAGAGAAAATCTACAATGTTAGGAATATCTTATAGTATTCCCAAATTGGAGATCCAACAATACATAAACATAAACTGGAGTAGCAGTGATAAACCAACTCATAAAATGTAAGAATAACTTATAGCCATCTTATTAATGTTACAACAGCAGAATGTGTACAAGATCTTGAGGAAATGATCACTCAAGTTTAGGCAAACCAACCTCAAAGGAAAAATACATTGCTATACAGAAAAATTCCAAGGCTATGACTGCGCAGTTTATAAGAGGCACTGCTACAGAATGAATTTCAATACATAGATGTAGAAATATATGGCTCAAATAATGTGGGGAGCAAAGCTCTAACCCCTAAAAAACAATGTCAAGTCAATCCTAGAAGGATTGGCTGAAATATACACAATAACCAAAATGTCGGAGTTGCAGTCTCAAAACTAAGTCGCAGCTGCAACTCAAGAAATGGATGAAGATAACTGAAGATGCTACATATGATGAATGGATCTCATCCAATGGATCTTTCAGGTGAAAGGCTGATCCAATCACTGAAGTTCTCACCCTCCAAACTAGTAATGCAAACCCCCATTGCAAATACTCTCAGAAATAACGTAGTCAAGGAGAGGCACTGCGCTGTAGGTGATGAGAAATGCTTGGCTTGATGCCAAATATGTGCAATCAGCTCCTGAATCTTCCTCATTGACCTCCCAGAGGAATAGAAGCTCTCTCCTTTGAAAGATAAGCTCTAGAAGTGGTGTTGTGGAACCCTCCACTGGAGCACCCTGCAACACAACGTTTCCTGCTACAGGAATAACGCTGTAGCTGAAGGAGGTGGCTTGGCCTTGAGCCTGAATGTGGAGAAATGAAGTACAAATCCCTCAAGAGGCCTCTCAAGAAGGGAGAGGGATTTCTAAATAGTAATTCCTTATGCTAAGCAGCACAACAACCTCAGTTAAACAACTGGAGAAAGTAAATAGTCATACAGACCAAAATCCAATATTTAATAACATATCCTTCTATGGCTCCCTTGTCCTCCATTTATACAAATAAAAGCCTTCTTGCCTTGGCCCCCACATATTAGGGTTTCTTCCACCAAATGATATCTCCCCCATTCATACTGCGTTGCCTGTCAAAGTGATCTACTCCCTCCATGGCAACGTTGTTGACTTGGTCAAACTTGACCTTGTCCTCATGCATTTGCTCCTTTTCACACCTGAGGGTGCAAAATATAGCTACTCTGATGATCTGTTTCACATTATGAGATATTTTTTTCCTACTCATGGGCCTCCTTACCCATTTATTCACCTCATAGATGATATAAGAAAAATCAATGTCCCAATTAGCTTCATGCTAATTTTGGGAACATTACAGTCCTCCCCTCCCAAATGTTGCTTGTCCTCAAGCAACTGCAAGGATAGAATTGAAGGGCCTTCTTGAGGCATGAGGGCTGATATGAATTGGGATCTACCATCCCCATATGAATCTTCCATCCCCAAGCAATCATCCATACAAAATGAGTTACCTCCCAACACGACAACCCCTGAAAGTCTTCCTCCACCTTTGGCTCATGCAAAGTAGGTGGGCTGAAAATCTGATCATGGTAGACAAGGTAGTCTACACCACGCTGTCCTTCTCTCCACTCATGATAAGTGTAGAGTATGTGATGATTATGGGCTGCAATAGTATTGCCCTTAAGTGTCAAAATGAAGAACAATCCTCCAAGGACATCCTCTCCAACATTGAAGAACAAGCTGGCCCAAAATATCTCATCCATGATGAATAGGACATGATCATCATAGGGTATCCAAATAAGAAGTTTTCTGACGGTTTTACATGATGATGCTGCATGATACAAACAATGTCTCAAGTGGACACAGCGTAGTCTCTCCCACTGCAACTTCAGAAAATAGCATGGCAAGTGATGTTTTGTTAAATGGCTAGTTGTGTGAATCATCACATCTACTAGTGAATAGTAAATGGGTGAATGTGTCAACTGAGCATACAAGAAATAATCAAACACTTGCCCATGGTTATACAAAGGATGGTTGTCTCCATCATAATAGTTGGCAAAATTTTGTTTATGGGGCTCAACAACAAACTTGCTCTCTTGTGGAGCAATGCACTGTTTGATAATGGTAAGAAGATGCAAATACTGTGTTAGATAATCAATAAATGCAAAAACAACATTCTCACCATGTGCTGAAAGTAAAGTGATGCATGAATACATGAATAAGTCCATGCTCCAAGGGAACAATGTTGTTGGCCTATGAAAATAGGCTCCTACCAACTCATAGTTCAATTCTTTGACATGATTATTGATAAAGACTCCTCCAATAATGTTGCTGCAATTTGGAAATTCCTCCCAAAATGGAAGTACTTCCTGTTCATCTAAGGCTAAGGAGTAGCCCCTTTGCACCACGATAGTGCCATCTCCTACCCCTGCAACAACATGAAACATGTGAGAGAAAATCTGCCCTTGCTCTCCCAAGAACATCCAAAGCAACAATAGTTTTTCTTGACTTCTCATACCTCCATCATACAAATCATGTGGTGAGGACATAATGATCATATCATCATAATGTATCCACACTCCTTGCTGCCCAATGATGCAAGTATCTTGCCAAGTTCTTTCCTCCCACATACCCTTAGAAAAAGGACATGTCTCATGATGGCCAAATTTTCTCAGGAGTATCCAATGAAGCTTTGCCTCTTGCTGCCTTGTGTCATAGATTTGCAAGTGGTTCACCAACCTCTTGCTCTCCACCCACATCCACTCAACCAATTGTGGATGTCCTCTACCATTCTCCATCTTGGGACTCCTCCAATGAGGGCTACCATCTTCCCAAATCAGTTTTCTCATCTTGCATTTCATAGGATGTTGAAATGCAACTCCTTGGAGATCTCCTAGAAAAGACCTCATACCCACAACCATCTTGAATCCATCAAGATCCAAATGTGATGAGGGCAAAACCTCCTCAAACTGAAGAACTTTGCACTCCATGTCATGTTGAAGTGCACCTCCAATGAGATCCCTCCATGAGATCTTCTCCTTATCTATGGTCCCCCAAAACCAGTAAGATCTTGGACTTGTAAGTAGAAGTTTCTCTTTGAGCTATGGAATTCTCATTGAGAAAGGGTCATCTAGAAAGGAGAAAATGTTTCTCACTCCAAGATGTCTACCTTCTGTCATTCTTTCCTCCAAGTCTTCAAACCCCAACCTCAAGTGTGGTATGCAATCCAAGAATGGCTCATGAGGATGATGGTTTATCTCTCCCTTGAGTGATTCAAGGTTGCACAACGCAGTGAAATTTTGTTGCTCTAAATCAACAGCATGCAATGATATAGACCCATCCATAATGTTTGCTGAAATGATAAGAGATGGAAACTTTGGCATACCTTTGGGAAACTTGGAAGTATCTTGTATGGCTGTAAGGTCTTCCTCCTCCAATGTGTTGGCTTCTCCAACTGTTGAAGATGAAGGCTGCTCCTCCATGACTGTGACAGCATTGGTATATGCCTCTGCAATTGGTGGTGAGGGTTTCTCCCTCCTTCTGCCAAATTTCCTGATCATCCTTCAAGAAAACTCAACAAGAGTAGATACCCTTGCATGGCTCAAATGGCTGAACCACCAAGTATTAGCTTCACCTTCAAGGTGCAGCGCTGCAATTTCTATAGCCTCTCTCTCTACTATTGGATGTAGTAGGAAGAATGCTTCTAGCTTCATCACCCAAGCCTCTGTTACACACGTGAGTGGTCCATAAAAAGTGGACAATAGAAATCTATTGCCTCTCATTATCCCATAGCTGTAGGGTCTTCTTTCCTCTCTCAGCTGAATGAACTGTGGTAAAGCTAGAGTCTCCTTGGAGGCTCTAGATTTAGCTTTGTATTCAGCAAGGTATTCACTTAGAATTTCAAATTCCAAGTGTTCTTCATGCTTCCTGTCTTCTTCCCTTTGAGAATAGGAAGTGCATGGCTCTTCCTCTTCTTGAAAGCCTCTAGGAGTTTCACTGCAACTCTTTTTTTTTTTTTTTTTATCTCATTAACCTCCTCGGAGAGGTCTTTCTTGGATCTGAAAAGTGATGAGAGCAAGCTCATTCTTTTCATCATCTTGATTTCTTCTATCTTTTTATGGCTGAAACTCATAAGCTGAGCCAAGACTATGCTCTGATACCACTGTAATATCCCAAAATAGGAAAATCTACAATGTTAGGAATATCTTATAGTATTCCCAAATTGGAAATCCAGCAATACATAAACATAAACTGGAGTAGCAGTGATAAACCAACTCATAAAATGTAAGAAGAACTCATAGCCATCTTATTAATGTTACAGCGGCATAATGTGTACAAGATCTTGAGGAAATGATAACTCAAGTTTAGGCAACCCAACCTCAAAGGAACATGTACAAAAAATATGAAATACACTGCTATACAGAAAAATGCCAAGGCTATGACTGCGCAGTTTATAAGAGGCACTGCGACAGAATGAATGTCAATACATAGATGTAGAAATATATGGCTCAAATAATGTGGGGAGCAAAGCTATAACCCCTGAAAAACAATGTCAAGTCAATCCTAGAAGGATTGGCTGAAATATACACAATAGACAAAATGCCGGAGTTGCAATCTCAAAATTGAGTAGCAGCTGCAACTCAAGAAATGGATGAAGATAACTGAAGATGCTGCATATGATAAATGGATCTCATCCAATGGATCTTTCAGGTGAAAGGCTAATCCAATCACTAAAGTTCTCACCCTCCAAACTAGTAATGCAAACCCCCACTGCAAATACTCTCAGAAATAATGCAGTCAAGGAGAGGGACTACGCTGTAGGTGATGGAAAATGCTTGGCCTGATGCCAAAGATGTGCAATCAGCTCCTGAATCTTCTTCACTGACTTCCCAGAGGAATAGAAGCTCCCTCCTCTGAAAGATAAGCTCTAGAAGTGGTGTTGTGGAACCCTCTAGTGCAACACCCTGCAACACAACGTTTCCTACTACAGGAATAACGTTGTCGCTGAAGGAGGTAGCTTGGCCTTGAGCCTGAATGTGGAGAAATGAAGTACAAATCCCTCAAGAGGCCTCCCAAGAAGGGAGAGGGATTCCTAAACAGGAATTCCTTGTGCTAAGCAGCACAACAATCTCAGTTAAACAACTGGAGAAAGCAAATAGTCATACATACCAAAATCCAATATTCAATAACATATCCTTCTATCGCTGCCTTGTCCTCCCTTTATACAAATGAAAGCCTTCTTGCCTTGGCCCCCACACATTAGGGTTTCTTCCACCAAATGATCTCTCTCCCATTCATATTGCGCTGTCTTTCAAAGTGATCTACTCTTTCCATGGCAGCGCTGTTGACTTGGTCAAACTTGACCTTGTCCTCATGCATTTGCCCATTTTCACACTTGAGGGTGCAAAATATAGCTACTCTGATGATCCCTTTCACATTATGAGGGATTTTATTCCTACTCATGAGCCTCCTTACCCATTTATTCACCTCCTAGATGATATAAGCAAAATCAATGTCCCAATTAGCTTCATGTTAATTTTGGGAACATTACAGAGGCCTATTTGTAATTGACAACATTAGTATTATTGACATTTTCTATCATCCAACATTGTTACATTGTCACTTTGCATTCAAAATTTTTATTTCATCATTTTTCATGATTCAAGTTATCAATAGTCTCTATCACCTAAAAAATTTAGGTACTTAAAGTAAATTTAAAATTAAAATCATTAGATTAATTTTAGAAATATTTAGCATATTTAAAATGATCAGAATAATCAAATGTTCAACGAATTTGGTGTGATTTTTCACGACTAAACCTAGCCTAGATCCATGTTATCCCCAGATCGATTAAGCGCCAAGAAGGATCAAATCTCTCAAGGCGCAAACCTTTCCTCAAGTTTTGCAGTCAAAAAAGAGGTTTGCACCTCAAGAGATTTGATCCCTTTCAGCACTTGATAGATACAAAGTTAAGATAGATCTGACACTTGCACAAAGATGTTGTCTAAACATTGGAGTTTTTTTTTGTTGGAATCTAGCCAATTTTTTTTCACCAAAATCTTAATCTTTATTGTTTAACATTGGTTTTTGAGTGTATATAAATTCAACACCTTGCAAAACCTCCTTAAACACCTTTGAGCACTCAATTATGAAAGATTTAAAACTCAAGTGTATTTCCAACAAATTCTTATATAATTATGAAAATTTAAACCAAAAAATTCACAAAATATCCTTCCATAAACCACTCTGTTGCACACATTGCACAAAACAATATGAACATTATTTATGGCTAATGGCAAACAACAATGGCTAATCTCCAGATAAGTGATTTGTGTTTACGAATCCCAATGAAAGAATAAAAGCTTAAATAGTAATCGATATATGCACAGCTATTGCTATTTCACGTGACTACTCACAATCGATATCACGGACTTCGTCACTCCGTGCTCCGTCCAACCAGAATATATATAATGAAGCATTTTTATTATTTTTAAATATAGAGCTTGAATCTTTTAGGACAGCCTGTCACATTCACGGGAAAATGACCTTCACGCACTAACCAAAGTAAAAATCAAAAGCATTTTTATTATTTTTAAATATAGAGCTTGAATCTTTTAGGACAGCCTGTCACATTCACGGGAAAATGACCTTCACGCACTCACCAAAGTAAAAATCAAAAGCAGTAATCTAACCGTTAAATCAAAAGCAGTAATCTAACCGTTAGACGTTTTAGTTTTGTTCCGTTAAATCAAAAGCAGTAATCTGACCGTTAGACGTTTTAGTTTTGTTCCGTTAAATCAAAAGCAGTAATCTGACCGTTAGACGTTTTAGTTTTGTTCCGTTAAATCAAAAGCAGTAATCTGACCGTTAAATCAAAAGCAGTAATCTAAGAAGTTTTAGTGTAGTTTGGAAGGAAGAAACACTCTAAAAAAGTTTGGGAAGAATGAGGGGAAGAAGTTTTAAAAAGCTTACAATGAAATGGAAAAACATTTCATTTTGGAATGTGATAAGAAAATGATTAAATTGCAAAATACTAAAAACAGATAGCTCCATATATTATTCATTAATATATTAATTTCATTCTGATAGTCTTATATATTATTTTTAATCTAGTACACATTAATTTCATTTTCATTTTGGAATGTGATTCATTCAAAGACATAAAAAAAATTTACAGGAATTTGTTAGCACTATTTCTTGGCATTGTTTTTCAGCTAAAAGATTGTTTTGTTTTCAATTGACATAAGTATTCATCAATTTGAATAAGAAAATGATATTTTTTGACATTATCTTTCAGTGAAGAGATTATTTTGTTTTAAATTGAGACAAATATTCATCCATTTAAATAAGAAAATGATTAAATTGCAAAACATGAAAACCGATAGTCTTTGATGACTGATCCATATATTATTTTAAGTTAGTAAACATTATTTCATTTCGTACAATTTTACCTTAAATCGGACACCGATTAATGGAAAACCCAATTGAGTTATCGTCATTACACAACAATGTTATGATTCCAGTATTTTAATTTGTCACGCAACGAAGCTAAGGACGATCAGCTAACAATTCATTGTCTACCATTTTCAAACTCAGCTCACAAATAAACACAGTTTAGAAACCTGCAAATAGGAATAGAAATGTCTATACAAACAGGTTTTTATTTATTATTCAGTGAAAAAACCCTTAACTCTGAAACATGGTGGCAATGAGGCCTGGAAGTTGCTGTATACAGATTCTAAAAGCAGAAATTGAATATAACAAAATACAGAACAGAAATCATATCAATAGGAGACAGAAGTGTGGACACATCATTCATCTTGTTTGGTAGGGGAAAAAGAAACTCTATTCTCCTGGGGGCGAATACCAGAAGCAGGATGAGAAGGGGAACGAGTAGGTGAAGCATCACTGGAACTGGACCATTCGGGGCTACTGTGTGGATGTATTTCCTCGCCGCCATTTCCTTTTTCGTTTTCTTTTGCGGCCCCGCCGCCATTGTGGGCAATCTGTTTTTCGTTTTCTTTTGCGGCCCCGTCGCCATTGTGGGCAATCTGTTTTTCGTTTTCTTTTGCGCCCCCGTCGCCATTGTGGGCAATCTGTTCCAGAGGAGTAACGCCGGCCGCATCCCTCCTGCTGAAAGAGAGAGAAGCCCTGTGCAAAAGGAATTTGCCAGTGGGAGGAACCCAGATGTTGAGAATGCCCTGAGGACGACCGGAGGGTCTCCTCACCTGAACGGCAAGGCACTGAATGGGGTTGTCAGAGGGTTTAGCAGGGTCTCCTCCCGTGAGAAGCTCCGAAATGAGGATCCTGGCGGTGCCTACGAGCCTGTCCCTGATATGACTGTAGCTGTAAATTTCCACCGTGATAGCCGCCAACACATTGGAGAGGAGCTCGTCGTCTGTTGTGAGGAGCAGCTTCTCGTTCCAGGTGGGGTTTATTACCCCCTCCTGGTCGATGCTGGTGGAGGCCTTGTGGTCAGGGTCCATGTATGCCACCGCGTAACATCTCATCTTCTTCCCGATTCTCTTCACATTTTTCAGGTCTTCAGCCGAAATGATCATCACCTCTAGTTCTCGCTTCTTTGGCTCCGAAACTTCATGCCTTCTATGGTTCATCGTGTGAGCTCGAATACCCACAGAGTAATAGCACAGAAAAGAAAAGGATAATGGGTAAAGGCCAACCCCAACACACACACATATATATATATGTGTGGGGTAGCTAAGGCGGAGCACACCCGACCTCTGGTTGATGACAGTGACTGCCTCGATTAAAAAACAATAGTGAACTGAATTATTGTCATGACACTCAATGCAGTCATGTCTGGCCAGCTCTCACCCTAGCTTGATACCGCCTCATTTTATTCGATACTATATGTGTGACTCTATGTACTAAATATAAGAAAAGCTTAGTCAATTTCAAAACATTTAATTTTGAAATATGTAATTTTTAAAATAAACTATATTGGCATTTAATTTTGAAATTGTAATTTTTTAATTTGTTAAATGTACTTTTTAATAGAGCTACTATAATTTTTTTGAAATTAGGCTTTTCATTAAGAGGCAATACAAGTGGTGGTTCGTTGTGCTTTTTGTTTACATGAAACCATACCAATAACACAAGTTAACTAACTTAACATAGGTTAACTAACTTAAGATTACATATGTTGTGCTTGGTTGGAAGGTCAGGGGGATTGCTTGAGAGACATTGCAACTATCAACATGGCGGGAGCTCTTTTAGAGAACATGGCAACGGGTGAAGGAGGACAAAGATTAACACAAAAGATTTGGTCATGTCCTGAGGAGCACTTTGGCCTCCTTTCAAACTTATATAAATTTTCATGGTTTTTTACAAATTTGAGACACGACTTTATTGCAACTGAAGAGGAACTAGATATAAAGCCACTATATCAGATATAAAGCCACTATGTCGCAAGTGCATAAGGACGAGAAGGTCATAGTCAAAGGGACGATGAACTATTTACTAATGGAGTAGTTGTAGATTGTGTATGAGCCAGAGCAAAGAGAAGTATATCTGATTGCAACATTAGCATAACGAAACAACACGATGTTGTAGAACAATTTGAAGCCAGAGGAATATAAAACAAGAGAAAATAAACCAGGAAGAACACTGAAGGAAAATATAAAGGAACTACGACAGATTACTCAAAATCAATCATCAAGAATTACAAGGTTGGATTCAAAGAAGAGCGAAAGAAGGGAACCAATGGAGCACAAAGGAACAATGATACTAACATATTCTGGTTTTTGACAATAATTTGTTTGTTAGATTTTTGCGGGAGTACGAACAGTTTGAAGTAGTGGATGCTAAATTTTCATTTCAACGGTGGACTGAGGCTGGAATTCTCTGATTGGCGAGACTTTCCCGTTACAAATCCGAAGGTACAATTTCGCGGCAGGAATTAAATCTTCCTATCCCTGAGGATCCATTTGTACCATAGCACTCCTCCACTCCCCTGCCATTGCTTGACACTTGGTGGGGGTAAATTAGCCAACTAACTCTCTTGAAGTCGCTCCTTTATGATTCTAAGGCCATCTTCTACCTACTTGATACGGTCACCCTGATTTCTCAACACTTGTACATCATGCAGATGCCTCCATCACCAGATTCTGAGACCATAACACTTGATCGAAGTGGATGATAACACCCATCCTCTTTCGCACTCTGGCAGTGTTTCTTCCCCTTAGTCTGGTATTTCTCCTGGAGATTTTCAGACCTTCCATTGAAGTTCTCGCGATAACAAAGCCTCTCGACCATTGAAGGCGAATGACATTCCGAAGTCCTTGATTATGTTGTCAGATACATTTTGGGAGAACTTAGAGCATCTAAAAATACATGCTCTCCACGAAAGGTGGCAATTTACGCATCTATCAGGAGAGCAAATAAAACACTATATGTCGAATGTTTGGTTGCCAAAGCTTGGATATCAACCCCATATCATTTTACTACAAAATGGATGGGTATGTTACCATTTCTTAAGCTCGGAGGATGCTGAAATAATTCTCCACTCTCCCTGGGCTAAAGGTAGAGGATTCCTGCTTCTTCAATAATGGTAGGTTGGCTTTGACCCTTTCATGAAATCCCCCCAGCGGAAGGTTGTATGGGCTAAGACCTTGAGCCTTCCTTTAGAATTATGGATCTGCCCTGCCATTATAGACATAGCCAACTCTATTGGCAGATTTTACTATTGGGACGACAACAACTTGGGACTGATGGATAAGAAAATTGTCGAGATACTGGTTTAGGTTGATCCTGGAGGCAAAATCTCTTCCAGTCTGGACATTATATGGGGTTCTTTCTTCTGCAGTGTTACAATTGATTATTGGGGAATCCCCTACAGATGCTTCATCTTCCATTCCATTGGCTACCTGCGCGCTTCTTGTCCAGGTCGCATCTCTTCGATTCAACATTCCCAGTGGAGGCATTCAACCTATATTCTGTCGATACCAATAAATAATCAGTCGATTTATGAAGGTAATCCTATATCCCCTCTTGATTTCACTATGTCATATGTTGTGTCTTCCTCCATGCAATCTTCTCCTTGTAATTTATTGGTAGAGGCTAGAAATTTTTAGTCATTAACTTCTGATATTCCCCATTCTCCCGAAGCTCCTCCTTCTCTGTCAAGTCCTGCCCCTTCAATTGATAATCCTACCTCGGACCCCTTGAACTTGAATTTCATTCTGGCATCACCAATCTCCCCTTCTTCACTGGGTCGAGAACTTGAGGCACTATCAATCTCAGATTCTCTACCCCTTTCCATAAAAAAATCCTTCTTTCACTCTCAGATGGGATTTTGTCCTGGAACCTCTCCCCCCTCTTCCTCGACCGCTTCATCTATTCCTCAGAGGAAGAAGATACTTAAATATAAAAAAAAATATCTATAGCCCTCTTCAAGGACTCTTCACACCGCGAACTTGGCTTATCTTCTACTGATCTCCCTGCTTCTGCCTCCTTTGTTCAACCTGTCTTTAGATCAGACAATCTCATCCCTCCAGTTCCCCAATGATTGTTCTTTCCTACAATATAAGAGGACTGGGGGCCTCTCATAAATATGTCCACCTTAAAGGCCTTATTATCCGTTATCATCCTAATTTGATTCTGCTCCAAGAAACTATGATTTCCAAGGAAAGAACATGGGAAATCTTGCTCAAAACGTGTCCTGGTTGGCACGTCTGCACTTATAGTTCTTGTGGAATTTCCAGGGAATTGGCGGCGACCTGGAAGCCTTCCTATCTCAAATTATCGGCTTTCTTGACCTCTACATGCATTTTACTATCGATACTTTCTCGGGGCTCCTCCATGTAGCTTCATATCCTTAATATGTATGCACCCTATTCTGGTAGAAGGATTTTCTGGGAAAATGTCTCTAATTCTAACATTCTGGATTTTTCTTCTCTAATAGTAGCTGGGGATCTCAACTTAACATTAGAGACCAAGGATATTTGGGGGCAGAAATCGAAGGTTGATCACTTAGATTCTTATTTTAAATATCTTTTCTATTCCTTGTCTCTACGCGAGATTGCCCCTACAAGGATTGTTCCTACATGGAACAATGGTAGGACTAGTAGAGACTGCATTGTAAAGTGACTAGATCTCTTTTTTATTAAAGATATTTTGGTGGTGGGATTGACTGGATTATCCTCTTCTTTTATCCCTTCATTCATATCGGAGCACCTTTCAATCACTCACACTTGGAAAGGAGGAACCGGACATAAGACTCTCCCATTTAAATTTAACCATTCCTGGATGGAACACACAGATTTTTCAGATATGGTCCAACACGTATGATGAGAGCCTCAATCACATATCATTCAAATGGAATCCTTCTGCCATAAATATAATTTCCTGAAAAGGAGGGTTTTCACTTGGGTCAAAAAGGTAAAAGATGAAGAAAAATGACAACTAATCTAAATAGAGGTTGCACTATCGGTGCTTTTTGGTCTAGAAGACCCCATGTTTAACATAACTGACCGTAAATCCCAGATTATGGAACTGGAAGCTTGGAAGAGATCTTACTATAAATCACATGAAGTTAGCTGGAGATTAAAGAGTCGAACCTTATGGGTTGGCCGACGATAAGAAAATTAAGTTTTTCCATAGATTCGCATCTATGCGAAGGAAGGAGAATGGAATATGGAGCATACTAGATGAGGACAATTGCAAACACATAACTCAAAAGGAGATTGAACAGGTTGCGTTTTGCCATTATAAAGACTTCTACTCAATTAGAGATCAATCTTCCTAAGATCAAATGGATTTTATCTCCCTGTTACCATTGATGGTAAATGAAGAAGAAAATGTTGTTTTGGGCCAACCTGCTACAGTCGAGGAAATTGATAGGGTACTCCATGATTGTGCTAATGAAAAGAGTCCTCGCCCAAATGTTTGCGGGGTGGAAGTTTATTTGAATTACTTTGAAACCATGCCAAAAGATATTCTGGAGGTGGCTAAGGAATCTAGGGTGAATGGGCATATTTATGGAGCCATCAATGCTACATTTTTAGCAGTCATCCCGAAGTCAAAACATCATGACTCTTTTCAGGACTTCCGCACGATATCTTTATGCATTGTTGTTTATAATACTATATCAAAGCTCATAGAAAATAAAGTTTGATATTATCTGAACACAAACATCTCGCCAAAACAATTCGGATTCATTGAGGTGCGATAGATCCAGGACGGTGTGGCTACCACACAAGAATGTATACACTCCATTAAGGCGATGAACCTCTCGACATGCCTCATGAAAATTGATATCAGTAAGGCTTTTGATAGTGTAGATTGGGAATTCTTGTGATTGATTTTATATAAAATCACAGTTTAGATCCATAACACGAAATGGATCATGGCTTTTGTTATCTCTACCAACTTTGCTACTATCATCAATGGCTACCTTGCGTCCTTCTTTAAAGCCAATAGAGGATTGCATCAAGGGTGTACTTAGTCACCTATCCTCTTTATACTGGTAATGGAAGCACTAAGCAAGAATATCAAGGATTACATGGACTAAGGTTTGATTATTGGCATTAAAATGAAGTGACAAATCAACATCACTCACTACATGTTTGTGGATGACCTCCTGTTCGGAGGCACAATTTTTTTTTCTAGATTGGAATCATTTTAACAATATTCTAGACTCATTTGGTGCTACATATGGACTCTTTATTAATACCCATAAGTCAGAAATGATAGCCAATTAGTTGTACGAGGTCGTGATAGTACAGATCAGTCAATTATTTGGAATCTCTATCCGTCCAATGGACTCAGGTTTCTCTTACTTGGGCTTTCATATTAAACCAAATGCCTACCTGATATCTGATTAGGGATGGATTATCAAAAAGATTGAAAACGTGATCCAACCATTGGATACACCAATGGCATACATTGGGAGTCAGGATGATATTGATTAAGTCAGTTTTACAATCCATATCTATAATGCACCTTTATTCGTTACCCAAGGCCATGAATAAGAAGATAGATGTGATTCTGGCTAGATTCCTATGGTATGAGTCAGAGGAACAAATGAATATTCATCTAGGTCGATTTTCCTCCTTGGTTAATGATTAGGAGTTCATAAATTTTGCTCAAAATTCAAGGTTACAGGATTGGGTTTGAAATGGAAAACAGGTTCAGAACCAGATCGACCAACAGAGTGGGATCCAAATTGGTGGTTGTCATGGAGTCTTGAAATTTGCATATAGAATCGGGGATTGCACAATCGTGGAAATGTTGAAGGTGGAACGGGCAGTAAGAGCAAGCTGCAGAATGGAGCGATAGCGAGGAATGTGGATATAACACCAATCAACGGGATAGAACTCATTGTAGTTGTAGGACATCGCACGTCACACTGAATAGTGTTTACAATTAATAGTTTCACAAATAAAATTGTTTAACCTGTGACACAAAGTGAGAAGGCAGAGATATAACATGGATCGTCGGATCGAGAAACAAACCAACAATGGAAATTGCAGTACCCGAAAAGTGATTTCACAAATCACAATATTTAGAAGTTAAGAGTTAAGGCATCACAAGGTAAACTACATTGTTTGCGATGTGATCGAGAGGAGACACGTGTCAGTCAGAGCGATTGTGCACATATCACACATCAGCGGAGTTTAAGTTTATAATTAAGACATTGTAGGTTATGAATTTTAACATGCAATGCGACAAAATTACACATGTCAACACTGTGCACTTCGCAGGATTTAGGACTTATCGTTAACAGCTGAATGTTAAATCTGCGGGAGGCTGAAGTGCGATAAAATGTTAAAATTGTGATGTTGTGATGCGGCAACTCATCACAACTTCGCGTCGACAGTCGTATTGTTTAATACCGTTAAGGGTATGAGTTATAACCAACGATATACGATAGGGTCCCAACCTGCCAGCAGTTCCCGAAAGCTGTTTACATAGCATGTTCAAGCCAAGCCACCCGCCATGGTCAGAGCTCTAACCCGACAAAATCCAAACCACAGTTCATCTGAAACTTCAGTCACGAGCGTAGGTTCTGCTAACCGTCAAGCCTACTAATAGTTGGGGTGCGCATGTGACTACCACCCTAACCATAACATTAATTGCACGGATTTATTGGCGTAGCGGATAGGGGCATGCCAAATTTGGTGGTCATCCCTAATTTAACTCCAGTTAACTAGAGTTCTCCACATTTAGTGGAGTTTTCCTTGGAGATATTGGGAAAAAGTGTAGTAGGCTCAATTTTTGACCATTCTGAGTGAATGAAGAGTCATTCTTGACTAATTGGAGCATTCTGAAGCCATTGGTGTGGAGAAAACAACCATTAGAGCACTGTAACTACATGTAATAGAAATTTTTTGAGAATAATGAATGATGGAAAAGCCATTGGGAGATGGACCAGCAGATGTAGCCCAGGAGGGGTGAACTGCTTCATCATGCCTATTGTGTGAACTTCATCTGGTGACTTATTTATCTATTTTACATTGGTGTTCAGTGCTATTTAGGCTTATTTTATGCTTCTAATTCACTAAAGTTTATATATAGTTCATGGAAAAACTCCTTAATCCTTATGAAAACTAACGAACCAATTATGCACATGTTTTTAAAACTGAAAGACCCTTAGCACAAAAAAATTAATACAGTCATTTCATATCAAATGGTATCATAGCTAGAGTTTTTTCTATGGTGATGTTTAGTGCAAAGAATTGTTTAACTGTTTGCAAGTTTTATATGCTTACAAGGCTCAAGCTCAAAGGGGGAGAAGGCAAATTGGTGGAAGCAGGAGGGTCTCAAAAGTAGCCAAAGCAAAGGAGAGAAATATTGCTTCTATCTCCACCACCTAGTTCACCTCCTAAAGAAGCAGAAGCTCCATTAAGCATGCCTCATGAGGAAGGAGAAATTCATGAAGAAGTTGACCCTAAGGAAGAAGAAAGAGTGTTTAGGAAATAATTTCTTAACATGACTGAGATGGTTATAATTCTTTATCAAGAAAGGAATGAGAGACTGGAAGGAGAAGGATCTAAACTCCAAAAGGAAGGATGAGGATCTTCAGGAGGTCAACATGATGAAGACAAGTCAAATAAGGGAAATGGAGGAAATGGAGGCAATGGAGAGCCACCATCTTCACCCTCATCATCATCACCATCATCTTCTACCTCTTCTTCAGTACATCAACCACACAAGTCCAAGAGCACTGGTAAATCTCCTTTTTTAAAAGTTGATGTTAAGTTCGAATTGCCAATGTTTAATGGTGAAGTAAATGCAGACAAGATAGATAATTGGATTCAACAATTGGAGGACTATTTAAGAATACAGAACCTTCAAGATGATTATCCAATAATACAATTAGCTTCTTTGAGAATGGAAGATGCAACACTTGTTTGGTGGGAAGCCAAGACACAGGAGGAAATCAAGAAGCTTGGTAAGATTATTCTATCATGGTCATATTTTATTGCTACTATTAAATGATAGTTTTATCCATTAGCTCAAATGAAAAAAGCCATCATGAACTGGTAGAAATTTAGGCAGTTAAAGAGACATAATGTGCAATAATACACCCAGGAATTTAGGAGAAGAGCTCTTTTATTAGGGGTGGATTTGCAGAGCCAAGACACTTTGCTAAAGTACATAGGAGGCTTACATAGCCACCTAAAACATACTATTCTCATGTTTAACCCCACCAGTCTAGATGAAGTTTGTGTTTAGGTCACACATCTAGAAGCTAGAGGGAAGAACATTCCTGAAGAGGGTAGGAAGAAACCTTTTGAGGGTAAAGCCAAGAAGAAAACCCCAAAAGGTAAAAACAAAAAGAACGCATCTGTTAAGAAAGAGGGAGAAAAAGTGACTTGTAAACATTGTTCAAAATAAGGCCATGATGAAACTCTTTGTTGGAAATTACATCCAGAATTGAGGCCAAAGAAACCCAATAACAAAGGGAAATAGAAAATTGCTGCTACAGCTCAACATGACGTAGGGTTTGATTCAGGTGGTGAGACTAAAATTACATCCATGGGATTGAATAACATGAAGGGAAAATAAATTGAAACTAAACCCAGTACCATTACATCAAACTGTCACATAAACACTCTAAATGAAGAAGAAAGAATAAAATTGTTTCATGTGAGGGTCATATCCAAGCATACCAAGATTAACACTCTGTTTGACAGTGAGTCACAAGAAAAATTAATCTATGAAGATTTGGTCAAAAAAATTAACCTTGAGACCATACCACATCCAAAACCATATCCAATGGGTTGGATTTGTAAGGATGAAAATCTACAGGTTACAAGGAAATGTATATTGAGGTTTGCAATCACTGTAAGATTTGTTGACACAATTGAATTAGATGTGGTTCCGCTTGACATAATTGGTATTGTATTAGGGAGTACTTAATTCTATGATAGGAAAACGATCTTCTATCGCCATGAGAACAAGTATCATTTATTCAAAGATGGCAAGGATTTCATTGTTAGAGCACACTGCAAGAAGACAAATATTGCTTTGGTAAATGTTGGACAGGTAAAGAGGCTGGTAAATTCAAGTAAGAATTTTGTTCTTCTTATGATTAAGCCCAAATATGATATTAATCATGAATATTTTGAGGGATGTGATCCTAAGTTGAAATCAAAATTACATGATGTGTTTAATGGGCATCATGAGATGTTTCAGGAGCCAACAAGATTTCCTCCAAAAAGGGAAATTCAACATGAGATTCAGTTGCAACAGGATTGTCCTCTTCCAAACATCATTATGTATCGCATGTTGATAATGGAGAATGCTGAAATAAAGAGGCAAATCAAAGAGATGTTGGATAAAGGTATCATAAGGCCAAGCACCTCGCCATGCGGTTCACCCATAGTCTTGATACCAAAGAAAGATGGGACTTGGCGCATGTGTGTAGATTTTAGAGCTTTGAACAAAATTATGGTAAAAAATTGCTACCCACTCCCAAGAATAGATGATTTGCTTGATCAGTTGAAAGAAGAAATTTTTTTCACTAAGTTAGATTTACGAAGTGGATATCATAAAGTAAGAATTACAGAAAGTGATATATGGAAAACTGCATTCAAAACCGAACAAGGACTCTTTGAGTGGCTAGTTATGCCTTTTGGTTTATGTAATGCACTGACAACCTTTATGCAGTTTATGGATAATGTTTTGTGACCATTCCTTGATGAATTTGTTATTTTGTACTTATATGACATTTTTATTTTTAGAAAAACAAGAGAATATCACGTCTTGCATGTAAATAGAGTGCTTGATATTTTGAAGAAAGAGAAATTGTTTCTTAAGATGTCAAAATGTGAGTTTGGAAAGACTTCTTTGGTATATTTGGGACATATTGTAGGAGAAGGAGAATTGAGGATTGATCCTTCTAAAGTGGAGGCCAATGTGAATTGGCCCACACCCAAAACAGTTACCAAGGTAAGAAGTTTCTCAGGTGCAACTCAATATTCGAGGAAATTTATTGCTAACTTTTCTTCCATCGCAACTCCTATGCATGCAGTGACAAGTGTGAAGAAAGGATTCCAATGGGGAGGAAAATACCAGTAAGATTTCGAAGCTTTAAAAAAGACAATATCAGTTTAGCTCCAGTCCTTTCATTACCAAATTTGAGACATCCATTCGAGATACAAACCGATGCTAGTGACTATGCCATGGGCGTAGTCCTTTTGCAGCATGGTAAGCCTATCACCTTTTATTCAAAAAAATTTAACGGTGTTGTGACTAATTATCCTACATATGACAAAGAAATATATGCGTTGGTACAAAGTGTCAAGAAGTGGAAACAATACTTGATGGCTAAAGAGAATATTGTACACATCGATCACCAACCATTACAGTAATTGCAGTCACAAACAAAATTGCAGCAATCAAGACATTTCAGGTGGATGGGATTTCTTCAACAATTTCACTTGGTTATAAGGTACAAAAAAGGTATATTCAATAAAGTTGCAGATATGCTTTCGAAACCAATCATTAGTGCTTATACTTTACTCAAAAATGATTCTATTGTACATGAGAGTTACATAGAACAATATGCACATGACGTTGATTTCAAAGATGTGTATGCTAGTTTGAGTGAAGGGAATCAAGTTGGAGAAAGATATTATTACATGCATAACAATTTTCTGTTTCACTTGGGAAAGCTATGTATTCCACAAGGAGAGAGGCTAAGTGTCCTGAGAGAGGCTAATTCTTCTCTTATTGTTGGACTCTTTGGTGTAAGAAAAACAATTGCACATCTACAGAGGTATTGTTATTGGTCTCGCATGATAGATAGTCTATCACGTTTTATAAGAGGTTGTTCTATGTGTGCAACAAGTAAGCCTAGTAATAGGAAGCTTGGATTGTACACGCCACTACTGGTACCATCAAGGCCATGGGAGAGCGTCTCCATGGACTTTGTTGGAGGTCTACCTATGTCAAGAAAGAAACATGATTATAGCCTAGTAATAGGAAGCTTGGATTGCACACGCCACTACCGGTACCATCAAGGCCATGGGAGAGCGTCTCCGTGGAATTTGTTGGAGGTCTGCCTATGTCAAGAAAGAAACATGATTATATTTTTGTAGTTGTGGATACTTTCAGTAAAATGTGTATGCTTATGCCATGTAAGAAAACCATTACTACTGAACATACTACTGAATTTTATTTTCAAAATTTTTGGGTTCATTTTGGATTGCCCACTTCTATTGTTAGTGACAGGGATTCCAGGTTCGTTGGGAATTTTTGGTCAAATCTATGGAGAATTATGGACACAAAATTGAAAAAGAGTACCACTTTTCATCCACAAATAGATGGAAAAACTGAAGTGGTGAACATAAAAGTTGTGCATCTATTGAGAGGATATTGCAGCAAACATCCTAAGTTGTGGGATGAAAAACGAAATTACATTTAGCACATTTACAACCGGGCAAAACACTCTTCAATACAAACCTCACCTTTTGAAGCATTCTTTGGGTATTTTCCAAAATCGTCATTAGACTTCATCTTTGGGAAGGATGTTGCAATTGATGGCCATAGTGATATTGATAAGGCTCGAAATTTCATTGAGCAAATTCATATGATACATCAACAAGTTCAAGAACAACTTGAGAAAAGTCAAAGAAAATACAAAGAGAGGCATGGCAAACACTAGGTTGATCACAAGTTTCAAGAGGGAGATGAGGTATGGTTGCACATTAACAAAGGAAGGATGCAAGGGGAAGGTAAAAAACTCAAACCCATTCGCTATGGTCCTTTCAAGATCATAAAAAAAGTTGGTAATAATGCATTCCAACTTGATTTTCCTTCTTACATGCACATGTATTCAGTTGTTAATGTTGAAAACTTACGCTTGTTTGAGCCTCCTTCCTTTGATCAATGATCAAGGAAGTGATGTTCAACTACCTTCTATTGAATATTTCTCGCCAGAATTTCTAGATGAGCTCAAAGAAGATACAATTCTTGATAGGAGGACAAGAGCATCAAAGAGGGGAAGTGTTGACTACCTTCGATTTAGGCTCAAAGGCCCTAAACCAAGCAAGGAAAAATGGATGGAGATTGGAAAGGTGAGGGATTTGTAGCCTCATATACTGAACAGTTAATCAAGTCTTTTGGGGTCCAAAAACTTCCCAATGGGGAGGAATGATCAGGAGTTCATAATTTTTTTTTGAAAAATCAAAGTTACAGGATTGGGTTCGAAATGGAAAAAAAGTTCAGAACCAGATCGACTAGCAGAGTGGGATCTGAATTGGTGGCTATCATGGAGTCTTGAACTCTGCATATAGAATCAAGGATTGCATAGCCGTGGAAATGTTGAAGGTGGAACGGATAGTAAGAGCAAGCTGCATAATGAAGAGATAGCGAGGACCATGGATTTGACACCAATCAACGGGAGAGAACTCATTGTAGTTGGAGGATATTGCACATCGCACTGAATAGTGTTTACAATTAAGAGTTTCTCAAGTTAAATTGTTTAACCTTCGACGCGAAGTGAGAAGGTGGAGATATAACGTGGATCTTCGGATCCAGAAACAAACCAACGATGGAGATTGCAGTACCTGGAAAATGATTTTGAAAATTGAAATATTTAGAAGTTAAGAGTTACGGTTTTGCAAGGTAAACTAAATTGTTTGCGATGCGATCGGGAGGAGACATGTGTCAGTTGGAGCGACTATGCGCATATCACGCATCGATGGATAAGTTTATAATTAAGACATCGCAGGTTATGAAGTTTAACATGCGATGTGACAGAATTACATGTGTCAGCATTGCGCACTTCACATGATTTAGGACTTATGTTAATAGCGAAATGTTAAATCTGCGGGAGGCCTAAGTGCGATAAAATGTTAAAATTGTGATGTTGCAATGTGGCAACTCATAACAACTTCACGTTGGCAGTCGTATTGTTTAAAACCGTTAATGGTATGAGTTATAACTAGCGACATGCGATGGGGTCCCAACCCACCAGCGGTACCCGGAAGTTGTTTACGTAGCAAGTTTAAGCCAAGCCACTTGCCACGGTCAGAGCTCTAACCCAATGGTATCCAAACCATAGTTCACTTGAAACTGCAGTCACGAGCGGAGGTTCCGCTAAACGTCAAGCCCACTAACGGTTGGGGTGCGCATGTGGACACCACCCTAACCATAACATTAATTGCACGACTTTATTAGCGAAGTGGATAGGGGCACGCCAAATTTGTTGGTCAACCCTAATTTTACTCTAGTTAACTGGAGTTCTCCACATTTAGTGGAGTTTTCCTAGGAGATATAAGGAAAAAGTGTAGGAGGCTTAATTTTCGACCATTCTGAGTGAATGAAGAGTCATCCTTGACTAATTAGATCCTTCTGAAGCCATTGGTGCAAAGAAAGCAACCATTAGATCACTATAACTACATGTAATAGAAAAATTTTGAGCATAATGAAAGATGGACAAGTCATTTGGAGCTGGACCAACAGATGTAGCCCAAGAGGGGTGAATTGCTTCATCATGCCTGCTGTGTAAACTTCATGTGGTGACTTATTTCTCTGTTTTACACTATTGCTCAGCATTTTTAGGCTTATTTTATGCTTCTAATTCACTAAAGTTGATCTATAATTCATGGAAAAACTCCTTAATCCTTATGAAAACTAACGAACCAATTATGCACATGTTTTTAAAACTAAAGGACCCTTAGCACAACAAAACTAATATAGCTATTTCAGATCACTCAAAGCTGTATATTGTGGGGTATGGGGGATTCTTGATACAGTATCATTCAACAAATCCCTTATATATAAGAGTCTGTGGAGAGGATTGACTGGTAAGGGCATCTGGTCATTGATTATTAGAGGAAAATATATGGATTACAAAGAACTCAAAAACGGAGATAATTTATCAGCTACATCCTCATACATATAGCGTATTATGATGCAAAATAGGCACTGGATTTTTGGGGGACTATGCTTGGAGGTAGGTAATGGCCATAGTACTAGTGCAGGCCTAGACATCATCAAAGGGATTTTGGGTAAACATTCTCTGTCGGCACCTTTTCTCCAGCATCTTCACGACAAAGGTATGTTTTCTATATATGACATTGGGTCTGACAAGTCTTCTTTTTCCTCACATTTAAACATGGCTTCGGGATGTAGACTTGGAACTAACAGGTCCAATGGCAACATAATGGGTAATTATATTATGCAGATTGAGGCAACGAGAATACACCTTACAAATGAAGGATATCATCTGACATAGATTGGAAAAACCAACAATTCCCAAATTTCAGTTAGCGATACTTACAAGCAAATCACCAACTCTATTCATGATTCAACAATACCTCATTGGTTCAACAAGACATGGAAATGGGGGATCCCACAGAAATTAACTTGTTTTGGTTGGTTAGCCCTCCATGAAAATATTCTCACATGGGGAAATCTAATATGAAGAGGTTTCCATGGCCTTGGAATATGTTCATTGTGTATGCAAAGCTCCGAAGAGGTGTCACATCTCCTTATTAACTATCCTTTTTCTACTAAGATATGGAAATTTGTCCTACTCCATTTTCAGATTGATGGGAATTGGACCCATATTTTCCTTGAGGAATGTTTTAAACTATGGTTCACTACTCATCATGAGTACTTTTCCTTACTCTTATATATCATACGGGGTATCTGGAAATGTAGAAATAGAAGGATTTTTGAATAAAAAAAGGTAAGTTTCAGATATACTGCAATGGGGATTATTTCGTATTTCGCAGAAGTGGGACCAAAGAAAATGTAGAAATTTTTAAACACAATAGTGTATTTTCGGATTCTCCTGATCTAAAAAATTAATCTTATGTTAAATACATAATCCTTCCACTTAATTCTTTGCAGAAATTAAATCGCCAATTGCAAAACACATCTGAAGCAAAATCAAGCGCACATAACAAGATGTTTTACTGGGAAAGCTTAAATCTAAAAACCCCAAATATAATATATTATGTATATCAATGGATCATGAAACAATCTCATATATCTCATACAAAGCTCAGCTCATAAAGCTCTCAGTACAATATGCAATCGTCTCACACTGTCTTGTAGAAATTTGCACCTCCATGCACCAATTTCTTGCCTCCTGACAGCCTGCCTCCACTACGCAATCCCTGCTGAAGAAGAACCCTGAATGAATTCGACCTTACCTTGCCTTGACTCCGTAATACTCATAGGCATCTCCAATGTGTGTGTGGATGCATTGAATGCTCCACTATAGTCACAACGGATAGTCCATCTCACCCTTTCACCTATCTCTCCACTGGGTCTCCACTAGATCTGACATGCAAGTAGTTAACTGTTGTATTTCTTCAGTTGCAAGTAAGACACTACTTTTGAATTAATTAACTAATTAATTCACTCATATTTCTCTAGTGTATGTTTAGTTACAACTAGCACAACTGAGTTTAACTCACTGAACTGAGTTAAACTAAATAACAACTCACATAACTACTCTTCCAACTCTGTTACAACTTGCCACTGTTAGTTATAACTAAGTCCTCCATGCATGAGTCACCAACCACCGTAGGAATTCGAAATTTCTTCAATCCACTGATGTGCCACGTCTGTTCACTGAAATAAAGTGCTCCAAAAGAATAAGTTACTATTTATTGTCTGATTATTATTAAGGGATAATAATAATCGACATGCATTCTATTTTTAGATTTGCGCTCTATAAATAGACTTCGCCCATATTCTAAAAATAGAAACTTATCTAAAGATATAATTTTCTCAACCATCTAGAATCAACCTCCAGCTAATTTTAGAATATGCTTACCATTCTAAAAATAGAGATACACCTAAAAATAGGCTGTGTGGGCCCCACCTAGTTTAGGTGCTTATTTTTCACTAGGATCAAGGATGATGTTTCCCGATGCCTCTTTCACTGTTTCTTGTTGCAATATTCAACGCTCCCTCTCAACAAGAAAGGATTGTCTTTGCATGCGCCTTGCAACTCCATGCATCTGCCCTGCAATACTTGCATGCAACACTTCCGAAACTGAATAGCCTCCAAAAAACTCAATCAGTCTAATGCATCTGTCATCAAAGTCTTCTAACTTTTGCTTAGCTACTGCACATGTCTTCAGGAACCATTGTGTTGTTGAACTCTGCACCCATGCACTCTGCACTTGCTGTCAACTCTGATCCGCGCTCCAATATCTGACACTGTCACTTTGATCTGATTGCATCAATCCAACTGATCATGGTACTGCTGCTCTATGGGCGCCTCGTAGCTAGGTTCAATTCATGAGATCCACACCATCTCAATGAATCCTGCCCAGAAATCTCTTCTCAGGATTACTCATGCATGTCGCCCCACCTCTTACCTGGTGGTATAGCTGGATGCACTCCCTCTGCCCATTTGGCACGAAATTTCTCTGCATGAGTGGTTGATCCCAATCCATGATCCTCTGCATGTGGCTACGCCACATCTTGAGGTTCACTCTTACCTGCACGCAAATCCAGCTCCTTCTCAAGCTTCAATTGCATGGATTTCTCACACTTCCCAACAATAGGAAGCTTTGTAGAAATCCCATCTACTTCAAGTCTGTAGAAATTCTTCACTCGAATCCCAACCTTCTTGGCTTGCCCTGTTGCTTTGTGTCGCAGAAAAACTTTTCCTTCACTAAAGACAACATCATAGCCTCTATCCTCTAACATTACGTCTGAGATTAAATTCTTCTTTAAACCTGGAACATGCACAACATCTTTTAGATGAAAAAGTTTACCTGACGCCCTCTGAAAGGTAATGGTACCAATTCCAGTCGCACTATATCGTCCATCATCGCCCAAATCAACATGCATATGGAGATATTTCTCCACCAAGTCACTAAACAATTTTTCATCTCCCGTCATGTGAAAGGAAGCACCACGATCAAAGTACCACCCCAATCCCAATGGACTAGACACCATGAATGCAATAAATGAGAAGTCAAGCTCAAATTACGAGGCAAGAGCCTCACCAGCTGCAACCCCAGCAACCATCTTGTTCTTCTTCTTAAGTGGACAATTTTTGGCAATATGTCCAAACTCGTGACAGTGAAAACACTTCACTTTGGACATGTTGTGCTCCTTGCCATCTTCACCGGTCTCAGATCTAGAATGGAATTTCTTCCCCTTCTTCTTCTTTGCCTTGGCAGCCAAAGCACAGTCCTCTTCATCATCATGCTTTGATGATGAGCCATCCCTAGTGTTGCGCCTTATCACCTCCTGCATTAGAGCCGACCAAAGTCGCTCCCAATCAAGCAGTTTTTCCCGTCCACTGACAGAGTCTTTATAACTGTGCCAACTCTTCGGAAGTCCAGGGAGAGCCAAGCTCACCAAATCATCATCCGCAACACTAATTCCTACACTCCCAAGCTCATCCCTACATTGGACAAACTTTTTCAAGTATACCAGAATAGTGTCGTTCTTCTCCATATTGATTTTTTTGAGTTTATTCTTCAGCGCCAATTTCCTATGGTCGCTGCTGCTTTGGAAAAGATCTGTCAAAGCCTTCCACATAGCATATGAAGTGGATTTCCCATGAAGGCTTGAAATAATATGGTCTTTTACACCTTCCAACAGAATCCTCCTCGCCCTTGCTACTTTCTTTTGCCATGCGTCAAGTACTGCAGCATCTGCCAAAGTAGGCTTAGGAACATCGCTATCGATGAACTCCTTCAAGCCATTATCTTCAAGCATCGCCTCCATCCTGTCCTTCCAGGCTATGTATTTGGAGTTACCCTCGAGTGCATACTCCAACCACAACCCATTGAAATCCATTTCAATGTTTACTCAACTGTCACACCAAGAAATTCTTGTAGCAAATTCGAATTGTCCACTAGCACAAAACTCATCACCGCTTCAATATTGCAATCTCCAGTGATTAACAATGCTTCGATACCATGTAGAAATTTATAAACACAATAATGTATTTCCTGATTCTCCTGATCTAAAAAATTAATCTTATTTTAAATACATAATCCTTCCACTTAATTCTTTGCGGAAATTAAATCACCAATTGTAAAACACATATGAAGCAAAATCAAACGCACATAACAAGATGTTTAACGGAAAAGCTTAAAGCTAAAAACCCCAACTATCATATATTATGTATATAAATGGATCATGAAACAATCTCACATCTCATACAAAGATCAGCTCATAGAGCTCTCAGTACAATATACAATCGTCTCACACTGTCTTGCAGAAATTTACACCTCATGCACCAATTTCTTGCCTCCTGACAGCCTGCCTCTACTGCACAATCCCTGCTGAAGAAGAACCCTGAATGAATTCGACCTTACCTTTCCTTGAATGCGCAATACCCATAGGCACATCCAATGTGTGTGTGGATGGATTGAATGCTCCACTGTAGTCATAACAGATAGTCCATCTCACCCTTTCGCCTATCTCTCCACTTGGTCTCCACTGGATCTGACATGCAAGTAGTTAACTGTTGTATTTCTTCAATTGCAAGTAAGACACTACTTGTGAATTAATTAACTAATTAATTCACTCATCTTTCACTAGTGTATTTCTAGATACAACTAGCACAACTGAGTTTAACTCACTGAACTGAGTTAAACTAAATAACAACTCACATAACTACTCTTCCAACTCTGTTACAACTTGCCACTGTCAGTTATAACTAAGTCCTCCATGCATGAGTCACCAACCACCCTAGGAATTCGAAATTCCTTCAACCCACTGATGTGCCACATCTATTCACTGAAATAAAGTGCTCCAAGAGAATAAGTTACTATTTTATTGTCTGATTATCATTAAGGGCTAATAATAATCGACATGCATTCTATTTTTAGATTTGCAATCTATAAATAGACTCCGTCCATCTTCTAAAAATAGAAACTTATCTAGAGATAGAATTTTCTCAACCATCTAGAATCAGTCTCCTGCTAATTTTAGAATATGCTCACCATTCTAAAAATAGACATACAACTATAAATAGCCTATGTGGGTTCCACCTAGTTTAGGTGCTTATTTTTCACTAGGATCAAGGATGATGTTTCTCGATGCCTTTCACTGTTTCTTGTGGAAATATTCAACAGAAAAATGAGATCAAACATAGACAGATTCACAAAAATGTACTATGGAATAAGTTTATGGTTGGTTTCTTTGATGGCGCATGCAACAATAGTCATTGTGGATGCAAATTCCTCATAGTAAGAGAACCTAGACAATATAATCATTTCTAGTGGGAGAGAGGTAAAGACACAAACAATCAGTCAAAAATTATTGTCCTATGGGGCCTTCTTCTCATGGCGCAATGACTTGATGTCAAGGACAGTCAGGTATTCAGTGACTCTAAAGTATGCATCGAATGGATCAAGGGACACTCCTTTTTATAACCTCCTATGATGACACATTGGATGAAACACATTAAAAGAATTGAGCTATCTTTTCAAAACATCTCATATGGACACATTTACCATAAACATAACACTATAGTAGATCTGCTCTCCAAAAGAGGTCTCTCTGGCACACCTGGGGTCATTCATTATGCTTCTTACAACTATGATTCCAGATTTGATTACGAAAGCATTCCTATCTCTTAAATGTCATATCCTTCTATCTGATCCATGGAAACCCTTGTGTATTTCCTTAAAACTACCATATTTTTGCAGAACTGTTAAATGTTAGTACGTTATCTGTAGAATTGTTTATGATTTCAAGAACAACTATAAAAGGTGGACTGTGCTTTTTGTAACAATCCGTACTGGATATATAAGTTAGAACAAGTTCCAAGAAAATGTACTCTCTTTTATATTATATAATAGAAAGCGTATTTTCTACTTTAAAAAAATGTTGTGCTTAATTAATGCTACTCACAAGAAAAATGGACTTTACCCACGTTCTCCCAATTACAAAACCGTGCTCTAATATACATAGCCCCATCTATTTAAAAAGAAAATTCCCATTCCTTAGTAAACACATACATTATGAATGTAATTGTCTTGGCAAAATGACCTGGTTAAAGCATGAAGCCGTAAACACCAATCGTGATGTTTTTGAGTGAGCCACCCACAACCCTGGCGAACCATTGGCCACGTTGGGCCACGAACAATGACAACCCCCGAACAATAACAAGCCAAGGGCTTCATCCTTGCAGCATTTTGAGAGGAACATGACTCTAGTGAAACGACAATAGATATGACCCTTATGAGTAAGTTTGTGTGGATTCCTAGCCATAGGTGGATGATGCCAAGGCGAGCCATGCCAATTATGTAGTTGACTCCACAACAGGAGGGAGGAAGCCAATTATTTTCCAAAAGGGAGCAGAAGCAATCTAGAGACCCCTTTAGAGAAGTTTGCGTATTGAGAGGGAGAATAAGACCTGATGGGAGAAGCGTAGCATGAGCGTAAGTTTGGAAGGCTAGCAGGCTCCTTCGAGCCACCAAGCAAAGACCATAAATGGAGCAGTACCAATGAGACGTGGAAAGAGATGCAAATGCACCACCTTTGAGAAGAGGCAATACAGACCCAAGGTCAGGCCAACATGGGAATACACCGCAATAAGAAGGAAGGAAGGATTGATAACAATGGACAAGCTTTTCCTTTTGATATAAAAGGACATTGATAACAATTTGAAGAGCTCAAGGCACTACCTAACTGAGGGAGCACACGTCCTATGACGAGATCATAATGCAGCGTGAGCAAGACGAGATCATGATGCAACAAGAGCAGGAGGAGATTATATACGGGGTTGCATAAAAGCTCGCCTCACCTGAGCATTTAAGCGAGGACAACCTAACTGAGCTTGAAGATTCTGTCGAACCAGGGGCCAATCATTCTTGCAGTTATAATAGTTAGATCATGTGTTTCTTTCTAAGAAGTTACTGTTCAAAATCAAGGGGGTAAAATATAATATGCTTTCATAGACTTATCAATCAAAATGAATCTCTTATCTCATAAACAAAAAGTCTCATATACCAATTACATCAATTTAATGTTTAGCTTACACGTAACTTTAAAATTAAATAATAATAATAATAATCATTAAAATAATAAATATCAAAATCATTAACCTAACATGAAAAATGCTACTATATTAAATCACTTAAAAAACAAATTTATTTTTATTCACTTATATGAATTAAAATAATAATAATAAATTTTAAAAATTATATATATATAGATTAACTATACTTAAATATATCAGTGACACACTCTTTACTCTATATTATTATCTTACCTAACTTTAAAAATAAAATAAATACAAATATGATATAAAAAAATATAGTTTAAAAGACGATTTAATCACAAATCCGCATATATAGTACAACTGATGATTTAATCACAAATCCATTCACAATAAGTTTCGGTGGACATGAAAGACCTAAAATATTTGAAGCTCTGAAAGCGTTTAAACCCTCAGCAATGCCTATGGATAATTCATAATAGCACAACAATAGAGGGTTTTACATTACTTTGGTGAGGTCCCTTAATATTTTAATTAAGGGATTAGTGTTTAAAACTTAGGTTTAAGTTATTCTTCAACCTAATATGAATTTTAAGGGGGAGAAATATATATTTTTAATTAATTTAAAAGGAGTGTTTTTTGAATTTATATAAGAAAGATATAAATTATCAAATTCTTTGATCACTACACTATCAAGTGGATGCCACATCATATCTCTTTCATATATGTATTTTTAAAAGGATTCTAGAGCATTCACAATTTTATTTTTAATTAGGACTTTTGTATAATAAAGTCTTAATCTTAATCTAATTATTAATTCTTTTTAGATTTATTTTTTATTGTTTATATATATAGGTTAATAAATTAGAAATTTTAATATAGTCTTTTTAAGATATAATGTCTTAAAGTTAATTGATAATTTAATCATGAGATTCAAGGTTTCAATTCTCTACCAATCAAGTCTATATATATATATTCATGATTTTTATTATCTTAATAACAACTTAATATTTTTAGTAATAGTCAAGATAAAGGGTTGAGATTTATTTTAAAGATAATGATGCAATTCAACCATGAAATTCAAGGTTCAAATTCCCCATGGGTCAAGCCAAAAATGTATATATATATATATGAATTTTTTTTAGTAATAGTAAAAGATAAAGGGTTGAGATTTACTTTAAAGGTAGTTATGTCCCTTTTGTTCTTCAATTTAATTAAAAAAATGTCATATCCACGTGTTATGTTTCTATTCAAATTTTTATTTATGGCATTTAACTCTTATTGCCTATATATATATATAGATAACATTTGAGTTAATTTTTATAATTTTTTTTAATCTTCATAATGTGAGATGTATCATGAGGTAGGCTTCTTGATGCCTCCTATGGATTGATGGCTATGGAGATTTACTAGCCATTTACTTTTTATGGCTACACTAATATTATGGGTTATGATAATTATTATAATTTTGTTGTCAATTAATATTATTAGTTAATATATGTTAACTCATTATTATTATTTAATGAAACCACATTATATGATCATAAGAGAAGATATAATTGGATAATATTGTTACATAAATGATTTCATCTTTATTTTCTTCTTACAATACCTTATCCTTATTTTTTATAAAATTTTATTATAATTTTTATAATGCATTTATTATTAATCCCTATTGTAGTTATTTTTTTTTGTGAAGTAAAGATCTGTATTGCTTGGTAATAGAGATTTACATCTTAAGAATGGGAAGTTTGTGTTGTTATTGCACTATGGAAACAAAACCATACACAAAACATCATTTGTTCTAAAATTGCAAAAGGAAGAAGACAATTTTTAACTACCAAATACAAAATAATTGAATAGTCTACACTACCATGGTAATATTTCTCTAATATGGTGCTAAAACAATAAAACATAAAGGAAAATGAAAAGTAAAAATGCAGTTGCACATGCTTATCTATTTTTCAAAGTGTGTGGCCTCAATATGTATGGGCTCCTCGTTACTGCTATGGGAGAAACCATGATTAGAAGGAGGTCCCAATTTTTTTTCAATTCTTGTGATCCTATGGTCCATTGTTATCAGGAAATGTTGCATTTGACTTAGAGACAAAGTAACATCATTTTTGAACTCACTGTGATCCACCAAAGCTCTTCCCAAGAGGAATTTGAGATGCAAATAGATATCCATTGTATACATGTACTAGTTGTGTATACCCATTTTATGACCAACATGGAGAACTCAATCTTCCACCTTAGCAAGAACCTTTGTGTTTGTGAGATTACGCCTCTCATTGGAGAGCTCTCGCTCAACCTTAGGAGTCTCATCTTAAATTGGTTAAGGGGTCAAGTTTCTACAACGTGTCGTCGAGCTCTCAACCTAAGTCTGAGCTTTGGATAAACCTCCCTCCTAGTAGTAGGAAACTCCTCTTCAAACCTTGGCTCATTTCTTGGGCATAACTACTAGCGAGTAGAGTGATAGATGGAGAGAAAACACCTTCGACCCAATGAGTGTGAACGAGGCTAGATCACACCTTGAATCTTTATCTGAGCTTCCTAGGGATTGAAATAAAGAGTTGTTCAAGCCATTTGTAGATAAATTACTAAAACCAAGCCAAAAATTATTGATTAAAATTCAAACTCCATAAAAGAAGACATACCTAATCTTGTATCGACTATCGGGCTTTGGAGGGGACTCGCCTGGCGGGTGTTGCCGCTTTGCAAACACAATCAAACTATCACAGTGAAACCTTGTGTGAATCAACATAGGGGTGAAGCCCAAAAAAATCACAGTGCCATGTAGGCTAGCACCTTTTCTTAGGAAAAAGAAATAACCTATTTGTGCATGCCTTTCCTTCCTATACACAAAGTTCTCCATAGAGCTAATCCATGGAAAAAGCCAGTAATATCGGCATGGAAGGTGAAAATGATGATTGAATGTGATCTATTAGGATCAAGGGGAGACCTTATGAAATAATTAAGGAAAGGAAATGTCGAAGCCTCAATATAGTGAACTTCGCCTTCATGTTTGCTGAGAAAAACCTTAAGCAACATGCAGAATTCCAATGAAGCATCTATTGATAGCCTATCATTGAATGTGAATGGAGTGACAATATTGCAATGGGATGACCAATGTGTGGGAATTATATTGTATTGCATATGACTGTATATCTCTCAAAGTGCCTATTCACACGGGTTATCAGATGTGGTAATGAATGCAAAGCAAGCCCGTTGTTTGGTGCCCTGTAATGATGGTTGGTGTATTACATATTACTTAAATGTTCTATTTAAGGGGGTGTGTTGCCACACCCCATCGACTTGTGGGCTAATGGGGCGGTGGTAACACGATCTGGCCCCCTCCACACCCCCCCCACTTTTCCACCTTAGTCAACTCATCAGGGGAGCTCAAGAACTAGTTCCTATAATAGGTATCATATATTTTTGTTAAAACATATTCCACATAGACTACACTACATGTAGCACTTGTTACAATATGGTATTGTAACCCTTAAATTATTGATTGAACTTGTACTATCATTTGCATCACTTAAGACCTTAAATAATTAATTAAGGTTTTTTTTTAATAACATTTTATCATAAAAAAAAAAAAAAAAAAACATCTTTTTTTTCTTTAATATCATAATTTTTTTTTGGTAAGTTGGGTTATTCTATTAATTCAAAAACATAAAGTTACATATGCTACAGGCTGGGTAGGCAAGCTACGCTTAGCCTATCCCAACCTTTGTTACGCGGTTTCTGGGCTGCCTCGGGAGAGGAAACCAGCCTAGACAAAACTTATAACAAAGAAAAACATTATGCGCAGAAGCACTGACATATCTAAGTAACATAAAGTAAACAGTGGCAGAAAGGCACTTATGGCGATCATGACAAAAACATAGTAGAACTATGTGGTTGCGTAGACTTCACTTTCCATCTTCATCATCACTATAGGGGTCCTCCTCCACAATGGGGCAAGTAGGAGCCTGCGCAGCAGCTGCCTCTGCATTAGCCACTGTCCGCCGGGGAGTGCAGACAGGTGCGCAGAGGACGGGGGAGTCTAGATCAACTCCGTCGTGGACCCGTGTCTAGATTCCATTGGATTCCATCACCTAGATGTTTGTATCCTCATCATCCTTCTCTAGAATCGGCGTCGGGTCAATTTTGCTGTGTTGGGGGTGCGTTTGTGGAGGAGTGGTGGACTTCCTCGGACCATGTCTTCCTCTCTACATGGAGTGCCCAGACGCTTCTGCATGCTGCTCTGGTTCAGGGCTTTGATGCACAAAGGTGTTGGAAGAGGAGCCATCTATCGACTCGAGACAGTTAACTTCACCACAATGATAACGGCTAGGGAGAGGCCCTCTCTGTCCTCCTCATATAGTTCGTTGGCGAAGTCTGGGAGCCATAGCGCCCCGAGGTAGAGGGAGCAATTCAGAAAAAAAGGAGGCACAAAAGGGCGAGCCGCGCAGGGGCTCAGGGGAAAAGAGTAGCTGGGGGGCGAATGCACAGGAAGGGGTGTAGCAGCCTAGAGGAGACTGTGCAGAGCTACATTGAGAGTAGAGCTTCGCAACCTATGGAGGTCAAGGAGAAGACCGAGCAGAGTAAGGGAGGAAAAAGGCCAAGATAACAGCCAGAGCATGGAAAGGGGTTGAGAGCTAATCTCTTTAAAGGGGTGGGGATGAGTGCAGTGAGCATAGCAATGACTAGGTTTCACATGCATCTGCGTATGATAATTGAGAACCTGAGCAGGCTCGAGGGAAGGGGGATGGCTGCAATGCAGGTTAATCATAGTGGTCACTAATGGTGATGGATGCGAGGTGATGCTCAGGACAAGATGACACAGTTCCTGTCTGCTCGTCATCATTGCTGATTCTTTGAGTTTCGTGTGAGTGAATAGCAGAATGAGGATCCGCAGCAGATGAGGCTCTGCACAGGGGATCTCTGTTTCCTGTGGAGTGTGGAATGTGATTGGCAGGCGTGTCAATTCTGTCACCCGCATCCAGGGGGTGCCGATCCTTCTGAATGAGAGTAAGGCATTCTTTTCTAAGAGATTCCTCCTCAACCTATGCCAAGGTAGATTGATGTAGGTCACAATTTCTTTCCACTCTTTTGTTTGCCAGAAGATCCACAACAGAGTTGGATTTCCTGCGAACGTGACAAAAAGTGATGGCTCTAAGGTTGTGAATCAACAGTTCCAACATCTTGAGCTTATGAGAAAGTCTCCAACTGTTGGAGACTTTAAAGGAGGCAGTGCCTTGGATGATTCTGGTGGCTTCCATAGTTATGATTTGCGAATCGTCCTCCATATCCAGGGGGAAGTAGTGAAATTCGATGCAAATTTGGATACATTTTATTAGGCCTTCCAGCTCCGTAGATTTGTTTTGTCCCAACATATGTTTCCGTAATAATTTCTGAGAGGATCTCCCTAAGAGTTCCCGATAATGCCTCCAAAACCTGCATTATTAGGGTTGCCTTTGGACACTCCATCAAAGTTGCATTTGAAGAAGCCATTAGAGGGGGGAGACCATTTTTCTGGAGTAGGGGTTCTGTCAGCGCTTTTGGGGTTGATGTCCATGGGGGTGTTTAGAGTCATTTTCCAGTTATTCCATATGTGGAATTCTATTGCAGAGGTGGGAAGGTCCACCTAACTCTAGGTTTCTAAGGCCAGAGTTTCAGAGAGGTTGCTGTGAATCCTGTCCCAGAGCTAATCAGGGGTGGAAGCCTTCTCCTTGAAGATGTGATTATTTCTTTCCTTTTAGATGTTCCAGATGAGGATGCCCAAAATGATCTTGCATAATATATTCAGGAGGGTACTGGTGTAAGGGTTTTCCTGCCAACTTCTGATGGTGTTAATGATGTTGCCTCTGGCGCGGTTGGAACAACAACATAAGACAACTATTCTGTCCCACAAGAAATTGGCAGAAGGGCATTGGTCCAACGGGTGGTCGATGGTTTCCAAGTTATCCTGAAATAAAGGGCATATGGAGGGACCGACAAACCCTCTCTTAAAATTATTCTCCCATGTGAGTATGCGTCGTTTACTGAGCAGCCACAAGAATGTAGCAATTTTAGGCCACATATTGGCCTTCCATATCTTTTTCCAGATAGGATCTGCTGATTTGGGGTTCTACTGATGATGTTATAAGCTTCCTTGGTAGAGTAAGTTCCACTGGGCATATGCCCCCAGCGGAGTATGTCAGGTCCTGCTTTTACTCTGATTTTTCTTTTTGTACTAAGGTCCTCCCAGATTTCTGTGTGGCTTTCATTGTTCTAGTTATCTTGCCATCTGCTCGTTTGAAGCCATTGCCTGTATCCTTGGGAGGAATTTTCCGTCCAGAAGTCTTGCACCTTTTGTCTTTGCCGGCCTTGGAGCACAACACTCCATAGAGGTCTGTGGTAGATGGAGGAGAGGCTTGGCATCTGTTGCTAGGAGTCCTCCCATAATCTGGCCTGGTTAACATATCGTAGCTCCCAGAAACTGTGATTTTGGATGATCCACTTTTTATTGCTTCCTGATTTCTGGATTTGGGATCCAACTAGATCTAGGTTGTGCTTTATGAGGTCCTCCTTTGGCCAATAAGACGCATACTTGGCAGTCCGTAGGTTGGCCCATGGAGTGTTGGGGTTGGAGACCCATTTCCACCATATGCTGGCTCCCATTATGGTATTGCTATGCTCAGGGTCCCGCAATCCTACCCCTCCTGACTTTTAGGGGTGCAAAAATCCTTCCAATTGACTAAGGCCCATTTGTTTTTGCCTTTGGTACCTCCCCATAGAAAATAATGTTGCAAGTTGCGCATGGCTTTGAGGACCCATTTGGGAGCTACAAGGGCTGGGAAGAGATAGATGGGAAGGGATTGCAGAACATATTTAATGAGCACTAGATAGCTGGCAATGTTGAGGGCGCTGTGGGTCCAGTTGGAAAGACGAGTTTCCATTTTGTCCAGAAGAGCTCTCTAGGACGATTGATCAATGGCAGAGTCAATCAACGGAGCTCCTAGGTATTTAGAGGGTAGAGAAGCATTGGAGAATCCAAGGATGCGGGCGATGGTGTGTTGGGTTAGAGGGGGAGTATGAAAGAAGAAAATTTGTGATTTTTCAGGGTTAACTTCAGTTCTGGAGGCTTCAGAGAAAGAGTCAAGAATGGATTTGAGGGTTTGGGCTTCCTGTACCGAGGGGTAGCCCATAATTGGGTTGTCATCCACAAATTGTTGGTGAGAGGAGGGAGGCTAGTTGTGGAGGGGTAAACCAAGCAAGGCGCCAGTCTGGATGGATATTTTGAGCAGGCGACCCAGGCCTTTGGCCATGATGATGAAGATAAAGGGAGAGAGAGGGTCCCATTGTCTTATTCCTCTTGAGGGATTGAAGGTAGCCAAGGGGATGCCATTGACCATAATGGAGAGAAAGGGAGAGGTGATGAGACTCATAATCCATCTAACCCAGGTTTGACTGAAGCCGAAGGCTAAAAGAACATTTTTGATGTAGTCCCAGCTGAGTTCGTCAAAATCTTTGGATAAATCAATTTTAAGAAGCATGCCAGGTTTTTTGGTGGTTTTGAGGGAGTGAATGACTTCATGGGTTAGGATGATACCATCAAGAATCTTCCTACCTTCCACATAACCTGTTTTCTCCGGGGAGATGATGAGGGGAAGGAGCTTCTTTAGTTTGTTAGCAATAAATTTGGAGATAATTTTGTAAATGACATTGCAGAGAGCTATAGGTCTGTACTTACTTGGTGATTCTACTCTGTCTTCTTTAGGAACCAAGGTGATGAAGGTGCCACTTAGCGCAAGTAGAAGCCAATGGATGGAACGTGATTCCTCCATAACGTCCCAGACTTTGTTTTAAATGGTTTCCCAGAAGAAATGGAACATGTTGGTGGTAAAATCATCTGGATCTAGAAGACTTCCTGTTCCACCTCAGATAGAGAGGTAGTAGCGAGCAACATCCTGTTATGTTCCTCTGTTATCAGCTTGGGGATATGTTGATAATTTCCCCAATGGCCTCATGCCTCTGGTGGTTGGGTTCCTGAAGGATTTCCTTGAAGTGATTGCGCAGCTCCTCAGTGATGGCTTCTTGTGTTTCCAACCTTTCCCCCATTTGATTCTTGAGGACTGTGATTCTGTTATGCATCGTGCATTGAATGGTGGATCTATGGAAGAATTTGGTGTTTCTTTCTCCCTCTTTGAGCTAGTTGATTCTTTAGTTTTGTCTCCAGAGGACTTCTTCTTGGTTCCATCTTTCTTCCAGCTGAGTAGTTTGGGATTTCTCCTGATGTTTTGACTCAGTTGAGCGCCCCTCTTGGATAATTTTTGTTGCAGTTTCTTCATTTTTTCCTCCAGATCTTTCTGCTCTGTGAATATGTTGCTAAAGGTTTTTTTATTCCAGAATTTCAGTTGTCCTTTGAGTAGTTTCAATTTGGTCTAGAACTGGAGCATTTTGGTTCCTTGAGGAGGTGCTAAGGATGACCACCATTTGGAAACCATTTACTTGAACCTCGAGTGCTTGAACCAGCAATGTTTGAAGCAAAAAGGCTTAGGTGCATGCTTACTAGGTTGGAGCCATTGAAGTTGTATCGGCCAATGATCAGATCATGCTATCGGGATGATAGTGGCATAAATATTGCCTTTGAGTCAGATAATATCTTTGGTGATGAGGAATCTATCCAATCTTGAGGCTATCTAATGGGCACCACCTCTTTTGTTTTTCCACGTGAAGGTTCCATTGGAGTTGTGTATATCGATAAGGTTATTACTCTAGATGAATATTTTGAATCCATTACTATCTGATTCCAGATGCATCCGTCCGCCTTTATTTTCCTGAAGATTGGTGATCATGTTTAAGTATCCTCCCAGGAGCTAGAGAGGGGGGATTACTGTTCTTTGATTCCCTCTAGGTTGTCCAAGAGTGCCAATTTTTGTTGAGCATTTTGAGGAGAGTAGACATTTGTGAGTAGGCCATGGATGTCCGTCAAGTGTCTGTTAGCATGAAAATTATTTACGAAGATGATTTGGGGCTTCCCGATGATTGCAAGGCCTCCAGATGCCCCGTTTTCATCTACTGTTATTGTGTTGCTGCCTTTCCAAATATTTTTGAAGATGGTATCTAGAGTAGTGTTGGAACATTTGGTTTCTTGCATGTAGAATATTGCCGGATGTTCCTTTGTAATCATTTTATTTATGATCCTGTGCTTCGTGGGTTTGTTGAGCCCTCTAATATTCCATGAGATGAGCTTCCTGGGATAAGAAGGTGGGGGCGTAGAATCTAGTCAACTTGGGGAATCTCCCATATTCCACCATTTATTTTCCTATCTCTATGGTTCTTTGCAGGGTTGTTTTCCTACCCTGTTTGTGGGACTCTTTCGTGAAGTATTTTGTGTTGATGAGTGTGCCCCCCTGGATACCCAAGGAGGGGAGCTACTGTGCTCTAGCAAGGATTTCTTCCATTTTTTGGATTTTTTGCTCCAGAATTGATATGTAATCCTTCTTATTGCATGCTTCCTCTAGCCCGATGAGATCCAGGCCTTCCAGATCTATTCTCTCTAGTTCTTCCTCCATCGCTTCTAGGATCGATTCCATGATCTGTTCTTTGCCATTTATCAGGTTGTTTTCCCCTGCAGCATTTTCAATCGGAGGTTTCAAGAAGGTCTCAAGGGGGAGCTTGTCCTGTTGAGCCTTGGAGGATTGGGCTTGTGCTATGGAGGTACTCGTCGCCTCGATGACTGGTTCAGGTTCATTTTAATTTAGCTGATTTAGGGCTACGAATATGTTGCTAGTCGTAGGTCCTTTTTTATTCTACTGAGGGATAACACTCCTTTTATGTCATTTTTTTCTAGCTACCTTCATGAATCCTTCTGTTTCCTATTTTTTTTATTCCTTTTCAGCAATGGCTTTCTTATTTAGGGGACAATCTCTGAAGAGATTCCCATGTTGGTGACAATTTTTGCATCTAAAAGGAATGTGCTCATAATCTACAGTTTTTTTCCATTCAAAACCTTCATGCATCATACTTACCTCACCTGGTAGCAGTTCGGCTAGGTTCATGTAGATGCATATGCGTGTGTAGGCTTTGTAGCGGTTGATCTTGGTCTCCTCAGCAATCTTGACGAACTCTCCTAGTGCATTGCCGATGTCTCGGAGGGTAAGCTCATCCCAATAGTCTTGGGGGAGAGAGTAGAGCTGGATCCAGACCGGTGCCCAAGTAAGATCCTGTTTATCTGGGTTGAAGTGCTCAGTCTAGAGTCTGAGGTATAGACCTGCAGTGCTGAAGAAATAGGGACCCCCATCCATTATCCTATCTTTGTCTTCAAAACATGTGAAGAGTATATTGAAGAATCCTTTGACGCACATCTGTAGGTCAATATGGCCTTTGGGTTTCCATTTCGAGGCTATCCATCCTCTCAGCACTTTTTCAGTGGGCCAAAAGCGCATGAAGTTTCCTATCAGTGCATGATATTTCATGAATTGGATTCTGCCATTAATGCGGTGCGCTGGGAGTTCTATCACTGTTTTATTAGAGTTCTTCGGTATGCATGTTGCGGATTTAGTGTTCGTTGTTGCTGCTGCTTGTGTATTTTTCGTCTGCGCTGTGGGTGTCGCCCCTGTAGTTTCTTGATATGGGCTAGAGTTGTGTTGATTGACGGTATCAGCCCCTACCACCGCCCCTATGGGAGGTTGGCCTGTAAGGGGGGGAGCAGGCGTCCCCTCACTGGAGTCGGCCATCGGTAAGCCTATAGCTATCCAGGTTAGAAGTAACGATCTATTGGTCTAGGGGAGGATGTCTGCCTGGGGCAACCAACACCGGAACCAGCAAACCCTAGGTCATGGAAGTTGGCCTGGTGCAGAGCTCCGCTAGGGTTTTTTCGGAAATTCGGCTATCACCACACTTTTAATATCACACTTACATCATATTGTATCCATAATTTAAAGTTATATATGTGTGTGTGTGTGTGTGTGTGTAGATTAATATTTTATTTCCTCACAAAAAAATAACAATCAGATACATCAGTTAGCCATCCATATTAACCATGTCTATCAATAGGTCGTCTCAACCTTCCCAACAAGAAACCAAACGTTTTTGGCTACCTACCTATGGAATAAATTGTCCAAACTTCAAACAACATTAAAAGTCTTAGCATAATTAAAGAGTCTACCGTCCAATCCAAAAGCCAAAATCTATAAGAAAACCTATTGCACTCGGGAGTCTAATGAAGTAAAAATGTCAGGGTATTTTTCACTTGAACCTAGAGGCATTGAGATGGCATGGAAAGACTGTATGTGGTGCTCAATGTAGTCCAGTCTAGCACCAATTCACTTAAGGAAAACCCCTTGATTTCTTTGAACCTTCTTGACATCTTCAAGGATAGAAAAGACGTTATACTTATTATCCTACTTCTCTATCAGAACCCTACCCAACAGGATATTCATCTTTCAATACAAGGAGAGAGCATCAAAGTAATACTTCCTTCTTCCCCTAGTATGATAAGGATTAGGAATCCATTGACCAATATTTTCGACAATCTTTTAGTTGAAGAAAACTTGTCTGTCTCTAGCAACAAGGTTTCCTATATGTTGGATTTTATTTCTGGCCCTAGGGGAAAGGCTAAATGGAAAGTTGAAATAGATTCTTATGCCTATTGTTGGGATCTATTTCAGCCTTAAGGACCAAAACCAACCACCCCCCCGCCCCCCACACCAACTTCTCATTCTTTTTCTTTGCATGAGGATTAATAGAAAATTGTGTCAGGCTCCTACACAGTTCTTTTAATACCCCCGGTGAAGTGATTCATAACTTTATGACTTAAAATTAAATTCCTCAAATATTTTAAGTATAGATATTATGCATGTTTAATGATTAGTTAGAAGGTAAGTATTCATGTGTTTATGTTATGAAAATGATTTAGGTGCACATCATTTAAATACAAGGAATATGTTATGATTAAAAAGCTAAAATACACACACACACACACACACACACACACACACATATATTCTGGAGAAATGTGACAAGGACGCTGGAGTTAAGAACTTCTTTTCCAAGTTAGAGGGCAGTTAAAAAAAATAAGTTAGTTACATTCCAAGAATGGGGAAGTAACAAAAAGAAACAATTCTAAAGGAGGCCAAATCTTCGAACTAGAAAAAAGAGAGAAGAACGAGCATCCGATAATGGCTGGAGAAAAACACCATTGAACTGAAAGGGAATTGATTTGAGAGTTTGAAAAATGTTAATGGTTCGAGATAAATTCCATTTAACTAATACTACTCTTATTCTAGGTCACTATGGGAGTGAAAGAAAGTGACTACAAGTCACTGATGTGAGATAAATACTAGTGTAGACCCCTTTTGCAAAAGCAAAGTATTGCTTGGGATTGATATAAAGACTTCTTGAACTGTAAGGGTGCTGGTACATGACTGGAAAATGATTGAGGCTCAAGGAAATTTGGATAAAAAATCCAAATTATGGTTGGGAGACCCTAGGAGGCTTTGGCATATAATCATGAAATATAAGATAAATATTCAACCCTAACATAGAAAAGGAATTTATGGTTGTGTAATCAATAGGGTTTATGTATGTGTATTGTTCTGGTATACACTCTATTTTTTATGCAAGAATATTAATATGAAGAGAAAGGTGCAGGAAAAGGAAGCAAGAGAAACTTAAATGTTATAAATCAATATGATACAAGAAACAAAAAAACATGTCTGTAAATAAAAAGTGGTGGTTGAATGTCTATGTGAAAATTTATTGTATGGAAATATGTATGTAAGAAAAATGGGTATAAAAGTGTTTACTTCTTTCTTGAAAATGAAAAAAATAAAAACAAAAACAAAAACAAACAAACAAACACTAGTTGTAAGGGTTAGTGCCTTACCATTGGCATGTAGCCAACAATTTGTCTTAGTCTCTGGAATGGAGTGTAGAATTACTAAGTCCATGAATGTGAAGAAAAGTAAAACTTGGAAAAGTTTTTCTAGACTCTAAAAGAAAAGAAAAATTGTCTTGTTTCATTGAAACGAAAAGATATTTCCAAATTCATATATAAATGCTAATGGCTATGGAAGAAAATAGGTAACACTAAAATAAAGAAGCATTTCTTTTCAAACTAGTTGAACCACATACAAAGCATAATATTTTATTATTAGAACATAAATTGCTGACTGAATTCTGATATTGAATTCTTTTAGAAATATATTGATATTGAATTATTTTAGAAACAAATTCATGAAATAGCTATCTGCTAGGAATGATCAAAGTGGTCACTGGTTCCACCAAATAAAAGCATATAAATTACATTTAAAATTAACAATGGTCTACACTATCTCTTGAGGATAAAATTATATAGAATAAAATCTTGGTATGAACAATTGAACCTTTCCTCCTTTTATAAACATAAAGAAAACATTCAACAAGTCTATATTGACATGCATAAGATAATTTTCCCAAGAGGGGTTAGTTTTTTTTTCAAGAGAATTCCATCTGCCAATGGCTGACATCTCCTTCTGTCCTAGAGTTAACACCAATTGGGCTAGGGTTGATGGGGACCTAGGGAACAAAAATACATCAATTAATAACCTAAGAATGAGGAATTGGAACCTGGAAAAAGTCATAGCTGTAACAACAACTGGAACAATAGATTACAACAACCTTGATCCATGGGAAAAACAAGGACCTGTGTTGGGTGGAGAAACCTGACAAGCAAAGAAAAATATTATTGATTTGTGAAAAAAAAATAGAACAAAAAGAGAAACTCGAAAAGAAAATTCATGCATGAAAAACCCTTATCACTGAGGAGGGATTTTACCTGCAAGCGATTGACATAGGTGTCCACCATGTCGATGCTGATCCCATCCATCAGACTTGAGAACAAAATAAAAAATGGAAAAAGCTAACGTAAAATGAATACCCATTGCAAAGTATATGGATGACACAAAGTTTTTCAAAAAACATTTACTTCATACATGCTAATTTTCCAAGATGACGCCACATAGATTTTTCAGAAGAAGGCACTCAGTTGGAAGGAAAGAAAATTTGGATGGGAAAAAAAAACCACAGTAATTCCTCACAGAAAAAAGAAAACCAACTAGTGAATAATGTTGCGAGGAGCCTTGGGAGAATTGGCAACTCTCGCTACCTCTAGGTCTACTCAGTGAACGTTCTCCCACAACACATCTGGATTCTCCCAAAAATTGGACCCCCCCCCTCGGTTGGCCTTCTAAAGATGAAGTTTGACAGCGCTTCGAAGGGCAATCTAGGAGAAGCAGGGTATGGAGGCATCTTCCGGGACTATAAAGGAAATCCCTTGATAATCTTCTTCGGATCAATAGGGTGGGATTCCAACAATTCCGCAGAATTAGAAGGTTTATGGCAAGGTCTGTGTCTGGCTCAACAACACAACTACTTACCTATTGAAATAGAAGGTGATTCTCAAATCCTCATCAATGCAGCCAATCAACTTCTCACAGGAGCTCCTGCTTCCAAGTGGCTGATAGTTGGAGGCTTGCGGCGAGACTGGAACTCATAGAACAATGGCTGAAGAACCACAGAGCCATCTCCTTTAAACATGTCAAAAGATCTGGAAACAAGGTGGCGGATCTTTTGGCTAATATAGGAGTGGACAGTCCTCAAATCCTAATGGCTGGACCCCTCACTATTCTCAATGATAGCACTTCTTCTACAGGAATGCACCAACTTGGTGTACAAAGACACAACAATCCCGGATGCGGGTGTTTAATACTTCTAATCTGGAGGCAGGATTTTGGGCTGGAAAGTGGCATAGCCACATGGCCACCCATAGGCCCCAACGACGAGCATTAAATTGCTCCAACCACTCTCACACTCACCATTTAATTATGTTCAGAAGCCGAGGTCGCTGCCATCACTTCAAAATGAAGGTTCAGAACCGTCTTCTTCCTCTGCCTGGTTATTCTCCTCGTCTGTCTGGTAGCTTGCCCCCCTCACCTCAACCTATGGGATGCAATTGTCCCCCTGGATTCGCGGAGCCAAGCTCCCGCATGTCAACAGGGAGATGTTGCAGTCTTCTTTGTTGTATTGAGGTTCTCCTAGGCCACCACTTCTCACAGAGCCTCCACTATTAACTGAATTTCTCCCCTACGGATAGCTTCACCCCAGCCTCTATGCCTTCGGCCCTATGGTGCCACCACCCTGTTGCTTCTTCAGCTCAGAGCACCCACCACCCTCACGGCTCCACCATGCCTCGTCTTCGACACCGCATGCATTGCAAATGCGGCAGCAGCAGAGGGCGGGCTGCTCTCTCTTCTCCCTCATCCCATTCTGACACCTCGCCTTCCTCCCTGGAGAATTCCCATGGTCATCATCCTACTACCCGCAGTGGGTGTGGAAGAATTATTGGCCAGTCTCGTCCTTCTGCTCAGCCTACCTCTGCTGTGACCACTCCTCTGCCTCTGTCCTGTCTGGAAACCATAGCCTCTCTGTAGTCCACCCACTTGGCTCAATTTCACTTCCTCTGCACCATGGACCGCCCACGAGTCATAGCCACTATCATTGTGTCTTTCAAAGAGGAATCCACCGAGGTGGCTGGCTCCTACCCGACCAAATTGCAGAAACTCTCTCACCGAGACGCCTCCTCTGCAGCCGTGAAGACCGACCCTAGTTCCGGAAGCCATAGTAAGAGCTCTGACAACAGCATTAGCTCTGGTAGCAGCAGGGATGATTGGAAGCAAGGAACACAAGCTCAAGGCAAAGTTCGCGAGACCAAGGAGCCCCAGCATGCAGAAGACGCCACCCTGGACACGCATGCTAATGACACCGATGAATACAGGTGTCTTATTATGGAAGAGACACCTCCCACTCCTAATGACACCTAGGCTCTCAGGTTCTATTTGTTTCATGGTTTTTGTTTTCAAGGTCCTTGGTTACAAGGTTTTTGTAGCTTCTGGTATCAATGTCTGGAAAAAGTTGCAAACAATTATCAATTTTCTATGTATAACGTCGGTTTCCTCTCTCAAGGCAGTGAAACAAACTCTTATTGACTAGTTTCCCCTTCATGGGCTGTCCCATTTTTGCTATTTTCTGAGAATTATGCCTTTGAATTAGGCTAGATTTGCAGAGGCATGTGCCTCCATGTAATTTTATGTTACACTAATAGAAAGTAGTCTTATTTAGGAAAAAAAAAAAAATGTTGCGAGGAGCCAATCTCACCTCGGCGAAAAGGCGATGGAATGGTGAAGTAGCTAAGTTCCTCTAGAGGTGCAAACACCATCTATCTATATCAAACCCTAAACCACCAAGAGCGGAGCACTGCTCTGACAAAGCAACAAATGGCCAAAGACTCGCGACGAGCCCTAGGGAGGTTACCCAAACGCAATGTCGATTGATATTAGCCGTAGATCTTGCTCGACGGACAAATGTAAGGTTTAGATTGTATATAAATAAATAAACATATTAAATATTGCACCTTGAAACCATGAAAGAATTGTACCAAGGTTCCAAAGGTTTCATATCATAAAGTCCCTGGTAAGCATATCCAAACAGAAATTAATAACTCAAAGTTTATACTTTATATTATTAACACCCTCAAGAATTAAAATGTTTCAAAAAATAATATTCCATACACATAATCACCACGCAATATACACCATGGACAACTCCCAATGAAAATGAATTAGAGTTGACTTGTAGTAGGGCCCAAGGGAGGGTACCTTTATTAACAACAATACACATGGACATGTGAGTTTCGAGTCAAGGCTAATACAAGAGCGTTTTGATTGAATGTATTATATAGGAGACATGTCATTGCAAATCCTTTTTAATGGAAAAGAAAATTAAAAGCGAGTGTGTAATAATTTTAGAAATAAGAGGGAAGAAAACAAATTTCCAGCAATAATAACAATAGGAATCATAGAAGGATAAGCATTATAAGATATGTGTTTGTTGTAAGTATAACCAATACTTGGATAACCAAGAGGATTTCCTTGATAAAGAAGATTGAATATTCAATCATATAATATGTATAAATGTGAGTGAATATGAAAGTCAAGTTGTTATGTGGATTTTGTGAACCTTCCAATTATAAAATTGTTGTGTTTTTTTTTTTAAACAAATTTTGAGATTAGGATTCAGTCGTGACAAAGTGGTATTAGAGCTAAGTTTCTAAGATTGGAGACTTCGGCCAACCATGATTTCCATTGGGACTAATAGGTCGTTTCCATGTTGCATGGATAAAGTTGCAAATTTCTACTTTGTTGAAGGTGGGATAAACACATTATGGCAATACTTTTAGAAAGCAAACCTATGGGGGGAGATGAAATATACATGCACTTGGGGCAGCATGCCAAATTTCCCACTAGGGAATTTCTAAATATGATGAGGGAATTACACAATGAGATAGTGTTGACGGTGTGGGATAACACCGACATATAGGGGATCTCCTCGATGTGAAGTCTCAATTAGACCTCATACCATTTGGAGTAGGAACCCCATCCAGAGTATCAACCTGATACCAATAACGCAAAGGTTCATCTTGGTTTCAAAGGAGAACATAAGAGATTATATGCATACATCTTGAATAAGAAATTAGTTGACATTGTGAAACGCCAATTGTAATGTGTAGAAGGAGACCTTCACAAGAAAGAGACGAGAGTGAGTCTCTGGAAGGAAGTAATAGTACTAACCTAAGAGAGACACATGAGAGAAAGAAAATATGTCTTAGCAAAATAGTTTGCATAATGATTATAAATTGAATACAACACAGATTCAACAAGATGAGTACCAAAGCTACCAAAATAGTTCAATTTCTCCAGTACATATGAAAAAAACATATATCGTAAACATCCCAAGAATCATCCTAAAACATTCGTGATACATGCATGAAAATGTGTTAGCTCATTGAATTTAAATTAGGTGAAAGATCCAAGTACACAATTATAATGATGAGGCACTAGTTCCAGTAGTGGAATATTAAATCACTTCTTGCTTCTCGAAAGAATAGTTATTCTCTCCTATGCCAAGTAGAGAAGCCAAGACTAGCTCTCCAAATCTTAAGCCTCCAAAAGGCATTTTGTTTGAGTCATGAGGTAGTTTTTATAACAAGGTGAATGACCTTTCATATCCCCATGAATCTTGAGTTACCCTCATGACTCTTAGACTTCTATTATGACCTTTGAACTTCTAAATTACTTTTGGACTTCTTTACAACTTTTTTGTCCATATATGGCCATGTGACTCTTCATATTCCACATGTGACCTTGGACTTCGAAACATTACATTTTGTACTTTTCTTGAGAATACATCATTACGTTCCACATGATGATGATGTATTAGTTTTTTCTTAGTACTTGCCTCTTATGAAAAAAGTAATCGATAACAATTATTGAATGCTTGAACAAATTCATAAATATAATAATGAAACACACTTGAATATGACGAAGGGAAGTAATAGAAGTAGTTAATGGACTACATAACCTTGGAGCAAAATACAGATAGGTGCATAGATCATTTTTGATGAAACATTAGTCCCAACATCATCGTTTGGTACAAAAGTTAAGAGTTTATTGAAATGTGTTTGTGAACATTTTATTCCTTCTTTAGCTTATGGGACCAAATAAGGAGGAGAAACTAAAATATCTAGTATCTTTATATTAAATAATGTATATATATAATATAAATAAAATAGTTTTTTTTTTAAAGCTAATTATTGTAACAAACTATTTATTTAACTTTAAATTTATACTCGTCCTCACAAATAAATAATGTATGGTAAAATTTCTATGTGGAAAATATGAAATTGATATTTGTCTTAATAGGTGGCAAATAATTCATATGAATAACATATCTAATATAAAAAGTATTAAAATAAAAAATTTAGCTACACAAATACTTAAGTGTGAGTGCAAAAGATTCCTAAAAATTATTTTTGTATTTTATATTTTTAAGTTATGATCAAAATTGTGAAGAAAACAAAGAAAAACTTGTTTATTGTAGTGTTGACTTAAATTTTATTTTTTACATTGCATCATGATTTAAAAGTGAAATGTGAAAATATATAATATAGGTAAGGTTTATTGAAGAAAACAATTGAATCAAGTTCATTCAATAATAAAAATCAATAATGGAATGATTATCTTAGTATTGATCACGTTGGATCGCTCCCTGCTGCTGCGTCCGATTGCTTGAGACAGGCCTGCGTCCAACCTAGGGCTCGTGCCCATGGAGGTGCTAGGCACTCCCCAGACTCCTCCCCCTCCTCCACCTCCGCCCACGACTGCTGAGGCTTTTAATCGGCTCTTGGCAGGGCTTCCAAAAAAGAAGATCTCAGAAGCTGTGAAATTCGTCAAGAAATTGGAAGATATACCCGAGATCTCCCTTCCTTCAGAAACCCCGATCTAGGTTGCATTATCTTTGGCCGAGTGAGCTCTCATCGGCCAGTTCACTGGGCTATGGCCATCCCCCAAAACCACTGAGAGCTGGGTCATCAGAAACTGGGCGTCATTGATCAAAGAAAGTGTTACCTCTTATTTTTTGGGGAGAGGGTTCTTCCTCTTAGAATTCTCTTCAAAGGATGATAAAAATATGATCTTCCAAAATGACCCCTACTTCATGGGCCCTCAGGGTTTGTACCTAAATAAATGGACACTGGATTTCGATCCAGCAGTGGATGTGCCCACAGCGGTCCCGGTGTGGGTTAGGCTCCGAAATCTCCCAGTTCATTGCTAGAATTGGGACTCTTTAAAGCACATTGGAAATTCCCTTGGGAAATTCATAGATCAAGCAAATAATAAGGACCAATATGACTGTGCCAGAATCTGCGTAGAAGTAGATCTAGAGGTGGGGCTGCCAGAGGCCATTAAAATCAACGTCGGAAGCTGGACGCATGTGCAGAAACTTGACTATGAGCAACTGCCCTTCAAATGCCGGAAATTCCATGTCTATGGCCACTTCACCAGAGGCTGCCTGTCCAATAGCGAGGCTGTCTAGGGGAAGGAGGACGGCTGGAATCAATTCAAGCGCTCCAAAACTTCTCACAAGACTCAAAAGCCGGGAGGCCCTAATGGCAAAGGTCCTCACCAGGCCTCTGGCCAGCAGCCCCCACCCAAGCCGGTGCAAGAAAATAAGTTTGATCCTCTAAGCTCGCAAATAGAGGAAACCCAGGAGGTCGTGGTCCAAAAGGCAATGTCTCTAGATAAAGGTAACCTCTCTATCTCTTCCAAGGATGCAAGTGTTGTAGAAAGCTCAGAAGGAAACCCTGTCGAAGTCGAGGAAGAGGACCAAGAGTCGGAAGACTCGGAGGAGGATGGAGAAATAGGTGACTCCCAAGCCTCTGTAAGGAGATCCACAAGAGGCTGCAAAACAGATCAAGAGAAAAGAGAGCATGAAACGTACAAGGATAAATTACAGGGCAGCCAACCAACTCTAGAGAATTTGTTAGCAAAAAAACTGAAGATGGCGAGAAACCAGGCTCAAGGCTCCAAAGGAGCCCACCAGAACAAAGGTAAATAATGAAAATTGTCTCCTGGAATTGTAGGGGTATGGGGAGCAGAATCAAGGAAGAAGCCATAAGAAACTTAATAAGAATAGAAGCCCTGGACATATTCCTTATCCAGGAGACCAAGATGGAGGACTCAGACTTCCACCAAACAAGTAAAAAACTCTGGAGTAAAAGTTAAGAAAAAGCTGTCTCAGCCCGCGGAGCCTCTGGAGGGTTGGGCACTCTTTGGAACGATAGCAAGTTTTCGTTAGTATTTGAGACTTCAAATACTCATTGGCTGCTGCTAAAAATGTAGCATCTCGTTACTAAAGAGACATTTTGTCTCTTCAATGTTTATGTGACGGTCAATGCTGGAGAAAAAAAGGCATGTTGGGACTCAATAAGAAGCCAAGCAGACCTTGGGAATTTGGACAACATCATTATTGCCGATGATCTTAATGTCACGTTTCACTCTTCAGAAAAGAGAGGAGGAAGCATTGTGCAAGATCCGGCAAGGCAATGGGCAGAGGATCTACTGCAGGATTGGGATCTGCTAGACATCAAGCCCTCTGCTGGTAAGTATACTTGGTCAAATAAAAGAGTATGCCCAGGCCACATTGCAGTAAGGCTTGATAGATTTTTTGTCCAAAGTTCCTTTCTTTTGCTTGGATTAGAAGCTAGTATGAAAAACATTTCCTGTAGCATATCTGATCACAATCCCATCAAGCTTGAGCTTCAGGCCCACCCTGATCTTGGCCCCATCCCCTTCAGATTTAGCCCCCTCTGGGTCAAGGAACCCAATTTTTTGCAGATAGTCAAGGAAAGTTTGTCTTAGCCAGTCAATGGATCACCATTCTATGTGTGGCAAGAAAAGCTCAGAAGAACGAAAGCTGCTCTAAAAAGTTGGGCCAAAACCCTTCCCAATCCAACAGCTGAAAGGAAAAATCTCCAAATTCAGCTAGATGCACATCATATGCTATCGGAAGAGGCAGATGTAACCAGAGAAATCCTCGATAAGGAGGCCCAACTCCAACAGCACTTCCATAAAGCTTTCCTGGCTGAATAAGAATTTTGGAGGATTAAGTCTCGCCGCCTTTAGCTCAAAGCAGGAGATAGAAATTCCTCTTTCTTTCACAAGCAAGCTCAAGCTAGAAAATGCTTCAATTCCATTGCTAAAATCAAGGGAGAAACTACCAATAAAAATGACTTTGCAAGCATCAAACGAGCAGCCTTTCTACATTTCAAAAATTTGTATAGTGAGGATGTGAATCTAGTTTGGAATTCTTGTCTTCTTGACTGGGTTCCCCCTTCAATCACAGCTGAGATGAACCATCAGCTAGAAGCTAAACTCACCAAGGTTGAATTCAAGAATGCCCTCTTTTCCATGGACCCAGACAAAGCCCCAAGACCAGATGGATTCTCCGCCATATTTCTTCAATCCTGCTGGTAAATTGTGGAAAAAGATATCTATAAAATGGTCCAAAAATCCCAAGTCTGTCAGAAAATTGGAGGAAGTACAAACTCCTTGTTCCTTGCACTCATCCCCAAGGAGAAAGGCACCAACTCCTTCAACAGATTTCGTCCCATATCTCTTTGCAACACTGGTTACAAGTTGATCACCAAAGTAATCGCTAACAGGCTGAAATATCTTCTTCCCAAAATCATACCAGAGAATCAAGGGGGCTTTATCCACGGTAGACAGCTCATGGAAAACTTCATTTTAGTTCAAGAGGCAATCCTTTCGAGCCAGCAGCGCAAGGAAAAAGGTATGGTTGTCAAACTGGATTTAGCAAATGCTTTCGATGGTGTTAGGCACAATTTTCTCTTGAATGTTCTACAAAAGTTTGGATTTATAAACTGGATTCGGGCCTGCATCTCAGAGCCCTGGATTACTCCCCTAGTAAATGGCAGAGCTGCTGATTTTTTCAAAGCCTCAAGAGGACTAAGGCAGGGGTGTCCCCTTTCTCCTCTTCTATTTGTCCTCCAAGCCTCCGTTCTCGGTTTCCACCTTAACAAGAAAATGCAAGAGTAGGAGATCTCAGGGATTTGCATAGCAAGAGGAGTCAAAAGCATCAATCATGCCCTCTTTGAAAACGATACTTTGATGTTGGGGGCTACATCGATCCTCTTGGTCAACAGATTTAAAGAAGCACTAGACAAGTTTTGTATGGATTCGGGAAGTAGCCTCAACAAGGGGAAATGTCACATTTACTGTTGGAATACTATGCCCAACCTGCTTAATTCCATTGTTAGATGTTTTGGCTTCGCAGCCTCCTCATCTTGGAGCTCTTTTAAATATCTTGGGTTCCCTGTCTTCCTCAAGCAGGCCTACAGCAGAGATTGACTCCCCCAAGTGGAAAAATTCAAGAATAAACTCTAGGCATGGGGATTCACCTGGCTTAGTATTGCGGGCAAGACAGTTCTCATCAAAGCTGTGCTCAGCAGCCTCCCCTTATTTCAGTTCTCAGTACTTCTTGCTCCAATTGGCATTCTTCAGAAAATGGACCAGAACATTCGCAAATTCTTTTGGAAGGGAGGCAAAAAAAATGAGAGGAAAATCCCACTTGTTAACTGGGAGACTATCTCCAAGCCTCTAATGGAGGGGGTTTTAAACTTCAAGAATCTCTCCATTCAAAACATTGCCATGGGAGCCAAAATAATTTGGAAAATCATTGCGCCCAAGCCTGGCTGGGCCCAATTAGCACTATGGAGGAAATATTTCAAAGGCAAGAGAGTTCACTGCCTGGATGGGCCTCTCCCCCAAGGCGTCTCTCCCTTTATAAGACTCTGCTCCAAAGCTGCCCCCTGATCTGCTCCAATGCTTACTAGATCCCTGAAAATGGTAGAAATATAAATATTTGGATTGATCGCATCATGGATTGAGCTCCGATTGGTGAATGCTCCTCCTTGAATGCACTGCGCAGCTGGTTGACCGCTTCAGGGAAATCCACTCTGTGGGATATTTCCACATGGTCTGGGATGCGCTGGGCAGGTTGGAACTTTATTGACTTTCCTTCGGAGCTACTTCATGATTGTGGCTGCCTTCATTCTCTTTTGAATGGTATTGCTCCTTCACATGCGCACAGAAGGGATACGCGTGGATGGGGTTCGCTGTCAGCTGGTTACACCGTAGCACAAGGCTACTAAAAACTCTCATTGAGACCACATGTTCCACCTGACCCTGCTCCATGGAATGAGATCTGGCGCCTCTCCTCTCTGCCCAAAATTGACATGTTCTGTTGGCTTTTATGCCATATAGAAATCATCACCGATGATAAATTGCAGAAACGTGGACTTCATGGCCCGTCCAGGTGCGCTCTGTGCAGAGAGAATGTGGAATGTGCCACCCATCTCATGTTAAATTGTAAATTCGTTGTGCAAATTTGGAGTGAACTGATGGATTATTGGAACCCCAATTTTTTTCTTCCCATATCCATAATTGATCTCTTTGCAAATTGGCAGAAAATTTATCCCGGCCCTCCTCCCAAAAACAAAGTGATTAAAGCGGCTTGGTCTTGCCTTCCTAAAATTTGTCGCTGGCAGATCTGGCTAGAGCGAAACAGTAGAATTTTTAGGAACACACAACATGATGCCAAGGTTGTAATGACTAAGATAAAATTCCAGTTAAAAGAATGCTTGGGAGAACAAAAAGACGCTTCAATTCTAAATCAGTTAGATACTATATCGGGTGCCTCCCTAAGCATGCAATTTCATCAAGCTATCAGAAATACCTCCCCTTCTAAATACTGGGAAATTAGGGGAAAAAAAAATGAAGCTTTTCAAGATTGGATCTCCAATCAAAAGGTGCACTCTCTCTTCTTTGATGGGGCATCAAAGGGAAATCCTGGCAAGGCTGGGGCAGGAGGAGTTGTAAAGAACACTGAAGGCATATCAATCCACAACTTTTCCTAGGGTCTGGGGATCAACTCCAACATTCAAGCTGAGGCTTTGGCCCTCTTCCAAGGTCTTAAATTGCTCTTAGAATTGGATATCAAGGAGGAAAATATTTTTGGAGATTCCCAAGTGATAATAAAAATCATGGTGACCAACTCATCTCCGCGGGACTTAAGATTGGCAAGACTGATTTCTAGAATCAGAAGTCTGGGGAACTCATTCCAAAATCTGAAATACTTTCATGTACTGAGAGACAACAAAAAAGATGCAAACCTTGAAGCTAATAAAGTTTCCCTTCTCTCTGCTGGGGCAATGATAAGAGACGGGGATGAAACATGGGATCCAGTTCCATAATCAGTCAGCTGACATGTTTTACTGCTTGTTATTGAAACAGTTCGTTTGTACTTTTAATCTTGGGCAAATCACAAAAATCGAATCCATAGCTGTAAGCAAAAAGAGCTGGAAGTTGACCACAAGCTCCATAGCACTTCTGGTTGCCGAAACTCTTTGGGCTCTGCTCCCTCTCATTGTAATCCAAAATATGGCATTTAGACCAATCAGTTAATATAATCTATAACCGTTTCTGTATATATATATATATATATATATATAAAGAAAATAAGCAAGGGAAAAATCAGCATAGCAATGTTGCTTTTGTTTTTTAAATGGGGCAACTTTTATGGTTAGTAAAAGCTCCAAAAATAATGGCAATTGTTTTTTTCATTTGGAAAATAAAATATTAATTATGGAAAAGGCCATAAATTTGGAAAAAAAAATGATAATTGATTTATGAGGACACTTGGCGATCAGAGGTTTTTTTTTTTAAATTTTTAATTCTGAAAAATTGATTTTAAACCACCTAAAATTAGACATCCACGAATAAAAAATAGAAATTCAAATTTTAAAATTCAAAAAATATTTTTTTCAATTTCTAAAAGGTAAGTTTAATATTTAATTTTACCAAATCTTTAATAAACTTTGGAAATGGTTTCTAAAAATTTGCAAATTAATTAAATTCAAAGCATTTTGACCCAAGCTAATTACAATATACAGAGTAGGTATATATATATATATATATATATATTTTTTAAATTTAATAAAAAATTATAAAACGAAAATAAATTTGGTAATTTATCTATTTATTAAATTAGTCATGAGAAGCAAAAAAACATGTTTGTTTATTAAATTAGTCATGAAAAACATAAATCATGTTTTTTTTCTTTTCGTTTTAAGGAATCAATACATCCAAAAATGAGTAGTTAATCAACAAATTCTAACACATTGTTTTACCTCCACGCATGTATTTCATTTGTTTTGACTGTTTATTAGTTTGTCTTTGACCAAAAATGCATGTTGTTTATCCATAGTTTAACATTGGGAATTCAATTTTTATTATTTTATTATTTTATTTAAATTTATTTATTTGTAAGGTGATTGGTTGAGGTCTTATTATAGGTTGTTTAGTAACTTCCATTTTTATTAGTTACTATATTTGTTTGCTTTTAATTTTATTTCTTTTTAATTTATCATTTTTTCCCCTTTTCTCTAATTCCCATTTTCATGAATTATAGTTTTTCTCCATATTTTCAATTTAAAAATACTTATTATTATATTAAAATCATATTTTAATAAATTTAATTGTAAAAAATTATATATATATATTGGTGGTGGTTACCATCCGCTAAGACCAATGCAGTCTATCAGACTTTAAGAGAGGAGAAAGAATCTAAGTTTGATTCTTCAAAATCTTGTTTCTATGGTCAAAGAGAATGGAAATAAGTGCTCCAAGATCGCTATAGGTGGGTTGGCTTAATAGGTAAAGAAGATTGGAACATGGCAGATGGTAGGGAATTGAGAGCAAATGTGAGTAAGAGTCCAGTTGTCTTAAAGGAATTATTTTATTCTTCCACCTGCTTAGAATCCCAAATCTAATAGATTCTATCATTCCAAGGGGTCTTGGGAATAAACCACCACTTGGTCTCACTCCGAAGCTCATGGGAATTAGTTCGTATCTTAGTGATGTTAATTTTTTTCTTATTGTTGGACAACATAGAAAGATAATTCTAATTATCAAGGGTGTGGTTGATTACTTCATTATAGTATCTTAGCTTCCTTTTATCCTCCATCTCCTGATCCTCCTACATCTTGTCCTTAAACTTGGAGATAATAGTATTTTTTATATTATCTTTGCTTCCCATACTGAGCTCCCCCTTAATTCCCCAATGGTTGAGCTGGGACTGGGCATCCTTATGCCACCCGTGCTTGAGGTGAAGGTGAGGGTTTTGACTAACGCTAGAGGCAATTTTAGGAAGCCTTTTTTAATCCATTTTTCCAAGCTTCTTCTTATACATCATATATCTAAACATAGTCATACTTTCAATGGGAGACAAACCAGATTCGATCAAGAGGATATCATAGGGAGTATTTCCCTTGATATTAAGGTTTCTAGGTTATGAATTTCTTTTGAATAATCTCAATCTTCCTCCATGATATACTAAAACCCTAAATTGGATATACTACAACCCTAAACTTCACATCTGTATTAGACAACAGGGGTGACAAGGGTCTCAAAGAGGAACCTCTTTTTACTCCAAATGTAAAGATCGAACGACTTACAATTGTTTTCAAGCTCATAATAAGTTGTCCAGCCCCCAATAATCCTTTTCTCGATGCTATAATTCCAGTTGAAATGATGAGGGAAGTCAATGCCCAAATACTTATAAGAAGAAGCCTGCACTAAGCACTGGTTATTATACATGAAACTACCATGGGTGATATTTTTCAATTTAATGCTAATATAAACAATAGTAGTTAAATCATATTTCTTAATTTTTGGTGATGACATTCAACAATACAATATTTTATTAGTGTTTTATTTTTCTAATCAATTTTTTGTCTTTATTATTTTTTTAGTTTAATTAAGCTATATTTAAGCTAAGTGGCAGGTACTAGCTACTATGTAACCCTTGTTACATATAATATGTGCATCAAGTTAGACACGCAATATTGAAGAAAATGAGTTAGTGAGATTTCTAGTCCGTATAGGGTCTATAGGGATGAAAGAATTGTCTTTCATACCTTACATGATGTATTAAAGTTATGAATATATTATTATAAAATTGTTAATGTAGTTTATATTATAACATATTTAGAGGGTGTTATGCATATATATTTTTCTAATTTAATATAATTTTTAAATAAATATAAATATTTTTATAATGTTTTTTTTTTTAATTTTTAATTAAAATGTTATTAATTTTAATTAAAATTTTAAAAAATAATTCAATTTTTATAATAATGATGGTGATTCATGTATATTAAAATCAATATGGTTTAGCAAACTTTAGGAAGGCAAGATATTGATTAGAATTCTTTAACGTTTTATTTCTATGCTCAAAAAATAAAAAAGGTTTAGTGTGACAAATATTTTGAAAATTAGATCGAATGTAAGTATGAGATGGGAAATCTAAGAGAAATTGATTTTCATCTTCAACCCTCCTAGGATCACACAAATGACAAGTTTTGTCTTCCCATAGTGTTTTGGGAATTAACCAATGCTCAATTTCACTATGAATTTCATGAGAATAATCTTGGAAATTTTCATTTTCTTATTAACGCTAGTCAACACAGAGAGATAATTTTAGTTTTCAATATTAGGGTTGGTCACGTCATTATATGTAGAAATTATATAACTTATGTGTTATATGTCCAATATTCTCCTGATCTCACACTATTTTAACTTCATGCAAAATACAGAATCTATTCCACCATTGATCATTTGCGGAAATTAAATCAAGATTGCAATGCACACATGGAACAATAAAAATTCAGACACATTAACATAGTTTTTTAACGGGAAAGCCTGAAGCTGAAAACCCCAACTATTTGTATATAATATATGTCATAGAGATCATGTAACAATCATCATACAAAGTTGATCATATCAAGCTCTCGGTACAATACAATCGCTACACACTAATCAGGCTCGATCTTGCAAATCCATGCACCGATATTTTCCACCTGCTAGCCTGCCTATACTGTGCAATCCCTGCTGAAGAATGGCTCTGAATGAGTTCAAATTGCTCTAGCCTTTCTCACGCAATCCCCATTGGAATCTCCACTGAGTTTTGGATGCAATCAATGCATCACTATAGTCACAACTGATAGTCTATCTTTCCCTTTCACCTATCTTCACTGGTCTCCACTGAAACTGTCCATGCACTGTAGTTAAGTGATGTATTCTTTAGTTGATTAATGAGTTAATAATTAGTGAATTAATTAATAATTAATTCACACCACTCTCACTGATGTCAATCGATTAGGCTAGAAACAGCTTTAATCCATGAGTTTATCACAATTAAACTAAATACAACTCCATAACTACTTCTTCCAACTATGTTCCTATTCTGCCATAGAGTCTTATTTTTTCCTCCCTTTAATAGCTCATTAAACCTATGAGACAAATGACTACTTCTATCGACTATTATTTAACACATCATTACCTTTGACCAGGTTCTTCAGAGAATAAGATATGTTAGAGTTGATATTATTATAAGAACTAATAATATTCGACATATCATTTTATTTGTGATTAAAAATAGACTCCGCCCAAAATGTCTAAAAATAGAAGTCCATATATTTTTCCAACTTGACCAACCATCCACAAATAGCATCCTGCAACTCATAGAATATGATCGACATGTTTAAAAATAGACTTTGCGCCAAAAATAGCCTGTGGGCCTACTTAGTGAAGGTGACTCTTTTCACTAAGCTCATCATCTTGTTGAATCTCAACACTCCCTCTCAACAAGATAGGGATTATCTGCCACCCCGATCCTGTCTCTATGGTATTCGAATTTTCTCCTGGTGAGCGCCTTCGTCAGAATATCTGCATCCTGATCCTCCATAGGAATGTGAGAAAGCAACATGATCCTCCGTTGCACACAATCTCTAATAAGATGGTACCTGATGTCAATATGTTTAGATCTATCATGAAATATTCGATTAACCGAGAGTTTAATGCAACTCTGATTATCACAATATATCATAGTAGGATCTAAATGAGAACCGAACAAACTGACTAGGATCTTCCTCATCCATATAGCCTCGCATGCAGCCAAACTTGCTGCCATGTACTCGGCCTCCGCTGAACTGAGTGCCACGGATCTTTGTTTCCTGATGTACCAAGAAACCGCTGTAGATCCGATACTGAAAATCCCTCCAGATGTGCTCTTTCTGTCCGTTGGGCTTCCTGCCCAATCTGCATCCGTGAAGCCATGTAACTTCACCTCATCCGACTGTCTGTACCACAATCCATACCCAGATGTGCCCCTGAGATACCTCAGGACATGCTTGCCTGCCTTCCAAAAGAGCTTGGTAGGCTTCACCATCGCTTGTGAAAGATGGTTCACAACATAGCATATGTTTGGTCGTGTATTGACTAAATACATGAGTGAACCAACCAACTGTTGATAAACAATGGCATCCAATACCTCTGCCGATGTAGCATCCTCCTTCCTCCAACCACCAGGAAGAGGAGTGTCGATAGGCTTGCAGCCTTGCATGTGAAACTTCTCCAGTATCTCTCGGGCATACTTGCCTTGAGACATAAACAGTTCACCTTTCCGCTGCCAAATTTCCAATCCCAGGAAATAATGAACGAGGCCCAAGTCCTTCGTCTCGAACTCCTTTGTAAGATCTGCCTTGCATGAGTGTATCAACTGTTCATCATCCGTTAGTATTAAATCATCTACATAAAGCACAATGATCAAAAGCTTACCCTCCACCACAATCTGGTATAGGTTTGGATCTGCCTCACTCTTGGCGAAACCAAGTTCGGTGAAATAACTGTCTATCCATGTGTACCAAGCACGAGGTTCTTGTTTCAGCCCATACAGCGCTCTTTTGAGCCTGCACACATGCGACTCACTGTTGAATATTTAGAATCCTTCAGGCTGCTCAATGATTCCATTGAGGAACACAATCTTCACATCCATCTGATGAATGTGCCAACCCATTTGCGCTAAGAGAGCAAGGATGGTCCGTATGGAAGAATACCTTGCGACAGGTGCAAAAGTTTCTTCATAGTTGATCCCCTCGATCTGTGAGAAGCCCCGGGCAAGAAATCTTGCCTTATACTTCTCAACGCTCCCATCAGCAACTTGCTTCACTTTGTAGATCCATCTCAAACCTACCACTGATTTCCCTTCCGGCCTTGGGACAATCTCCCATGCACTGTTTCTGACAATCGAATCATACTCTTCGACCATGGCATCTACCCATGAAGGATCCTCCACAACTTCCTCGAAAGAGGATGGCTCCGTCACGATACACTTGCTCATCAGAGCCATGTATCCAGTAAATCGGTCAAATGACTTTCTCTGTCTATGCTGTGATGTAGGAACTCCTACATTCTGCACTGCATCAAGATTCAGTCGCTCAACTTTTGTAGTGTGCTTCCGCCCTCTGATGTTTGGCGTTGCATGAGTGGTTTCTTCCACTCCATGAACCTCCTCTTATGGCTGTTCCACATATTGAAGCTCATCTTTAGGAACAATTATCTCCTCCTCTGCATGCAAGTGTAGCTCCCTCTCAAGTGACAACTTCATGGCTTTCTCCTCATGAAATTTGATATCCCGTCGCACGACAGTCATCCGACTGTCTGGAAAATACACACGATAATTGTGGGTTGTTTCTGTGTACCCCACAAATATCCCAACATCTGCGGTCGGCTCCAGCTTTTTCCTGGCATCCTTTGTCACATGAATGTAAACAGGTGAGCCAAAAATCTTCAAATGAGAAATATCAGGCTTCTTACCAGAAAACGCCTCTTCGGGTGTACTCATGCCAAGTACTCTATGAGGACAACGGTTTGCAGAAACAACAGTGTTGCATGCCTCAGCCCACAAGTGTATGGGAAGGCCCTGATCATGCAACATCGCCCGTGTAGCACCCACGATCGTTCTGTTCTTTCTCTCTGCGGCCCCATTTTGCTGTGGGTTATGAGGCGCTATGATTTCTCTTCGAATCCCTTCTTTGCTACAGAAGTCTTTGAATTCGCCAGAGATGTATTCACCACCATTATCGCTCCGGAGAGCTTTCACTTGCTTCCCCAACTCTTTCTCAACCAGCGTCCTGAACTCACAGAACTTTGAGTATGTCTCGCTCTTCTTCTGCATGAAGAAGATCCAACACTTACGAGAAAAGTCATCAACAAGTATCACATAATACCTGTGCTTTGCTGTTGAAGCAACCAAGAAAGGTCCACACACGTCTGTGTGAATTCTCTCAAGGATCGTCGAAGCATGACTATCCTTCTCATGAAAAGTGGTCTTTACAAATTTTCCCAAAGTACATCCCTTGCACTAATCTGACTGCGCAAGTGTACCTTTGGGAAGCCCGGTAGAAATCTGCTGCAAAATTTTCAAAGCGCCATGGTGAAGATGGCCCAATCTCCTATGCCAAAATTCGCCCTCATCTCGGCTCACCACTCCTTCTGCTTTGCCTGCCATTGCAGCGCAACCATCTACCTGCAATTGATAAATATTATTAACTCGAATCCCTATCCTCCTGGTTTGACCAGTTGTTTTATGGCGCAAAAAAGCTTTTCCCTCGCTAAAAATAACATCATAACCCTTGTCTTCCAGCATTGCCATGGAGATTAGATTCTTCTTCAATCATAGAACATGCATTACATCCTTCAAGATGAAAGGTTTACCAGACTCCCTCTCAAAGGAAATGGTCCCGATACCAGCCACACTGTATCTACCATCATCTCCCATCTCGATGTGCACTCCAAGATCTTTTTCCTCTAGATCACTAAACAAATCTTTATCTCCGGTCATATGGAAAGATGCACCACTGTCAAGAAACCACACCGATCCCATCACACTTGAAACCAAGCATGTGATCAAAGAAAAGTCGAGCTCAAACTACGAGGCTAAGGCCTCTCCTACTGCAGAACCAACATCGCTCTTATTTTTCTTCTTCTGTGGGAAATTAGTGGCGAAATGCCCATGATGGTGACAGTGAAAACACTTCACCTTGGAAAAATCCTGCTTCTTGCCTTTAGCTTCAGATTTGGAAGATTTCTTCCCTTTTCCTTTCCGAGCTTTGGTAGCCAAAGAGAAATTTTCTTCATCTTCATTCTTTGATGAAGATCCATCCCTGGTACCTTGCCTTATCTCCTCCTGCGCAAGATCCGACCAAATTTTCTCCCATCTTGGCAGTTTCTCCCGTCCATTGACAGAGTCTTCGTAGCTATGCCAACTCTTCGGAAGCCCAAGGAGAGCCAAGCTCACCAAGTCTTCTTCATCAACAATAACCCCCACACTTCCCAGCTCATCCTTGCAGTGGAAAAAATTCGTGAGGTATTTTGGAATACTGTCGCCTTTCTCCATTTTTATTTTTCTGAGCTTGTCTTTAAGCGTCAACTTCCTCTGGTCACTTCTGCTTTGGAACAAGTCTGTCAAAGCCTTCCACATTAATAATGGAGTGGCTTTCTAGTGAAGGCTGGACACAATGTGGTCCTTCACACCTTCCAACAGAATCCTTCGATACTTTGCTACCTTCTTTTTCCATGCGTCAAGTGCGGCTGCATCGTTAGAAGCAGGCTTCGGAATATCAACCTATGAACTCCTTCAACCCATTATCATCCAGCACCGCCTCCATCCTGTCCTTCCATGCTATGTAATTCGAGCTCCCATCAAGGGCATACTCCAATCGCAATCCGTTGAAAGAAATTTCAATGAATGCTTAACTTCGACACCAAGAAAACACTGCAACAAATTCGAATTCCACCAGCACAAAACTCAACCGCTTCAATAATTGCAATCTCCTCCAATGATCAATACTGCTTCGATACCATGTAGAAATTATATAACTTATGTGTTATATGTCCAAGATTCTCATGATATCACACTATTTTGCATGAAGTTAAAATAGTGTGAGATCAGGAGAATCTTGGACATATAACACATAAGTTATATAATTTATACATTATAACATTGTAGTTTTGTTTTTCACTCTAGCTCTTTATTTCCCCACATTTTCTCCTTAAATTTGGAAGTTATAATATTTTAATATTATCAGAACTATGCAAGATGTTGAATCAACAAGGAATCGCAGCACACACATTAGTGTGGGACCATAGGTCCTAGCGATACATTAGTGTGATGACCAATTTAATTAAATAAATTGGTGTAGTGTCTAATTTAATTTTCCATTAATTAAATTGGACAATAAAATGTAATCTTATCTCATAATCACTTGTAATAGTTAGCTGAGTGTGATGAACTCAATTAGCTCATGTATTTTGAGTGAGGGTGGTTGGTGAGGCATGCAGAGTAATTCTATTAGTTATGGAGTTCGAATTGCAATTGGGGCATAATTAGTTTAATGCATGAGTAATTTGTTAACTCAGTTAGGTGAGTTGAAGTTAGTTAAACTAGTTGTAACTATTTGTTGCACTGGTGAGAGATTAAGTGAATTAAATCAGATTTAGTTCACAATCAGTGATCTGCCATGCAACTGATGATTTACTATTAATAGCTGCATGCATGTCAGTTCCAGTGGAGACCCAGTTGAGACAAAGGTTAAAGGGATGTTAAATATCAGTTGTGTGATTAATAGGTTGCTCACATGCAACCAGACATCCATTGGATTTCTCATGATCCTTACGCAGTTTTGGAAGGTTGAAATTCCTAAATAATAGGGATTGCATTCCACATGAATTGCGCAAGCAAGGCATGCTGATTAGAGGCTGAGAATTGGCTAAGTGTTGATCGATTTTGTCCGAATCAGTGTGAGACATTTGTGAGAGTGTAGGAGACTCTTGTGAGAAGAGTGCATTGTAATTGTTTCATGATTCCATGGTGAATATACGATAGAAGATAGAAGGGTTTTGTGTAGCAAGCTTTCCCTGGGAAATTACCTATGTTGTGGTTTGATTTGATTCTTTCTTTACTTGTTGTGATTGGCGATCGTGTTTAATTTCTGCAATTGATTTGTAGAAGGGTTCAGTATCTAGCTTTAGTACATTTCTTGATCGGATTGTATCCATTGATATATATGTGTGTGTATAATTTCTACAAAAGACAATATCCTCCTTTATTCCCTAATGGTCTATTCAAGACTGGACATCCTTATGTCACCATTTCTTGAAACAAAGTTACTGACTTAATGATAACTCTATAAAAAAAACCCCAAAAAACCATGAAAAAACAACCCAAAAACAAAGTGTGTGTGTTGGAACGACAATTTTTTTTTCTGGGGGTGGGGGGGAGGAGTTAAATTTTTTGCGCAAAAGACATGGAAAAACACCCTGAAACGAAAAGTGTTTATGCAAACTGATGTTGCATCAACACTTTCTTTTTTAGGGGGCAGGGTGTTTAAAATTTCATTTTTTTTAGCAAGAACATTAAAAACTAGAAATTTTGTGCAATAAACATGAAAAAACACCTTGAAATAAAAAAGTATTGGTGCTAGCATCAACATTTTTTTTGTATGGCTAAATTCCAACATTTTGTAGCAATGACATTAAAAATAAAATATCATGACTCCAAAAATCATTAAAACTCCAATAGTTTTTTACAATACCTTAAAGATAAAATATCACAACTCAAAAAAACCTAAGAACTCCAACAAATTTCGGCCACAACATTAAAGATAAATGTCATGACTCTAAAAAACATGAAAATTTTGGCATTTTTCAACTATGGCATTAAAGATAAAATATCACAACTCCTTAAAACCTTAAATTTTCAACATTTTTTAGCCATGGAATTAAGGACAAATATCGTGGCTATAACAAACTGTATATTTTCAACATATTTTGGGATCAAATATAATGACTAAATTAAAATTTAAAAATAAATACCTAAATTAAAAAGTCATTATACCAAATGCTAAAAGTACAGTTCTTTTAAAATCTTAGCCTAAGAAAACTTGGCACATATCAACGAAAACTTAAAAATCAACCATCAAAATGACACACAGTGAATATCGTGGCTATAACAAACTGTATATTTTCAACAT